>CM046474.1:14190921-14580921 GCA_025506415.1 Flaveria robusta
TTTTTAAACACATATAACTTTTTCATATATCATTATTTAAAAAAAATACATCATAAAAACAAGCATTTTATTCTTTTTAATATGAGTATAGTACTGCTATGCTTTTTTTAAATAAATAATATTTTTTAAGAAAACGTCTATGTGCTGTGCGTATAACTTGCGTGATTATTCGTTGCGTGATTATTCGTTGCGTAATTATCAATATAACTTGCGTAATTATCATATAACTTGCGTAATTATGAATATAACTTGTGTGATTATTTTTTAGAACTGAGTAATTTTTCTTTGCGTAGTAATATATATAACTTGCGTAACTATAAATATAACTTGCGTAATTATGCAACTTTTATGCTTAATTGTAGCGCGGACGAAACTACCCCTCCGCTAAAAAACATGTGTCACACTCTGGTTAATTCGTATGCTTCGCATAAAAATTACACTTTGTATAGTAACCGGGCCCTTATATATATATAGGGAAAGTTTATGGTACAAAGTGTTGTTTCGTGCGAAGGGTACGAAGCAACAAGAACCATCAATCTAAAAGATGAACAGTTCAGATTTAAGATAGAATAATCACGCAAGAAGTGTTCATGGAGGGGTAGAATTTATAATAGCCTATAATTGTTGACTTTTTTTTAACTTCCTCCTGTTTTTTTAAATACATATAACTTTTTCATATGGCATTATTTTTTTAAAAAAATGGAACATAAAAAACGAGCAGTTTATCCTTTTTAATATGAGTGTAGTATTGCTATACTTTTAAAAAAACAACATTTTTTAAGAAAACGTATATGTGCTGTGCGTATAAATTGTGTGATTATTCACTGGGTAATTATCAACATAACTTGCGTAATTATCGTATAACTTGTGTGATTATTAATATAACTTGTGTGATTATTTTTTATAACCGAGTAAAATTTTTTTGCGTAATAACACATATAACTTGTGTAATTATGAATATAACTCGCGTAATTATGTAACTTTTATGCTTAATTGTAGCGCGGACGAAACTACCCTCCGCTAAAAAAGGGACGTGTCACACTCTGGTGATTTCGTACGATTCGCACGAAAATTACACTTTGTATAGTAACTGGCCCCTATATATATACATATATATAAAGGGGAGGGATCAAATGAAAATCATGTTTATAATTAAAAACCGTGAAAACCACCACTTCCTAATGACATAATTTATAATTGATTCAACTTTTTAATTGTTTAAAGTATATTTGAGTAAACTTCAACATTATTTTTTGAGGTCATTATATATTATTTAGTTTAAACTCCAAGAAACGACAATGATGACGAAACGACTTACATATACGTAACATGTATGAGTTATATGTACGTAACTATTAGTTGTGCACTTGGTAACACGTACGTATATATACATAACCCCTACATATACGTAACTTTTAGTTGTATACTTTCTAAGATGTACTTATATATATGTAACCCTTGGTTTTCATGGTTTTCATTTATAACATGGTTTTCAAGGATCTCTTCCATATATATATATATATATATATATATATATATATATATATATATATATATATGAGGAGGGTGAACTTGAAAACTTATATTTTTCATGAGAACTCCTAGAAAATAATGAAAAACAATAAAAACTAATATTTTATCTAATACATATAATAAAATAATAATAATAATAATAATAATAATAATAATAACATAAATAATAATAATAATAATAATAATAATAATAATAATAATAAATAAATAATAATAATAATAATAATAATAATAATAATTACTACTATTACTACTAATACTACTATGCTGCTGTTATTATAATTATTATTACTAAAATATATTATCTTTAACTAAACTTGTACGTGTTAATTGACTTGTAAGTGTATATTTTAAAACTATACACATATATAAGTTTACGATACACACATGTGTGTAATCATACCATTCAAATATGTGCAAGTTTTTGCCGTTTACATATGTGTAAAATTTTAATATATATGAATACATGTAAATATTACATATAAATTCATATAAGAATGTTAATTTAATAATAATGTTAGTACTATAGTTAAAATAATATTTTTTATTGCGTTTCTCGAGTTCTTACAAAATATAAGAGTTCTTATTTGATCGTTACCCTATACAAATACACACACACACACACATACATACATATATATATATGCGCCATATTCGGTCCCCCCCTTTTTTTTCATCATTAGTGTTAATTTTCGGTGCGTTAGTGTAAAATTTTTTATATATATCGAGTTCGCCCCCTCCCCTCCCGCTAATATCTTGCTGTGAGAAAATTGAAGTTTCAATTTGCATTTTTTTTTTCATATCACAGATTTATTTCTTCATTATGGATAGTTTCAATTTTCTATTACTTTGTTACGTTCAGGTAGCTATAAATTGATAATGATAATAGATTTTAAAAATGATGCTGGAAACTTTTGGCACATTCTATATGTTACCTTAGTATTGTTTATGGTCTCTACATATGCAATAAATTTATTCTTGTCTGTACATTTTACATCAGTACTTTGTATGTTTGGTTATTATAATTATCTCTGGACCGTCAAAACCAAACCGGGAACACCAACTGATTCAAGTGACCGAACCAACTTGGCCGGTTTAGTGTTTTTTTTTATTTTTTTGAGAAACTAGAGTTTGTTGTTCGGCTTGGAATTTTCTTAAAAACCGGCAAACCAGACAGTGAAGGTCCCTTCACTGGTGGTTTCTAAGAAACAAAATATAAAACATCGAGCCAAGGCTCGGTTCGAAAACAAAATAGAAAAAGTTGCATTTGTATATTATATTTTCAGTCATTTGGCTGTTTGAGTACCCAAAAATGTTAAACCTCAATCTTGTATTTTGAAATGCAGGTGCATTCTAGAAGTGAGTAACTTACTGTTGGTGGAAAGCATATGTATGCAATTTGTGTGATAAGTTTTTAAAGCCGCCACAAGTTGAATATAGTTTTAGTTTTTTTTTAACGTTCTATTAATTAAAGCCCGGTTATTCGGGGTATCTCAATGGCGAAAAGACACCCTATATGCTTGCGAGCACAGACAACGCTGGGCAGTTCAAACCCACCAACCACCAATTACAGGGAAAACCCGCCACCCGAAAGACCACTACGGTAAAACCCGGCCCACCGACAACATTTTGCTGCTAGTAGAGTTCGAACTCCCAACCGCGCCTAAAAAAAGTCTTGAAACTACCACATAATTAAATGGTTGGTGTGAATATAGTTTTAGTTAGGCAGCCACAAGTTGCAGATATTTAATAATTGAAAGGTTGTCAGCATTAGACTTGTTTCAAGTGATGTATTAATTGAGTATTTATACTTGCTATTAAACAACCTCTTTTTCTATCAAAGAGCATATGCATATCTCAATGAATGATCGAACTAAACAACTAAAGGCTTTCGATGACACAAAAACTGGCGTCAAAGGACTAATTGACGCTGCAGCTGGCGGGGTTGTTGATATTCCAGATATCTTTAACCGACCGCCAGATGAAGTGGCTGAAGATCTAGAACTTGGTAGAACAAGTTTACAAGTACCTGCCATAGATCTTCACGGGGTTGGGGACAAGGGAAGTTCAAGAAGACAAGACGTCGTCGAAGAAATCAAACAGGCTTCTGAAAAATGGGGTTTCTTTCAGGTGGTTAATCATGGAATACCCGTCAAAGTGCTTGAAGATATGCTCAAGGCGGTGCGTGAGTTTAACGAGCAGGACGTTGAGGTGAAAAAGGATTATTATTCTAGAGATCCGGAGAGGATGGTGAAGTTTAACACGAATTACGATCTGCACATGTCGCGAGCCGCAAATTGGAGGGATACGTTGATTGTTGACATGTTGAATAACTACCATCTTGATCCTCAAGATTTGCCCTTGGTTTGCAGGTATTGGAAAGTACCAATTAACTTGTTAGTTAGTTTAGTTTAATGCTTGTTGTAAGCTATTACTTGTGTTGTTATGAGTAGGGAGGCTACCGTTGACTATCTAAACCATGTGATGAAGTTAGTAGACACCCTTTTTGAGTTGCTATCAGAAGCTCTTGGGCTAGAACCGAACTACTTGAAACAGTTGGAATGTGAGAAGGGTAAAACCCTGGCTTGCCACTACTATCCGCCCTGCCCGAAACCTGATCAGACCCTAGGACTCAACAAGCACACAGATGCTTCTTTTATCACTATACTATTACAGGATGAGACTGGGGGACTACAAGTTCTACATCAAAACCAGTGGGCCGACGTTGATCCTATTCCTAACGCTCTTGTTGTCAACATTGGAGATCTTCTTCAGGTACATCTATAATCTATAATCTATAATATATAATATAAAAAGTTTTTTTTGAAACATGTATTATCATTCTAGCAGATCAAATGATACGTGCCATCATTCCATCGTATCAAAAAAGTTATTTCCCGTATATTTCTCATAATAAATACGAAAATTATAACAACAATTAATTTAACTTTACTTTCTTACTAAAATATGTTAAAACAAATATATCTATATTTGTGTTTCATGTATCTCTCATATTAAATGATAATTATTTTAAATAAATAAATTAAACTATCAAACATCTAAAATATAAATATCCAACTTATTAATAATACTAAATTATATGATTTAACACATATTTTATCTTTAAATATAACATTGTAATTTCTAATTTCATTATTTGTTATAATTTTTAGGTATTTATTATATATTTATTTCACTAATAGCTAATAACATCTAAAAAGTTAAAATATTAATAAAACTAATGATTTTGATATGTTTTATTTGTTCACCCAATTAATACATAGGCTCTAACATAGTATTTTATAACATAAAACTACATGTGAATACAAACAATTTGGTTACTAGGCATTTGAGACATTAATGTTGTTTGGACTATGAACCACCCAAATTTACTACTTGTTAAATGTCAAAAAAAGGATATATGTAACGGCATGGTGATGCTTATGATTCTTTGTTGAACCAATGTATGCAGATCATATCAAATGATAAGTTCAAAAGTGTGATCCATCGAGCATTTGGCAATGTAACTAAAACACGAACCTCGGTCGGTGTTTTCTTACATGGTGTGGCTACACCTCCAAAAACTTACAGGCCCATTGAGAAGCTTATCACCAAAGAAAGTCCTCAGGTATATAGAGAATTTACAGTAAGAGATTACATGATAAAGTTTTATTCGAGGGGACTTGATGAGAGGTCTGGCTTAAACTATGTTCGTATATAAGACGTACTAATGTTTCTGTGATGAATGCAAGTTACAAATATATCATGTTTATTTATATATTTGATTGGGTTTTTAATGTAACTAGTGGTATTCTACATCGCACATGGTGCGGCTCGTCAATATTTAACGAACGAACTTGTTTTTTAAATGGTACCAACCATTGTAGATAAAAAGTACGTAACTCGTTCAATAATTATTTCAAAATTAAATTGCTTTAGGCTCATAAAAGGCGATCCGTAGTGGCTGCAAACGAAAAAATATTGCCACGTGTAACGACTGACACCATTTTTGGTATCATCACGGCCTTGACTTAACATAAATCAGAGTACGACGATATACTATACGTTAATAATTGAACAAAAGGAACAACACTGTACAACAATGAGCTGGCCAACTGAAGCAACGTCTTATCCAAACATAAGTTCAAAATCATGCATGCTTTAGATTAGCGGTAGTTCATCAATAATGACAAACCACACTATTTCTAGTATGTCTTGGATGGGTACACACCCAACATCCTCGACCTAACACCGTGTCTTAGATGAACAACAGTGCATCATGATTGACTTGTCATAAACCATCAAGCATAGTCCAGATGACCACATCAAGAACATGAAGCTACACCACATGCTAGCTTCAATTATGTCTTAGCTCGCCGTACGCACAACATCATCGACCTGTTAATCATGCAATTGTTCGACGAAGATAAACAGTCATTATTCAGGTAAGAGCATACATAGTGGATTCCATGTCACTATTCGTATAATTACATTAAAAATCACTACTCTTTTTTTCTTATTTTTAATTAAATAATACTTTTTAATATCTTTATCATTATATTTTCTCTCTCCTTCACTCATAATGACTTTCAAAAATATTAAAAAATTTATAAAGATAAAACAATATTTTCCTAAATATATAGATGAACAGTAGCATTTTTTCTCTTATCCACTCACAATTACTCATAACGATTCACTATAATATAAGTAACACACTCACATCTTTATAGGAAATATACTATGAATGCTTTAAAGCATACTTGTAAATGACTTTGGGCTTGAGTTATTGCGGAGTAAATACTTTTAAATATCAAATAGCCAAGTTTTTGACCTAATTATCCATAAGTGACAAGTGTGTAAAATATGAAAAAAACAATAATAATTTAGTTTAATATATTTAGAAGTTATAAGTATTGTGAAAGAGTATGTAGTTTTATAACCTTTATATGAATGAACTTAAAAAAATTAATATGTAATGTTTTATAAAAGTTATATAACAGTAAACTTCAATATTCTTTGTTGTTTGTAAATAATGTCGTGTGACAAGCATTCTCATGTGCTATTCCATACAAAAACAAAAACATGTGTTGACAAAGAAGTAGATAACAATATTGTCGCAAACAAAGTACGAAAATAATACCCAAAAGCTTAATAACATCAATATATCGTGTGTCATCTTCTAATAGTCAAAGGCATAAAATGCACCTCTAAATGTAGGAAATGTTTCTCCATTAACTGTTGTAATATCTTCAAATGACATCGGTCCTTTTATATATATAAGAATTCTTAGAAAATAAGCCTCACAAGAAAAAAAAATACTGAGTGAATCATTCCAAATGAAAATCCTTGTTTTTGTGGTGCCCAACGTCATTGCTTAGATTTCCATACAAAGTAGAAAATTAAATATAAGTTAACTTTCATGCTTCATGATAAGATGCATTAAACTCCGTTCAAGAAAAAAGCATGGAAGAGGCAACATGCTATATGCTGAGGACAGTGTTGATATCATCTTCTACACCTTAGACTATTTGTTGTTGGTTAGGTAAATGGAAAGGATGAATGTATACGGACGGATGACGGTAATGAACACTATTAGAGAAAATCCTCCATGAAGCTTCATATGGAAAAATATATCTATTTTTGATTTCATCTTTACTATTATCTGTATCATTATAGTTGTTAGGTTGTACTACAACAATAGCCTTGTTAGGTACTTTATTAATATACTTAAATATGTATTTGATCAATCCTACCTCATTACACCATTCAACATTAATATGCATCAGGTATCTTTTAAAAGTTGCTGATCAAATGAGAAGATAATTTGCTTGTTTAATGATTCCTATATACCTTAACTAGTTAGGGTAAATAGGGTGTCGATCCCACGAGGAGTCTGTGGATGGTATCAGGCGTACGTAACTGATTCAAAACTACTTAACTTACTATTGTCTATACTGCAAATTAGAGATGAATAAAACTAGCAAAAAAACCGATTACTTTATGACACAAAACGAAAACTTGGACTTGATCTAAAACTATTGAGATGAAATGGATCACAACCGGGTTCTAGGAATGTAATTGAATATACGACTTATGTTTCACCTAATCTTGAAATCACATATACATGACTTGTTTATCACATATGTTAAATGGTAATTACCAACTCGATAACCGACTATGTAAATTACTTAGTAAATTAACTAATGCCCCAGTCTAGAAACTTTATTTGCAATCACCAATTAATGATAATAACCTAAATGCTACTTAATGGTTAACAATGTAAAATTGATAACTCGATAAGCAATAATCAAATCAACTAACACAAATCTTTAATTAACACATGATTCAAAACACATAACCGAAAATAAGTGGTTAGACAATCAAAGTTTATTTCTTGACTAGTTAAAAACATAAGAAACAATAATAAAATTACAATCCATCCACCCGGATATGATCACAGATGCCTTGCATCTTAATCATAATCTCTTCAATCTTCACTTTGAACATATGAATTCTTGATCAATTGATGATGAGAGAGTTTCAATGGCTGAAAATAATCTCAAGATTCGTTCTTTGGGTTGGAGGCAAAGATGTTTTGAAACCCTAATGATAAAGCTTTTATATGATTCAAAATTTGAAATTATCCACCATGATGCGCGATAGGCTGTAAGTTACGGCCTCCCTATGTTGTCCATAGTCTTTCTTGGCACATGTCAAGCAATAACCTTCATATCTCGATATCCTTTATGAATACCTACATTCAAAAGCGTAACAAAGTAATATCATTCGACATATAATGCATATTAAAAACATAATATTAACTCTAATACGTGTATGCATAATACCCAATTATCAGCAACTACACTTTTATTATCCAACCTGACACCAGATTCATAAAAATAACTTCTCTAATCTCTTCTTCTCTATAACGGAACCCCATTTGAATCGGTCCATGTATGTCGAGTAAACGTTTTTTGGAAAGTTTTGGAGCACTTATTATCAATCATATAATGACATTTTGGGTTGTCATTACTACATGATCCATGTATCATAAACTCACTTACAATAGAATATATTTTTGAATCTTTGTTCTTGTCACGAATCTCAACATAAACTTATCGATATGCTCAGCTATATGAAGATTGAGGCTTATGTTGAATGTGCATGAATAAACATATATGTGCATGAGGCAAGCCACGTTCTTGAAGCTCAACCGGTATTAATAACTAGTTTTCAAAAAAGAACTATTAGTTTAAAATGTAACCATATAATAAAAAAAAAGTAATTTGGTGTTACTTCAAAATTTGTAATCGGATAAAACGAATGGTTCTTGAACGAATAAGTTAACTGTCATGAGAATTCGTACCAGATATTAAAATTTCGATTATTTAAAATGACCGGCTGGATTTTTAAATATGGGTCGAATCATTCCATTGATTAATTGATAGTTGTACTGTTTAATTTTTTGTCAAACGATTGATAGTTAAAACAATATATAAATGTCTTAGTAGAAACCACCTCCGATAAAAACCATTCTCGATGGTAACTGACTATGACAGTATTTCCGATAATGAAGTTTCTCGATGGTAACTAAGTGAATATCATAGTATTTCGAATGATGAAGTTTAACTAGGGCCATTGTCCCTTGGATCTCACCAACTACTATCGACCCTTGGACCTTGCTTTCCAGGGCTTTGCTCCCGCACCCTCATAGTCTTGTGGATCCTTAAAAAATGAAATCATAAAATTCTCAAAACAACACCGACTCCGATCTCTCTAATTGTTTGATGTTTAATTATAATATCTCATTTGATCATTAGGTGAATTCAACTAAGTAAAATAGTTTTATAACACTAAAATTATATCATCTCACAATTATACAAAGTCGGTGGTCTTTACTTCTGTTTTTTTACTTTTATATCTTTTCTTTTCTACCATTTAACCTTTTATGTTTACTTTGAGCGGGACTTGAATATAAAATCTTTTATTTTTTATTGTATTAGATACCTAACCTTAATAATTTACTACGGATAATTGGTGTCTACTAACAAAATTCCAAACGCAAAGGGCATATAAATTTATACTGTTTTAAATTTTATTTCCATTGAAAGAGACACAGGAAGAAACAAATGAAGCAATGACAATGAATTGAAACCACAAACTACTTACAGGTCTAGAAGCCTATCATGTTAAATAAATAATGAATCAATACCGTATATTCTGATTCTTCAAGAACAAAAATACTGCTGATTTTCGTGGTCGTTTCTTGAAGAACAATCTGCAGTCAATCCATCTTCTTTCTCGACTTTCTTTGATAGGTAACTCTTTATTTGTGCTTTGGATTTTCGATAGTGGCATGAAAGATGAATGATTTTCTTAATAGTGCATTGGGGTCAATTCTATCTAGTGTTCGATTGAATGTCTATGAGAAATCATGTTCAGAAATTGGATTCAGTCAAGTCACTTGTGCTGTTTGTGTTGTAGTAAATACAGAAGCAGAAGAAAGAATCCACTAAGAAATTGAAATTTATATATTCAACTAGTATTATGTCCGCGCGTTGCGCTAGTCTGGATAAAATTATATCGAAACATAGATGAAAATAAGCAAATCGTATCGGGATTATTCGTAATATATAATAAAACAAAGATATATTATACTAGGAGTTTGTTAATGGCCTATAATTTAAAAAAAAAATATATATACATACATATATAATATAATTTTTTAGTTTTGGGCTTTCAAGGAGATTGGGCACTTGGCTGCTGCCCACCTCGCCCACCCTCAGGGCCGCCCATGTTTATATAAAAAGAACGTCGTAACGGTATAATCATGATTTTATAGAAACCAAGAAGTCGTTTTTGATGACTTGTTCGCTCAATTTCAACAATATGTATTTTAGTGTTCACCCCTTGGTTTCAACTTTCAAATTAAATTATTATCAAAAACTCGTATATGGAAAAAGTTCGCGCTGAAATAGTGATAAAAGTAATCTAGTTGCAATTGTAATTCTGAAAGTTTTTAAAACATCATATTTTAAAAGTTGTAAGAGGAAAAAATTTTAAAAAAATAAAATTCTTGAAGTGGCTTTAACGATTATACTTTATGCTCCAATAACTTGTATATTATTACGCACAACTTCGTTTTGAATAAAGTTATATCAACATGCAGATAAAAATAAGTATGTTCCAACATTAAATCTGGAATTTATGAAGACATTATATTTTAAAAGTTATAATTATAGTTAAAAAAGTTATAATATTAAATCAATAATAAAAAAGTTCAAACATAAGTTGATGCATATGGATGCATGACAACTATTAATATGTTTCAACTTTAATATGGCATTATAAGCATGCCCTTACCACACCAAATAATTACAAATTTGCCTATGCAATAACTATTTGTACATAAAGCTCATGAGCATAAAGTATATAGTAATTTCTGCATTATGTACATTTTCACTTTTTTGTTTCTTTTTTTTTTTTTAAATGTATGGGTAGCAATAATGAATAATGATGATGATAATAGATATAGAAGATGATGTTGGAAACTCTCGCATATTGCATATTTTACCTTAGTATTGTTTATGGTCTCTACAATTGTAATTGTAATATATTATATACTAGGTTATAGAACACGTGATACATGGGTGATTTAAATAATCAGACTTGCATTAAACATTGATTACGTATAATTTTTATAAGTATAATATGGTTTATTTAATTTTTAAAGCATAAAAGTTTGTGATTGTAACATATAATTCTGTATAATATTATTAGGAGGTTAGATTTGGGAGAGTAATGATTTATTGGATATTTAATCGATATCTTTGAATGTTATTCAAAGAAATAATTCTGTATAATATTCATTGAATATTTAATTGATTTATTTAAATGTTTTATTACTAAATGAAAATAAATGACTGTTGAATAAAAATAATTAAAAAAAATATTATGATTGACAGGATGTGTGATAAAATAAAAAAATGAATGTACATAAATTTTGTAAGACAGATAGATTAATAAATTACTGGTAATTACAAAATAATTTAAAAACTGAAAGAATATATTTAAATGTTTATCAATATGGTAAGTATGAAATATATTAAATTTTCAAAAAATGACATAAATTACCGTTAACTAACAATTAAAACAATATGGTAAATATGGTTGAGTTTATTGAAAATGGTTATCTTTAGTAATTAGAAAATCACGTATTAAATTATTTACATATTTATACTTTTTAGGTAGAATATAATGTATTTATTTTATTTATTTCCAGTATATTTGAAATACAAAAACAACTCAATAAATAACTTCCATATTTAATTTTGAATAAAATTAAAACAACTCAATTAATTATTTCCATATTTAAGTTAAATACCAATTATTTCCCATATTAAAAAACACATAATTCGTATTCTTAAATTGAATATTATTTAATTCATTACTGTTTTTTTAATTTTAAAGTCAAACTTATTAATATTGATTCAATCACTATTAATTCTTACCATAAATTGTATTAAATTTTCAATTTTTAGTGAAATCCAAATTTTTCCCCCTTATATTTAATGACAAAGGTTTGAAGTAAATATCACAAATATTATATATAATAATTAATATAAATCTTAATTTTTAAAATATTTATTAAAACTTACTAAATTATAAGATGTCCATTATATTATGAACATTCAAGCCCTATGTAATATTGACCAAAGAAATACGAGGCCATCTTCTAGGATAGTTTAAAGGAAATAAAAAAATCTAAGCTTTTTCTAATGGAGTTGCCATGTAACTTTTCAAGAAAACCTAAACTATTACTTGTAAGGTTTTTGTATTGCGATTGTGAATGTGAGTGTTTGAAGATTAAATTGGTACACAAAATATCTCTCTAAATCAACACAAAACAAAGATAATCTAATTTAATCAAATCATTTATGAATACACAATTCCATGAAATCCCTGTTCAAAGTTGCAGATCTGAATCGTAGTAGAAATCAATGTACGAAAATTGAAATTAAATTAATAAAACACAAATTGATGAACCCTAATCCTAATAATATCATTGTAGACACATACCTTGACAATCACGAGATAAAGAAGCAATGTGAGGAAGCAGATTCACAAGGCTGTATAGATAAATAGCCAGCTAGGGTTTACGAAGATAATGAAAAGGAAATCAAAGTTCGGCCATCATCGATTCAGTTAGAGAATTGTGTTTAGGAAGAAGAATGATAGATTAGGGAAGAAGAATATCTTGTTAGAAGGTTTTAGTAACAACGAAGATGGAAGAGTGTTTTGGATCTAGGGTTTTGTGTGTGAAAGAAGAAGAGTTGATGAGATAACCGGGTATTCTCATGGGTTAAAAGGGTCTGCATGAAAGGTAAATATGGGTCAAGATTTAGGAGGGATTTGAAAAAAGAGGTGGTGTAAGAGTTTGCCAAATGTCAAAATGGTGATTTAAGAGAATGCCATGTGGTTTTAAAAACCTTGTTTTATTATAGAGTATAGATATAGAATATACTAATTATCAATTATTTGTGCATTAAGGGTTGTACCTAAGTTTTGATGGGTTGTATCCACTTTTGGTCTCTTTTTTTTTTTTTTATTATTTTTTTTTTAAGTTTTCTTACTTCTAACCCCAATACTTTTACATCTTTACAACTTAAACCCTACGAATTTTCACTTTCAACTTTGGTTCACTATACTATTAATCTTTTATAAATTTTACGTTTTACGTATCAGTTTAAATTTTAGAAGTTAACATGCTGCAACGTGCGCACGTGCTTCAACATTTTTACGCTAATTTTTTCCCTGTTTGACGGCCCCATCACAACGCGCGTTGATCGACTTAGTTATTCTTTTTAATGTTTGACGTTTTATGTGCAGGGTTCAACGTTTTTACGTCTAGTTTCTGTTCGGTTTTATTTTCTGTTTTTATTTCTTTTTTAATACGAGTTTCTCCGGTATTGATGGTCACTAATAATGGTGTGAAATTGATGCTACTTGGTATGGTTTTACGCCCTCGCCGCAATGTGGGGTCATAATACTACTTTACTCTAATATACAGAGTTTACTTTGTATGTTTGGTTTGTCTCAGAATTTTCTTCAAAACCAACTGAACTAGATCGTGAACATCGACAACTAGATTGGTGGTTATTAAGAAACAAATTATAAAACATTGAGCCAAGACTAGTGTAAAAAAGTTGCATTAATCTAATATATTCAACCTCAATCTTGTATTTTGAAATGCAGGTGCATTTTCGAAGTGATTAACTTACTGTTGGTGGAATTTCAGCATACGTTTGCAATTTGTAGTTATCAAAGCTGCCAAAAGCTAGTTGGATTTATATTTAATGAGGCTGCCACAAGTTGGACATATTTAATGGTTTAAACTTTGTTACCATTTGATTTGTTTCAAGGTATGTATTAATTGTGTATTTGTAGTTGCTATCAAACAACCCCTTTTTCCGTCAAGAGCATATGGATATCTCAATGAATGATCGAATTAAACAACTAAAGGCGTTTGATGACACAAAAACTGGTGTCAAAGGACTAATTGACGCTGCAGCTGGCGGGGTTGTTGATATTCCAAATATCTTTATCCGACCGCCAGATGAAGTGGCTGAAGATCTGGAACTTGGTAGAACAAGTTTGCAAGTACCTGCCATTGATCTTCATGGGGTTGGCGACAAGGGAAGTTTAAGAAGAGAAGACATCGTCAAAGAAATCAAACAAGCTTCTGAAAGATGGGGTTTTTTTCAGGTGGTTAATCATGGAATACCCGTCAAAGTTCTTGAAGATATGCTCAAGGCAGTGCGTGAGTTTAACGAGCAGGACGTTGAGGTGAAAAAGCGGTATTATTCTAGAGATCCGGAGAGGATGGTGAAGTTTTATACGAATTATGATCTGTACATGTCGAGAGCGGCAAATTGGAGGGATACATTGATTATCAACATGTTGAATGACTACAATCTTGATCCTCAAGATCTGCCCTCAGTTTGCAGGTATTGGAATTATAGTTATTGTACCAATTAACTTGTCAGCTAGTTTATTTTAATAAACTAGACTGAATGTTTATTGAGATGGTGTTAATTACAGTAGTGGTAATATTTCGATATATAAAAAAACAAATTAGAAAACTTAGAGAAGCCTAACTGGGTCATGGACTCATGGGATATAAATCAATGAACTTTAATTATTAACCTAGTAATAAAATACTGATTAACTATAATTAACAGTTTAATTTAGGTTTTGTTGTAACTTGTAACTTGTGGTGCTATGAGTAGGGAGGCGACCGTTGACTATCTAAACCATGTGATGAAGTTTGTAGACACTCTTTTTGAGTTGCTATCGGAAGCTCTTGGGCTAGAACCGAACCACCTGAAACAGTTGGAATGTGACAAGGGTAAAAGCTTGGCTTGCCACTACTATCTGCCCTGCCCGAAACCTGAGCAGACCCTAGGACTCAACAAGCACAAAGATGCCTCTTTCATTACTTTGCTTTTACAAGATGAGATTGGGGGACTACAAGTTCTGCATCAAAACCAGTGGGCCGACGTAAACCCAATTCCTAACGCTCTTGTTGTCAATATCGGAGATCTTCTTCAGGTACTTATTTCATAACATAAAACTACACGCGAATAAAAACAATATGATTACTAGGCATTTGAGACATTAATGTTGTTTGGAATATGAACCAACCAAATTTAGTACTTGTTACATGTGATAAAAAGGATACATGTTACCGAATAGTGATGCTTATGATTTATTGTTGAATCCTTGTATACAGATCATATCAAATGACAAGTTCAAAAGTGTGATCCATAGAGCATTTGGCAATGTAGCTCAAACACGAACATCGGTCGCTTGTTTCTTTCATGGTGTGGCAACGCCCCTGAAAACTTATGGGCCTATTGAGAAGTTTATCACAAAAGAAAGTCCTAAGGTATATAGAGAATTCACAGTTAAAGATTACATGATGAACTTTTCTTCGAGGAGACTTGATGAGAAGTCTGGCTTAAACTATGTTCGTATATAATACGTACTAATTTTTCTGGGATAAAATGAAAGTTACAAATATATTGTTTTTTTTTTTTTTTTTTTTTTTTTTTTTTTTTTGTAAATTTGATTGGGTTGTCAATGTAACTTGAAGTTTGGTATGTTATTGTCTGTGCAACACTCATTGTAGTTTATTTTACAATGATAATTTAGCGTGGATCGTTTTTTGAGTGTATATATATATCAACTCATGAATGGCTAAAGAAACGAATTGAGGGTTTGAGACTAGAAATATACATAATCATGTTAAGAAAGGTCTAGGTCGTTTCGCATCTTTGCTTACGACTAATAAGCTTCAATAAGAATAATTCAGTGACAAAGTTAGAGAAGATAAAAAATTATGTTGTATTAGTATATGTGAGAATTAACATATTACAAAATTATGTTATTGATATATGATCGTGGTCATACACCAAGTAACTCATCTCAAATTTGCGTTTAAAAAGGTTTAAAAGAATTATAATATATATTAGATTATTCTTAAGTATAAGACACATTGTTTAAGATACGATAAATAGTATTGTGCACTAACATGAAGAATCAGTTCCTTCAATATCGATGATTATTGGTGTTGACTTATCATTAGTGAATTTAGTGAAGTACTTAATTTTAACTTTTTCACTTTTTTTGTACGTGTCCAAATGATCACAAAATGATGCTCTATTTATATATGACACAATATGCTAAAACACAAATAAAATTATTACACAATGAAACAATCAATTGGTTCTATATTATTACACAATTGGACAATATTGTTAAACAAAGACACGATTTTTGGATCTTATTTCTATTATCAATTACAAGGAACAAGAGACTATTTATATGAATCTATAGAATGATTTAGAATCATATAACAATCTCAACTAACTCAAACAACTCAAACTAACTCTTTTGAGCACATGTTTAATATCTCTAACTCAAACTAACTTCTCAATAAGCACATGCTTAATATGCCCCTTCAAGCTGAACCGGGAGACATTACGTGAAGCTTGGATCGGAGAATATCAAAGCGTGAAGATGATAATCCTTTGGTCAACAAATCTGCTAGTTGAGAAGTAGTAGGAACATAACGAACACAAAGCATTTGTGTCAAAACCATATCACAAACAAAATGGAAGTCAATCTCAATATGTTTCGTACGCTGGTGAAACACAGGATTAACAGCTAAGTAAGTGGCACCAATATTATCACACCACAAAGTGGGAAAATGTAACCGTGGAATATGTAACTCTCGCAATAATGACATAATCCAACGAAGCTCAGCAGCAGTCTGCGCAAGAGCACGATACTCAGCCTCTGTACTAGAACGAGCAACAGTTTGCTGTTTCTTGGAACTCCAACTAATGAGGTTGGGACCAAGAAACACACAAAACCCAGTAGTAGAACGATGATCATCTGGGCACCCAGCCCAATCTGCATCAAAGTAATCATGAAGATCAAAGTTATCAGAACGACGGATGGTCAACCCATGTGAACTAGAACCGCGAAGATACCGCAATATGCGCTTTACTGCAATCCAGTGACGATCAGTAGGTGTCTGCAAAAACTGTGACACCTAACTTACAGCATATGCAATCTCTGGGAGAGTCAAAACAAAATATTGTAAAGCATCGACTGTATTACGATATAACGTAGGATCCTTCAACGGATCCCCTGAATAACGAGAAAGCTGGCATCCAGAAGCAACTGGAGTGGATAATGGGCGACACTGAGCTAAACCAGTGCGCTGTAACAAATCAAGTAAGTAGCGTTGCTGACACAGATGAAGACTATCGTGAGTAAAAGTAGCCTCAACACCCAAGAAATAGGATATAGTACCTAGATCTTTGATTGCAAACTGAGAATGTAACCGAATGACCAGAGTAGAAACAAACTCTGAAGAACTGCCAGTGATGATAATGTCATCCACATATACCAAGACATAACAAGAACTACCATCATGCTGATAGACAAATAGTAAAGTATTAGAAATACACTGAGAAAATCCACTAGCCAGAAGGGTAGAGGATAGCTTGGAAAACCAAGCTCGGGGAGCCTGCTTAAGGCCATAAAGAGCCTTCCGGAGAAGACAAACATGATGAGGTCGAGAAGAGTCAACAAAGCCAGATGGCTGAGACATATAGACAGTCTTAGATAAGTCACCATGAAGAAAAGCATTGTTGACATCGACTTGGCGAATAGTCCACCCACGAGAGAAAGCAACAGATAAAACAAGACGAATAGTAGTGGGTTTAACCACAGGACTGAAAGTCCTAGTGTAATCAATCTCTTCAGTATGAAGAAAGCCCTTAGCAACAAGCCGGGCTTTATAACGACTGACTGAACCATCAGGATTATGCTTAATCTTGTAAACCCACTTACAGCCAACAATGTTAGGAGAAGCAAGAAGAACAACAAGATCCCAAGTATGATTGGAATATAAAGCGTTAATCTCCGTACGCATAACATCCCACCAAACAGAGTAATGCCGAGCCTGAGAAAAAGTAGAAGGCTGAGTAATAGGAGCGGTAGTGGCATGAAAAAGAACATGATCTGGAAACTGTCTAGGCTGACGAGTATGATCACGAGAACAAGTGACCATGGGATGAGGGGAACGAGGAGGAGAGGTAGAAGGAGGAGAAGATGATATAGATACCACAAGAGATGGATCAGAAGTAGATCCAGTAGAAGTAGGAAAAGTCAGAGGAGGAATAGAGAAATCAGATAAAGGAGAAGAAACAGACGAAGTACTAGGGAAAGCAGAAACAGGAATATCAAATACTATCTCATGAAAGACAACATGACGAGTGTAATAGTATGAGCAATAACATGATCATAACAGAGATAGCCACTATAACTGGGAGCATAACCAACAAAAATACAATGAGTAGATTTGGGAGAAAGTTTATCCGGTCTGGTATCACCAAGAAATGGATAACACAAACACCCAAAAGTACGAAGGATAGAGTAGTCAGGAGAAGTACCAAATAAGACCTTATACGGTGTGGAATGATGAAGAACCGGTGTAGGTAACCGGTTAATAAGAAATGCTGCAGTGGCATATGCATCATACCAAAATTTCTTTGGTAAACAAGCATGAGCCAATAATGCTCGAGCAACTTCAGACAGATGTTAATTCTTGCGCTCAACTACCCCATTTTGTTGGGGTGTATGAGGGCAAGAAATACGATATGCAATACCAGCCTCAGCAAGGTACTGAGCCATAGTACCATGAATCAACTCAGGTGCACCATCACACTGTAAGTGTTTAATGGTGCACGAAAACAGATTTTCAACCAAAGGTCGAAAATAATAAAAACAATCAACTGCTTGAGAGCGACAAGTCAATGGGTAAATCCAGGTAAAGCGACTAAAATCATCAATAAAAGTAATAAAGTAGCGATACCCGGAACGAGACATAACCGGAGAAGGTCCCCATATATCACCATGAATCACATACAATGGAACAGTAGAATGCGATACAATGGATTGGAAAGGTAATCGATTAGATTTAGAAATAGAACATGAATTACATGGTTTATTTAAAGAAGACTGAGACAATGGTAAAAATGTAAGCCTAGACAGTACAGAATCTGAAGGATGACCCAAACGAGAATGCCAAAGCTCACAAGAAGTAGAAAAGGTAACACTGAGAGAATATAGCTGACGAGGACTAGCTCGCATGTGGTGGAGAAGCTGCCCGGCGTGGGTCTGTATAGACAAACCAAACTATGAGAATAAAATAGATATAGGATGATAAATCACAAGTTCTGTAATTGATAACAAGTTCTTGGCAAGGCCAGGAACTACAAGAAAACACCGAAGCAACAAGACACATCGAGGCAAATAAAGGTAAGAATAACCAATATGAGAGATAGATAGAGATGTACCATTACTGATCACTACACGCTCAGAACTAGTATACGGAACTGTACCGAACTGGGAAGAAGAAGTTGGGGAAGCCCATGACTAGTATACGAAACTGTACCAATAGTGGGATGTGAGCAGTAGCCCTAGAATCAGGAATCCAAGATTCCACAGTCTTACATGTATCTGAAAAATCTGCATGAAGTCCAAATTGGGAAGAAGAAGTTGGGGAAGCCCATGACTGAAAATGAGTCAGCCCAAATCCAGATCCATAAGTACCTATACTAGATCCAAAAGAAGGAAGGACAGGCCCAAATTGTGATCCAGATTGTGATGTAGAAGAAAAATCTGGTCCAAAGCTAGAAGGCTGCCCAGGGAAGCTTGGAGCCGGGGCCAACACACCTGCACCAAGCCCAAAAGGTGACAAACAAGGTGTGACATTCGTCACCTAAATAGGTGCATTGACCATTGACTTTGACTTTTTGACTTTGACTTTTGACTTTGACTCTTTGATTTTCACTTGGTATTAATGTGATCTTTGACTTTAAAGTTGACCTAATGTGGGCTTGATCTAAGTATAGTGCATTAGACGCGTGTAGACACGCTAAGTTCTAGAACAGTGCATTATGCACTCAATATGTTCTAGTGGGCCTTTGGCATGATGACAGTGTATGTTCACCGTTTTGGACTTGGCATGATGGGTGCGTGCTTAAGATTGGACTAAAGACTTAAAAATGTAAGAATATAAATCTTAAGTTGAGAACACAAACAAAAATTAAACATGTGGGCTTTACCTAAAGCTTACTAAATACATATAATTTAATTTAAAAATATATAAATTAAATAATTTATATAGCATATAATAGTCCGTTGGGATCGTAATAATGCATAGAATTAAAAAACGTGAAAGTTGGACGACACGCGTATCGGGATGAGACGAAATTGGACGAAATAGGCAAAGGGCCCGGGATGCCCATCTAAGGCCCCCCTTGGCCGAATCCATCTAAAAAGGGGGGTTTCCTCTTGTTTTTCTTTCATTTTGTTGCAAAACTTTTTCTCCAAGTTTCTTTCAAAGTGAAACCCTAGCTGTCACAACTCAATTATTCTTCTTCATCCCATCCATCGAAAATCAACATCAAGACATCATCTCTTTGATTTTTGGAATAATCAAAACGTTCAAGATCGTGTTCTAAACAAGTTTTGTTCATCTCCTTGTTTGCCTGTAAGAAAAATCATTTCTTAATGATTCTATTCTTAGTTCTATCTTAAAATGATGATGTTCATCATCTAATCACAAAATCACCATCTAATATTTTCATATTCTTGGTTTTGGATGTTGTATCGTGAAGATCTAAACGCTACGGGTGCTAGACTCTCTATCCGGTAAAACCCTAATCCTTGATCTTTGAATATCCTTGAATCTATTGAAAATGGGGTTGTAATCTTGTGTGACCTGATCCAAATAGTCATCTTGGCTTCTTAAATTGTTTTAAAATTTATTAATTTTGTTCCTAATCGAATGGACGAGTTGAACAATCAAAACTATGTAACGATTAAGTAATGTTGTGAACGGAAGACTAGCTTTCAACTAGCTGTTTATGACTAAAAATTTTGATAATTTAAGTGTCTAATTTAAGTTTTGGTAAAGTGTAAGATGTAATAAACGTTCTTTAAAAACTCGAGTCAATATGGGTCAAATATGGAGATTTGTAATGCCAAGGAGCAAGACTAATAAACTTGACAGATTGCTGTCAGAAAAATAGGGCAGCTTGTACAGGCCATAACTTTGTCATAATAAGTTTAAATGGGTCAAGGTTTTCATCTAAAATATAGTTCAATGAGTCCTCTAGCTAACCCAAGTGGTCTCATGTTGTTTCGATATCGTTTGGGCCTCCAAAAGTAGCAAACACGATTGAAGGTCAAAACTGACGAATTTGGGCAGAATGTTGGTCTGTGTTTGTCGAGCCATATCTATCTCATATATTATCTATTCGAGATGATTCTTTTTCTGAGAGTTATTTTAAGGTCTTATCTTTTAAATGGTTCTCGTCACACGTCGATTCGTGACCGTTTCGACCTCCAACTCGCTTATTCAAAACTGGTGCGCAATCAGCTCTTCATGCTGAAATATTTTATGAGACTTAAAAATAAGGGTTTGAAACCAAATAATCTAATAAAGACAAGTCTTATACTTAAAAGTGATTAAGTGACTTTTAAAAGGAACGAATAATAATATCTTTAATTCATTTTGAATGGACCAATTAACGTGCATCAACGGACATTTATAAATTAGTTAAAATCGACAACTAAAACCCACAACGTGATCAGATTTAAAGTTTAAATCTGAATTTGGACTTGTTCTATTAGAAAACCATGTTTTTATAAAATAGAACCTTAATGGACATTAAGGACTAGACTGCAAGGATTACACCCATATTGGTCATCTTGATCTTTAGTAATTCTTTTGTGCTTATTGTATCTATAGTTACTTGCTATACTTGTTGTGGACTTTGAATTGTGCTATCATCGAGTTGAGTTTCACGGCCCCTTTTTATTATGCTTTACTTGGGGGAAAAGCATGCTCATGGTTTTGGTTATGCCGTGTCTTTTAGACTAATTTGGGACAATGTATGTGGTTTGAGTCATGGGATGATTCTAGATGTTCATTCATGAATGTATACTTGGACTTGGGCTTGTTATTGTGACTTGGACATGGGCTTGTTATTGTGACTTGGACATGGGCTTATATTTGTGACTTGGACGTCATGGAGAGGTATTGTTAGTACTAACGGGTTGACACCCCCACCCTTGTCGTCAGTATACTAGTCGAGACTGACTTGGCCAGGGCTTGCTCTTGGGTGAATATATATGGGTGATTGGACTTGGACTGACTTAGACTTCTGTTGATATCTATGACTGCTATGTACTCTTATCCATATACAACTTTTGTACATGTTATATACGGCAAAATCTTTGTTCTTTAAACCTGTGAACTTAACCAACTTTTGTTGACTTTTTAGAGCATGTCTTTTCAGGTAATGAGACTTAGGTGCTTGGCTTGGGGCTCTAGACAAGACCGCTCCCTCGGGAGCAATAGGCGTTTCATGAGACTATTAGACTTGTTTTGGATTGTTTGATTGTGGGTTTTGTGTTTGGGATTATTTTGTACTTGTGTTTGTTAGTTTCGAATGGAACTTTGGACTATTTATGCATTTATGGAATAACATTATGGTATTGATTGTTCTTGACACTTGTTCTTTTGTGTCGGGTGACGTCATCATCCATTGATGGAGAATTCATTTAGTGATTCTCTTAGACCCCCAATGTGTTATGACGATCCCATCCGTCGCATCCTCATGTTTCCGCTTCTAGCGGGGGTGTGACACAAGGTCCAGATCCAAAAGAACAATCAGATGAACCATCACCCCCAAATCGTTGATGACCTAGAGCATATCCACCAGAGTCAATTGCAGCAAGATTCGTAGTGATGCGACCACCAGAGTGCCACGACATACCTCGACCACTACTATGACCTCAGCTACCACCATAGACCACCATTGCCTTGAAATCGAGTACCACGCCAGGAAGTGTTACTGGAGCAACCACCAGCAGCATTATGATGAGAAAACTCAGAAGATGTGTACTGAAAATGACAATTTGATGCTTTATGACCAGATTTAGCACAAATCTAACATATAATCGTTTTCGATAAGGTTTCATGAGGCGGATTTATGGTGGAAGCATTCATAGCTGCAAGAAGAGGTTGAAGAGTGGATTGTCGTTGCTTCAAGCGAGCTTCATATGTGAGAAGTTTAGACCGCAACTGAGAGAAGGTAATAGTTGTCTCTTGATTTTCAATATTCATAACAAAATTCTCATAATCAGCATTCAATCCTTGAAGAATTTGTAACACAAGTAAATCATCTGAAATTGGATCTCCAATTGCATTCAAGGAATTAACAATCGCTTTGGCTTCATTGAGAAACACAGCAATATATTTTGTGTTCTGTTTTAGAAGATGAAACTGATTTGTCAACTGCGATTGTTTAGCAAAGACGGTTTGAACAAATGATTCTTCGATTGTTTTCCACAGATCTGATGCAGAAGAAGAGTTACGAGCAAGATGAAGAATCGATGGAGATAGAGTTGCAGTGATTAGTGCTTGCACATAACCATCACTTTTATCCCATGCTACTTGATCTACTGAATCAGCAGCAGAAGCAGCAATTTTAGATTTTAGGAACTGCAATAAACCCAAGGTTTTCAATACGGTAACAATTTGATGTTTCCAATTAAGATAATTGTTGTCATCGAGCTTAATCGATAGAAAATTTGCAATATTTGGTAGAGAATTGAATGGACTTGCAGTGATATTCATAGTTTCAGATGAAGAAAATGAAGTAAAAGAAGCCATGACAACAAGAAGAAAAAGAATGCCAGAGAAATCTCCAGAATTCATGATCAGAACAGTAAAAACTACCAGAAAAGTTACCGAAGTCCTCAGAGCACATGCTCTGATACTATGTTAAATAAAGAAACAATTTCTGGATCTTATTTCTATTATCAATTACAAGGAACAAGAGACTATTTATATGAATCTATGGAATGATCTAGAATCATATAACAATCTCAACTAACTCAAACAACTCAAACTAACTCTTTTGAGCACATGTTTAATATCTCTAACTAACTCAAACTAACTTCTCAATAAGCACATGCTTAATAAATATACTTCTTATTGCACAATGATGCTTGATTATGATATAATAGAACAAAATATTTGCTATCTTGTACCGATCAGAGTGATCACAAATGATGCCTCATTTATATATGACACAATATTCGCTTAATATGACACAATATGCTAAAACACAATGCATGTTATTACACAATGAAATAATCACTTGATTTTATACTATTACACAACTTGACACTATACTTATTATTACACAATGGTGCTCAATTATGACATAATGGAACACAATGTTTGCTATCTTGTACCCGTCAGAATGATCACAAAATGATGCTTCTTTTATATATGACACAATGTTGCTTAATATGACATAACATGCTAAAACACAATGCATGTTACTGTTCATGCAAAGGTGGTAGCTTCATGCATGATTACACACACGAATGTGATTGTTTACAAGCTTGGCTAACTACCTGCTATCGTCCTATCATGTAATGATATTGTTGCATGATCCTTCAAAATACGTAGTTCTGTACTTAATATAATTCTTAATTAAGTCTATTTGCACAATAGCTAAGGTCTCAAAGTGAAGTTGCAAAATTAGGGTTTGACAAAAGTTAGAGTTTTGAGCTTTATGTGTTGGACTATAAGGTTACCTGAAAATTCGTAAATGTTACACTATGTCTTATCAGCTTTTTTTTATTTTGGCAATCAGTTCTACTTGTCCTTCACAAGCAAATATTAACTTTTGATCCTCGTCATTTTCATCATTTGTAGCGCTATTTCATATATAAAGTATCATCAACGTTGATTTTTTTTTGATTTCATGCATTGTAGACATGATATATTTATTGAGAGCTTTTTTTGTTTTCACGTACCTTAGGTTCACTTTAAACTATCATGTCTAGTGTCTTTGTAGTAGACACTTATATTAAACCTTGACTTGACCATCTTTATACTTTAGTTTTCGAGGATAAGTATTGTTGGAATCGGCTAGACTACCATGATTATAGGCGTGCCATAGTCTCATACCAATATATAATTGTCATTATAGGATATCTATCATTATTGGAGCATTAGTAGTTGGTACATGTGACTTAGTTGCTATTAGGATTAATGATTACGTCTGATAATTAATTTGCAAACCTTTGTAGATGAAATATCTTTTGAACTTTTGGTTAGTATCTAATAGTTTGAATATCAAGATAATACAATAATAATTCATTATATTTTATTTCACTTTTGCAACTATATTTTATTTCCCCCTAATGTAATGTTGAGAATACTGATATCAAAATACAAACCAGTAAATTGAGCCACACACAAATATATTAGAAATGACTTTATATTTTAATTATAGATATTATTCATGCCCATGATGTATTTCAACTCCGCTTAAACTCTAATATTTGTGCGTTGTGGTGGAACAATTGCAATAAGTATGAGAAAACCAAAAAATAATTTTGATGAGATATATTTGGTTTGTTACCAAACCCTAACTTAAATGGGGAGAACGTCTTATAACTTCTTGGATTGATGTGAATTAATGTTTTTGCATGTAAAATTACATGTTCACATACATTAACATTTGCTCTCATGATCATTGAGCTTGCAACCAATAAGTGGTCGTCTCAATGAAATCAATTTATGTACAATATAGTTTGTTACAATAATGGATTGCTTGTTATAAACAAACATAACATAGGTAGAAGATATTTATTGGTTTTGTAATATAGTCAATACCTTGAAATTGAAAGTATCCTGTGATCCAAAGTCCATGGACTTGATGTTAATGGAGTCTGACGGGTTAACCTAAATTGTAAAGTAAAAGTTGCATGTTATAATAAAAATTAATAAGTTAAACACAAATATATGTTTGAAATAATACATAATTTAATTAGCTTATAATTATTATCAATAAACATCTAAATTTGCCTCAAGTTTTGATATGATGGATAGATCATCGGTGAATTTGGTAACAGTGAACGACTTATAGTTGTTTGTGATATTGAAGCCGATAACATTAGTTTCAAACGCATATTTTTTTCCTACCAAATTAGCAATTTCACCATGCTGAGACTATCATCATACAATATAAATGAAAGCATAAGAAAAATGTGCAAAATAGAGATGAATAAAGATTTAGCTAATGTAAAAATTTTGAAATAATAGCACATCAAGGCTCTTATCAAGCAAATCTTTAGAGCTCTTTTTCAACATTTTCCTTGCTTCACGATCCATCATGCTTAAAGAAAGAATACCGGTATTATCTTGTAGAGGAGGGATGCTAAAAAAATCACAATGTTATGAGAAAACTAGAGAAAACTAATAAAACTTGTCATATAATTTATAAATATTTTATCATTACCCTCTATATATATGTGTAAGTATATATAAATAAGGGTATGGATCAAATGAAAATCGTAGCATGGTTTTACATATAGGTCACACATAGGTTACGTATACGTAACCATTTTTCATTCGACATAGTGTTACGTATACGTAAGACTATTCATTCTCGTATGTATGCTCAACATATATGCACCAAATACTTAAATAACAATTTAACAATTAAAATAACAAAAAAGCTACGAATTATGTTATTGGTTTTCTTGGTTTTCTTTGGTTTTCACATAACTATTGGTTTTCTCAGAAACCGTCCTCTTATCTTGTAACCCTAAAGGGATCTTGTACCAACAACATATTAAAAAAAAATCTTCTAGGTAGTACCTATCCAGGTGACTTCAACGTTCTTTCAAGAATTTTACCCGTTGAAATTTAAATATATGTTCCGGTACATTGAAGAAAATATAAATATTTATACATGTGCAATTGGGTTATTAAACCAATTCACACAATAAAATGTCAAAACCCTTGATCAAATAAATATCAACATAATGTGGAACTAAAACTATTGCATATGTATCTAAATAACATATGCAAGAATGAAATTATTGAATAGTCATGTACAAAAGTATAATAATAGATTAATAATGTTATAAAATAAGAACTACTAACCTGTGAACAGTGGACAGAGTAATTTTATTTTTGTTACACTCATCGGTAGGGCATTTAATAGTCTTTTTAGGTTTAACATCTGATCCTTCAATCTCATGAGTTGTATCAAAATCAGTTGTAATCTTTTTGTTACAACGTTTACAAGCATTGTAGTACCATTCAAAACCAAGTAAAAAACTTATGGAAGTACCAATGACAATTACAGTCTTCTCCTAACATATGAGTTAATGTAATTAGTATATGTAAGTTGTGAATAAGAATTTTGAAAATCAATATTAAGGAATATAACTACCACTGTCATCTTGTTTACTTCTTCTATGTTGTTTAAAACAGTTTTGTTTAAGAACTCATTTTTAGATTTGAAACAGATTGTGATGAAATCAAACGACGATTGGAAACTGATTTATCAGATTCCTTATCGAGCAACTTGTTTCAAACCATTATAAAACAAATATATAAAAGTATATAATAATAGATATAGTAAAATAAACCATAGCTGACCTCTCCTTAAATGTAGTAATTTCCTGTACGTCATCATTAATGTAGAATGTGCTACCATGAAAAGCAGACGAAACATATGCTCTCCCTAAACAAAGTAGAAATAAAATCAGGGTAAAGTATAATAGATGGAAATTCAGCATGCTAACATACATTGTTTGGATAAGAATAAAAATATAGATCCTCACAATTAAAAATCATACCACCACAGAAGTTGAATTTCCTGCGTTGCAATACTAAAACAACACTTACAGCTTTAAGTTTTTTGGACATGAACTTGTCCATCTTCTCAGCGTGGGATTCCCATGGAGAAACAAAAGTATTACAAAACCTAGAAGATAAATAATACACAAACAATGTAATAAGTACATTTAGAAATAAAATAAAAACATATTAAATATGTAAAAGTTAAGGCGATTGAAAATATCTTACTCTAGATCATGAAGTTGAATGTTCATTTTCTTCTTAGTTTGACCTTTCTTAGTCTTGTGATTATAAATATCAAAATAGGTATACACATACCCTTTCTATAGAACCTAATAAAAAAATATTTCTTTTCTCACTTATTATTTTCTTAAACTATCTTTTTGACACTTGTTATTTTATTAAACATACTCACTTAATTCTTCTATAAAGAGGTATTATAGTAATTTAAACATTCAAATTAATTTTTATCTCATAATAAAAATTAATTTTATTAATTAATACATTTCTCTCTCTCATCTATATTTTTTAAAATCAAACTATATTTTAAAAAACAAATTTTATTAAGAAAATTAAAAATCACATCTTTTTATTAAAATAAAAATAATAAAAAACAAAATTTTATATAATATAAAATTTTCTAAAACACTAAACCTTTTTGAAATAAAATATTTTAAATCAGTCCTTTTTAAAAAAATTATTAAAATATAAAAGTTTCTAAAAACAGTTTTATTAAAACAAACAAGATAATCAGAAACCCGAGTTTCTAATAAACAAGATTTTTATAGACAATAATGTTTTTATAAGAATCTAAAAATAATTGTTTAAAAATAAAACTATTTAGGTAAGAGAGTTTAAAAAATAGTATAATTGTTTTATTTCTTAAACTATTACGTATATATAATTTTTAATCATATCTTATATTAAAGCATCGTACTATAACTTTTCGTGTTTATTAACAACTATAATCCGTTTAATTAATGGGTCTAGCCTATCTATTTATCTATATATTATCTATATATAACAAAGGAAACCTGAAATAAAACTTGACACAATTGTAAATTTTATCATACTAACTTTCTTATTTTTTTTATTATTAATTAATAATATTGAATTCTAATTTTACTTATACCATTTTTAAATTAAAAATTATATAATTTAATAAATTAAAACCTATTTTATTAAAAAAACACTTTTTAAAAACAAAAGTTTTATAAAATACAGAATACAATAAACTTTTTTTAAAATAAGTTCATTTTAAAAAAATATTTTTTAAAACCCACATATCTTTTATAAAATAAAAGTTTAAGAAAAATATGTTATTGTTTATTTACTTAAAGTAACTATTTATATGTAATTATAATCATATTTTATCTTCAAACATGGTTTTATAATTCTAAAATTTTTAACTACTAATTATTTATAATTTTATTTATTCGCCCCGTGTGGTAAACGGGGTAATAACCTAGTTATGTCTATAAAGCAAGCAAATAAATTTGTTAGCTAAAAATAGTAAAATATAAGTATTTATTAGACTTATAAATTTCACCAAGTTAACTTATTTAAATGGTAGGAAGTTTGAGTGTTTCATATACATGTAATATATAAATTATTAATTATAAAATATAAGGATGTTTTAAAAAAAAATGAAATAATATAAGTTGTTACTTGTACTTGCCAATGATGTAATCAGCTTGTAGACCATTGTCTTGAAGGAAATCAAATTCAATAAATGAGAGTCCAAGGAGATCCAACGGGAGTATTACATTTCATCACAATGGTATCAAAGTCCAAAAAGAGTTTATGGCCATGATTTGTTAAAGGATTAGGTCACCTGCATCAAATTTATGAATAAAAAAGCATTCTTTTTCCACAAATAACTTTCCAAGCTTGATTAGATAGGCATCAATAATAGCTGCTTGAATCTTTGTACCCTAAAAAAAGGATAATAATTGTATCAAATAATTATGAAAAATAAGAATACTACAATATAAAAGATTATTATCAGAAAGTATAAAGTACCTCTTCATCCATAAGAATTAACTCCATTGAATATGTAACATTTTTTATCTTAAAAGAAGGTAGCTTCCAAAGCTTGATTATACGAACCTTAATTATTGCTTTAACCTTTGAAGCATCTAGTTGGTTGAGCGAAATGACAGTAAATATCGAATCCCTAAAAGTAAAAAATTTAATTTTCGAATTTATTTTAGTTATGTAGAGTCATGAGTTAAAAGATTTTTTAAACATAAAAAATAATTAAACTATTAAAAGAACATTTCTTATTTTTAGAAAATAAGTAATTTTTTTAAAAATAATCTTATTGAAAACTGAAATCCCTAAAATCAGGGATTTAATTTTCAAAGTATATGATTAAACATTGTATTTTTGAAAAAGTAGTAATTATATGCTGCAATTTTGGTAACATAAACCAACACTAAATATGGTTTTTATTTTAATTTAATAAACTAAAATCATGGGGTTTTAAAATTTGAAAACATATAAAAAATATAAAAGTTTATATATAAGTTATAAAATAAAAAATCTTATATAAGTATCGTGAGTTTATATCTAATAACCTAAAACGTCGGTTTTTATGAGTAATAAAAATAAACTGCAAACAACTATATTAAAAACCTTCCTTATTTTTGGAAAATGAGCAAATTTTATTTAAATATATAAAACTGAATCATATATATATCAGCGTAAAGAGACAAACTAGAATCCCTAAAATCAGGGATTTAATTTTCAAAATATATGATTAAATCATTGCATTTTTGGAAAATTAGTAATAAAATCCTGCAATTGTGGTAAAATAAACCAACACTAAAGATGATTTTATTTTAATTAATAAACTAAAATCATGGGGCTTTAAAATTTGAAAGTTTTTAGAAATGTTATTTTTATGAGTAATATAAATAAACTGCAAGCAGTTTTTTATATTATTCATTTAAAATGTTATAAGTTTAAACCTTTCCATGTTTTTAGAAAATGAGGTAATTGTTTTTGAATTATATGATTGAATCATATATATAGTTTTGAGTGAAACTCTAAAATCCATAAAATGAAGGATTTAAATTTCAAACTATAAGATTAATTCATTTTATTTAAGATCCATAAACTCATGTATTTCTTTGTTCAATTTACATATGTATAGAAATATTTACCTATAGGGTGGTATATTCTCAAAATGTAATTTGGACTTTACGTAATTTAAATCTTTAATTCTGGGTACAAACTATCTTGATCCCTGAAACAAAATTGATTATAGATTTCTTTTAGCTAAGTTAAAAAAACAACTCAGAAACATAGCATGAGAATAAGGCTTAATAGTCATACTAAGTGTTTAACAAATTGATTCTATTAGTGCTTCATCTTCTTCTTCAATCTTTAGTTCCTAAAAATCCAGTTAAACTGATTGCATTAAAAACTAAATTTAATTCATAAAAAACATTGTAAATAGTTCAAAAGAATCTGTAAATGCAGTTTAACTAACCATCAAAAACTCAATTTAAATTTTTATCCAATAAGACCAAACCTTTCATTCAGAAGATCTATTTCCATCCAACTTCTATAGAAATGTGTATAGAATTAAGTAAAAAAAGCAAATAAGGGTGAAACAAAATGTAAAACCCAGTAGCATTGTCATCTCTTGCAATCTACTAATTATTTAAGTCATAAACTTACTAAACACTGAAAAAAACTAAACGATGCATTATTACTCTTAGATGATGGTAGCTTACTTATATGACCATTAGCTATCTTGAACTTCCATTTATCTACTCAAAATACATGTGAACATACAATTCTCATAGTATTCACCCCTTATATATGCATGGAAAACATTACAAACATATATAAATTATTTTCTAAGCTGTTGTTTACTTTTCATCAACGTATCTACTAACCTTCATCTTTTTGTTTTAATAACTTTTTATTAGCAATTCATCAACAAATAGTCTCAGAAATCATAGTTCTTGGTTAAAGTACCAAACATGTATGTGAATTTCATATTATACAGATTAAAAGCAGTTGCAAATTGACTTCCTAAAGGTTAAAACATAGACCTCGACATAGCTAAAAACATAAACCTTCACTTGGTAATTGTATTTGAGTTATGAAATAGGCCTCCATGGAAGAGGAAACAAAATTAGGTATACCTTGAGGGAAGAAAGGTCAGTTGGTGGTACGGTGGATATATGTAGCCTCAACATAGTAGATCAAAGCTTGAAAAACAGCATAAATCAAACTCCTCGTATCAATTTATGCTCAAGGGAAGATACCTACGAAAGCAGACACCCTCAAAGACTTCCGATTGTGCACCCACCATCTGGTTAATCATCGATCTGAAACCTTAAAATGAAAACATAGATTAGAGTAAGGGAAGATACCTTCGAATAAATAGTATCAATTTGTGCTCAAGGGAAGATACCTACGAACACAAACACCCTAAAGACTTCTGATTGTGCTATAACCATCTGGTTAATCATCGATCTGTAGCCCATAAAATGAAAACACAGATTAGAGCAATCGATTGGTGGTTCGGAGTTGCCATCTCGCAGCCGTAGGTTGCAAAGAGTGTGAGAAGATGAATTAGGGTTACATGCTTTTTATGAAGACCCGTGAAGACTCGAACAAGAAACCGGGCTTAATTGTAGGTTCGCGTGTTATTTTTGGAACGTATCAGGACCTCAGGAGTCCTTAGCAATGGACACGTGGAAATGACATTCTGAAATTTACCATGTGGATAAAAAAAAGGGAGGTAATGACACTTGTAAAAATTATATAGAGGGCTCATATCAAATTGACACATAATCAAAAAATGATTTCTTTTATTATATAAGATAGATAAGAATAGATTCTTCATTTTATTAAATATTTCAATAGTTAATTTTAGGATATTCATAAATGAAACATTTCACCCATTAATTAATTATTAACTCCATGAAATTCACGTTTAAAACACAAATTTGAGTTATGTTACATGGTGCATGACCATATGGGACGAGTATGGATCGGCTAAGCGAGTATGAGATTAATTTTCAATATTTCACGGGTATTGGAAGAGTATGGGATTGTATTGTATACCCGTTTACCTAACCCTATTACCGATTAAGCTAACATGTTTACCTAATTAGATATATAAAATTATTTTATTTTAATTTATTCTACTTAATAATTAAACCATATATAATTATATCTTCTTATTCTAAACTTAATATCTTTTTAATTAACAATTATGTGTTGAATATAAACTATTAAGCTTCCTATCATTCGCACTATGGGTATCAACTATAACTTGATATTTGTCCATAAAATTAAAGTGTAGTGGTGGAACATAAATAAAGCAATATTAAGGAATAATCGAAAATATTATCTAGTATGTATATGTACATTTGGCTTTATATGATGTAATTTCAAAAGATGCTTAATGGGTATACCGAACGGATAATTTTAATAATCTTAATGGGTATACCCTATTACCGTGTGTATGCCTCATACTCGCCCGTTAAATACTCAATACATACCTAACGGGTTTTGGGACGAGTACGATATATACTTTTCTAATCGGGTATGGGGCTAGGATTAACATACTCGTCCCAATGACATCCCATTGTCATCCCTAGATCACAATCATATATCAATAACATAATTTTGTAAAATGTTAATTCTCACAAATACTAATCTAGCATAATTTTTTTATCTTCCCTAACTCTATCACTAATTTATTCTTATTGAAGCTTATTATTCATTAGTTGGTAGAGATGAAACAGAGGTAGACTTTTATATATATAAAGGGATCCCTTGAAAACCATGTTATACATAAAAACTATGAAAACTATGGGTTACATATATGTAAGTACGTATTACAAAGTGTACAACTAAGAGTTGCGTATATGTAGAGGTTACGTACATGTAAGTCATACAAGTTACGTATACGTAAGTCGTTTCGTTATCATTACCGTTTCTTGGAGTTTAAACTAAAAAATATATAATGATCTCAAAAAATAAGATTGAAGTTTAATCAAATATACTTTAAACAATTAAAAGGTTAAATCAATTATTAATTATATGATTGGGGTAGTGGTGGTAATAATGTTAGTTATGAATTTACACATATACATAAAAGATCATAATCTTTTATATGTGTAATAATGTTAGTTACATAAAAATAGTAATGATATTTATTGATCTTGATGGGTTTTCGCAAGTTCTCGCAATAAAAGAGGGTTCTTATTTGAACCTTTTTCTATATATAGACACACACATACATATACTAGTAGAGTGCTCGCGCGATGCGGCGGGTGCGACACTTTTAATTGCAATTATCGTGCCCCGTAAACAACGCATGCGAATAAGATTGTTTACGAACGAATTTTAGTTTTAGTTCGAAAACATCAAGATGATTTTAATCATATTGTTAGGCGCTGTTTGTTTGGGTCTTAATGACCCTAGTCAGATGCATAAGTTTGACTCGGTCAGACCTTAATGTTTGATTGGATACCACTGATTGAAAAAGAGCTCTTTTTGCCCCCTCTTATTAGGTCAGAGATGCTCCTCTATCTAACCCAAAAGACTCCCACGCAGTTATCGACTTCCCCCTTCCCTTCCATTGAGCTCGCCGGCCATCACCGGCGTAACACCTCGCGGCCGCCCCTTCAGCTCGAACTTCCAGAACTCCCCCTTCCCCACCATTGAGCTCGCTGGCCATCACTAGTGCAACATCTCGCGGCCGCCCCTTCAGCTCGAACTAGCGGCCGCCCCTTCAGCTCGAACTTGCTGATAAATTATGGTTTGTATTTGTTTTTAATAATTATTCATTATTAAGATTTATAACCAAACATATAAATTATATTCAGGAAGAAGTAGTTCAGATGGTTAAAATAGTCATTCTACACAGTCATTCAATTATCCAACCAAATAGACTTAAACTGTTTTAACACTTATTGGTTCAGACCTCTTATTGATTCAGCATTTACCCATTTAGAAGTTGCCAAACAATACCTTAGATAACAATGTATCTATAAGTTATGAAGTAGGTAAATAAAACGATAATGAATTAATGTAACACACGAATCAGAAATTTCAAGTCTTGAATAATAAAAGCTGCAAACGTAGAATCATAAATGTGTAGCTAGATGCATGATTAGAGAAATTCAATTGTACGTCTCACAGAGCTTGATGATCTCGTTGATATTGTTTGACCACTATTTTTCATCCATAGGGGACTCAGGAATATCTTGTACTTTATTGTTTTTGTCTGCCACATCTTTGCTCAGACTAATATCTTCTGTCTTTTCCAATTTGATTTGCACCTGAGTGGTTGGAGCAACTTTAGTCACTGATAAGAAAATAATATTTAGATTGTTTCAAGCGATCTTATAATAAGCATATCATTGTATTATAATTACGTGTAGATACGTTGGACAGGCCAAAATTCTAAAGAAAAAGACATACCTGACACGTCTTCGTGATTAAACCTAACATAAAACATTTAACAATTTACATTTCATAGATAATTATGTAATCACAAATCAATAAAATTATGTTACATATAAAGTTTTCATAATAATACATACCTCTGATGAAACCTTGAAGATAAATCTTGAGCAAAACAATAGATAGTTGAGTTTAACATATAGATAGTTGAGTTTATGTGTTAATAAAAACAACTAATCAAATAATGCATATGAATTCAAAATATTATTCACAGTATCAATCAATAAATATGAAACATACCTTTAATCAAACGAACTTTGATTTCTAAGAACCCAAAGCTGAAAAGTAAAAAATGCAATATACTCTTGATGACAGTTGTTTACATAGATGAAGGATTCCCGTAGACTATCCATGGAAAATAGCAACAAATTTTGAATTGACAGGCCCTAAAAACACTACACAAACTTCTACATTAAAATTTTCTATTTTCGTAGGTGTTTATTGTGTTTAACCTTATAACATTTCAAGTTTGAATTTAATATATGAACTGACTAAACATCCTAAAAACATTAGTTTATAAATATTAATTTTTTTTTAAGATTTAGTAATAGTAAATTACTTTTTCAATATCTTGAATTAAAATACACAAATCTTTAATAGCATTCATTGTATGTAAATATAATACTTAATGATTAAGATCATATTATAAACATGTTTTTCTTACACACGGAACCATAATTGGGCTTAGAAGCTTGATGATATAAATTGGTTGAAATACAATTTTTTTCGTTGACATTCTTATTTTTAGTAATTATTTTTTGTGTTAAATAATGCAAGTAACTAACTAACCACTGTTCTTGATATAATTATTTTTACTAAGATAAAGTGCGATTAATATAAATAACAATTCCAGATTCAAAATCCTTGTCATCCGCAAAGATTGGCACTTTATTAAGATAATAATGTTTTAAATAACAAATTGTTTAGGTGTTTTATTAAGTTTACAACTGTGACATCTAAAATAAGATAATTTATTAAATTACATAGATGTGCTAAGTATTTAAATAATGTAACTAAGTAACTAAACACTATTTTATCTATAACTAGGTTAAAAACCCATGTAATACATGGGTGGAATAAAATTTAACATTTTAAAATTATTATCTTTCTACTCTAATAAAAGAGTATTTTGGGGTGACACGTGGCGGCACCACATTCATTCTCACCAAAATTTTTCCGCTTCTCTCTCCTATTAAATAATTACCTTAATTATCAATAATATTATTTAACTTTTTTAGAATAAAAATAGTTTTTTTAATAAATTTAAAAAAGTTCTTCTTATTAATGTTATTTCTAAAAATAATTTTTATATAATAAGAAAATTTTACAAAACATCAAACTTTTTTAAAATTAGTGTTTTTAAAAAAGTTAATTTTTTATAAATAAAAAATAATTAAAATTGAAATTTATAATAAGAAACTTTTAAAAATGATATTTTTAATACGGTTTGTTTTGAAAAAAAAATTTAAACCAAAAGTTTAAAAAGTTGATATAATTTTATTACATATTGTTCTTTTTACACGTAATTTCAATTATATTTTATCGTAAAATATTATTTTTATACTTGATAATTTTATTGTATTTAATATTTTATTTGTTCAACCCGTGTAATACACGGGTTTACTAAATCTAGTTTTTTATAAAAGCTTTGTATCTTACATGTTAATACTTATTAGTCATTGGTGAAATTAAAAATAATAAATATCTAATAAATTATAAATAAATAATAATAAAAAGTAAAAATTTTAATATTTTATTTTAAGATAAGATATAATATAAATCATATGGTTTAGTATGTTTTAATAAATTATTAGAATAAAAACATTTATAATTTAGATATTTTATAGTATAGTTTACATATTTAAATTAATTCTCATTTAATAGAAGAGAGAGGCGGGAAACATAATTTTAGAGTTAACCAGAAGTTGTTAAGTGTCCACTTTAAATCTTCTTTTATTATAATAGATAGATTAGTGTAGAATAAGAGAAAATTTTGTTAGTATAAAGAAATATTCAGATTTAAAATGGCACTCATCTATTACGTGTCACTTAAAGTCAAAAAAGTAAAACTCTTTTAACATAATAATGTATCTATACTATTATAAATATCAATATGTCTAGGTGTTTCTATTAAGGTTGAAAGTATAACTTTTAAAATTGTATAAGTTTTAAACTTGCATATATGTGTTTTATAACTTGGTACCATTTAAGAGATGAATGTGCCTAACCTTTTTACTTATATGTCAACCATATTTATTATCTATAAATGTATCTTTATTTGTTATTAACATACAAAGAAAATTCCATTTCATTTTCATTTTGGACCTCATCATCAAAATGTTGACAATTTAAAATTTTAATTTTGTCAGTTTATAATAACAAAAACATATAACTTTATTAGCAACACAATGTATATTATTAGATCATATAAATCTAATTAGATGTTTTTATTATTATACAACTTTGAGTTTCTAAACTATACAATTTAATAAATTACACCTATCTGTTTTATATTGTTACTATATATGAGTCAGATGTTTGAATATAAAACTTGAGCATTATTATATTAAATAAATAATAAGACCGGTAATTCAGTAAACATAAGAAATTTACCTACACCCACATATTAAAAACCGTATTATATTTATAAATGAATGTTTTACTTAACCAACATGAGATATGCTTGTAAAACAAACTACAACTTTTATTATACTAATTTAACACGCAGAAAACTAAGAAACAAGGTAAAAGTCTTGTGATTTAAACATAAATCTAAACAGCATGAGGTCTATTTCGCTTCTGCACTAACACTCGAGGAAATTTAATTCTTATATTTGGCTTCATGCCTGAATCTGCAGTGTCTTCTAGTTTATTTTCTTTGTCAATGTTATCCGGAGCATCTAGCTTAATGACCTCACTCCATTTCCATTCATCAAGCCTCTTGATTCTCTTCTTTTTTTGTTTTCAAATTTCTTAGCGTGGGCTTCAAACAATCGATCCTTAAAAACAGAAATAGTTAATATACGGCTGATCAGAAACGAATAGAAAAGTATAAATAATACCCCCTCTTTAAATTCGCGTTGAGGATCAGATTTGTAGAGACTAAACATGACACTAAAACAAATAATCTTAACACTATTATGAAGATCAACTTGTATACAAATATATGAGAGAGTATAATGCAGTTACTTTTCAACCTTAATATAAACATAAACAAATTGAAACCATTAACCTATTTTGGATTATGTTTCTTCAAATCACCATCAAAATCTGCAATATTCTCCACTTTATGTTCATCCAATTCGTGTATTATAAAAACAATTATAACATACTATATAAATTTAAATTGATATCAAATAAGTACCAAAATATGTTATTGGTGATGTTCTATTAAGCTATAAATCAACCTTGATTTGAGAATCAACCAGCAAACAAAAGATATACAAGTAAAATTTATTAAATCATATTTTTTCCCCAATACAATTATTGTAACACCTGTGAAATTTTCATATTTTTTTTTGTCATTGAAAAACATATTTATGAAAATAAAATCATGAATATATTTTGAACGAGACTTCATGACTAAGTTTTATTTAAATTCAAAAATTTCTAATCATTTTATTTAAACTCCCAGTGTGTCTTTAGGTTCATTTCAATTCACAAATTTATAATCGTTTCCCTACTTTTATATACGAGACTCTCTTCTACCCTCGTCTAACCTATAAACATCCAAAAGATTACGTGTATTTCCCTTACTCATAATAACACGAAGTTAGAAAACCAGTATAGAGGCCCTAGACATCAAGTATAAAGGTTTTTATTTAGAAATGGTAACTTAATCATTAAGTTACTTCAAGATTTAGAAAACAAAAGCTTATCAAGTTTAGAGGTTGTGTACAACTTATTAGGTGAATACGTTTAATCCTTTCAAAATAGTTAAATGATTTTATTTGCGAAAATGACACCAATACGTTAACCATGTTAATGCATAGAGGTATTCTACTAAAACATTTAGACAAGAATTATATGTATGTTTGATCAAATTATATCGTTGGGATGGGTGAAAATCCCATAACGGGGCTGGTTCAAACTCAATGCAGATCCGGAGAGTCCCGTATTAAGACTGCCTGAGCACCAATACCGTATATATTGAGGGGGACTTCCAGTTGAAATAATCTGCTAAATGTGTGGTTTGTCGTTAATTTATGATTAACTGTTTATCGTTAATTTATGATTAACTGTTTATCGTTATCATGCCCAAATATTTATGTGTCAAATTAAATGTATTCAGCAGCTTTTAGCTGATATATCACTTTTTAAACATTTTCAGGCAAACATGATTAAATATGTTTAGTCAAGTGTTAGTGTTGGATGGACTATGAATCCTAGGCAAGGAAACCTGTGATGAACATATTAGCAAAAATAGTATCGAAAGTACTAAGGTTTCTAAAAATAGACCTTGTGGCAAGCTTTGAATATATGTCAGTTGATAGAAAGTTTTGTAAACATTGCTTTGAACAATGTTATGTAAAATAATGGGTAATTTAATCCCCAACGAATATATGAAAGTTTGTTTTTATAAATCATTAGAGTTATTTTACGTTATGAAATGAATTCTAAAACGTTTTTTCCGCTGCGTAAATATCTTTCAAAAAAATAAAAAGTGAAGAATGATGTGTACCAATTGGTTGCACTCCCGAGGTGCCATGAAACCGGGATGTGATAATTATAATATAATAACATTTAATGTTTGTACTTTTGATTTGCTGAGATCAGTATGCAGAAGTTTTAAAGGTTCAACCTTAAAAGATTAATATCCATGAATGACATCAGCAACAGCCGGTTAGATCATGATAACACTTTTATAAACCATAGTGACAATTATGCATACAAAATATGGGTTGTGATATTTAGGTACAGAGGCACAATGCTTTCTTGATTTTACCGCAACCACCAACTATGGGTTTGTCAGGTACCTCCGTCTCTCACATGAGTATGGAAATGTATTTTGATTCGAATGGAACACCCTAGTCCCTTTTAGTCGGTGCGACACACCCTATTAAGCATATAAAGAATCTAAACATACCCCCACCAATGGACCCATGCTTATTGCTACATTATCTTTAATTACTAGTACAAACAAGATGAGTTACTATCAATATCTTAAAAATAGTCATGATAACTTGCCTAAGTTTGTATGGTGTTATGACTTATCAAGTCTTTAGATACTCTATGAATAATGTGCACTTTAGTTGAGGCATATGGTATTTAATTTCGAGGTGCTAGTGATTACAAAGGTTGGCTTCATATAATGTTCATTGGTTTAAGCATATATGATAAGTCTATCCTTAGACTAGCATCAAGTCCCCTGTTGTCAACCCCAGTTAGGACCCTAAACCCTTGTTTCTAAACTAAATCTTAATCATAATGTAAGCTTAGGAACTAGAGAGCATACTTAAGACTAGTCTAGCAATACTAAACGGCTTGTTACTTGAAATATAATTCACTTGACACTTATAGTTGGGAGTAATTTGAAGGGATGGTGTGGAATGGCTGGGCCTTTCTATTTATAGGCTATATCAGCCTTCATTAGGATTGTAACATTAAGGAGTTACATCCTGTAATCCCTAAAGGTGGTTTTTTATTGACCTTCTTAACCTTACGGACTTTAAGGACTAGGCTTACTATTCGTAACCATCTCCTTGTCAAGCTTGCATATGTCAATATCTGGTTTCATCATCACGCTTTGTCTCCTCCAATGCGAAAACCTTTAGCCACTAAGTTATGACCCGCGACACCCAATATTACATTATATAACATGCTGTTTTTTCTATATTTTTGTGAGAGGTGACACACTGATGCGGAAAGGAAGTTGAAGATGAGGGCTTAGATACACTTAAACATTTTATTAATTTATGCCATTTTCATCCTTTCATTTAATGTTACTAATATGTATTCTAATTCTGCAAATTTGAAATGCCAAGAAAATCATAAGTTTTTTTTTTCCTTCAATTCCTTGGAAATTTCAGGATGTTACATGCCATTTGTGTCACCACAAACTAGCCATTTCGTGTTTTCTACACAACGACCAATTTTGTAATTTTGGAATGATCAATAGAACTATTTTGTGTGTGCGACCGACCACAGTTAACATGTTCTAAAAATCCCATTGTTATTTTTTGCTTGTGAAAACTATATGCTTTTTTAGGGCTTTTTTTATGTTTTCATACTAAATCATGAGAAAGACATTACGTAAACTTAGAAGCTCACCTCATGATAACTTTGCACCCATAAAATCTATATGGCAAAGTCAATATCATGAACGTATTTTCAATATATTTTAGAACATAGTAAAGCAACTTTATTTTCCAAAATACATAAGTATCATAGTGGTAAGATTTCTTCCTCTATCCAAGAGATTAATGGTTCAAATCTTGTAAGATACAAATATATTGATTAATAGGAGTAGATTATGAGTTGTTTTAATAATAGCAAAATTTAAAACTTCAAGTACTATTAATACTTGAACCATGGTTAGGTAAAACATTTCTATAGTTTTCCCCTTCTACTCATGACTACAAGCATGCTTAGAATGTATTTGCTTATGTTTACTAAAATAATTTTTAATGTAGCTTTACCCATAAACAAAGCATAAATGCAAGATAGCATATGTCAAATTTGGTACACATAATAATCTCTAATTTCACTATCTTGTTTTTAGTAGGATTAAAAAAAGAGAGAATTAAGAAAGTGTGCATATGACTAAATGCATCAACAATAAGCCATTGAAATTTGAGTTTGCTAAAATATTTTTCATCAATGAAATGAAACCATGTGTAAAATTATCACCAAATCAAATGTAATATCTCATAGCAGAGTTTTTTCTCAAAATAATATTCTTACAAATTTTATTTATCAAAATGCTGTATTTTAAAAATTATTTATTAAAATAGTTGTTTAGTTGTGAAAATCAAAGAAACTCTTACTAGTAAGTTTCTTTCTCCAGTAGTTATTGGATAAGTTTATTTTATTAAATATTGTTGTTATAATTATTTGTTTTACTAGTTTCAATATATTAAATACTTATTAATACGCAGCTTTATATCCAATTATTATTTATCTTTTATTCATCATAAATTAAAATAAAAATTATAAAATGTACCTGCTTCAATTTATTGTGTTGATAATACAAACGTTATAAATTAATTTTGTAATAAATCATGTTCTATTCTAATTTTTCTACTCTAATAAAAATATATTTATGGGGACACGTGATAACACCATATTCATTCTTATCAAAATTTTTCCGCTTTTCTTTTTTTATTAAATATTTATATTAATTACTAATAATATTATTTAATTGTTTTTAAATCTAAAATAGTTTTATAAGTAAATTAAAAAAGAGATCTTTCTATTAGTATTATTTCTAAAGAAACAAATTTTATAAAATAAGAAACTTTTCAAAAAACATGTAACTTTTTTAAATATATTTTTATAGAAATTTTTTTTGAAACAAAATTTCTAATTTGTTTTTGGGAAAAAAACAAAGAAAAGTTTTAAAATAAAAGTTTAGAAAGTTAAAATAATTATTTTATTACTTATAGTACTTAATCATATCTTATATTAGAATATAGGTTTATGATTAATAAAATTTTATTCTATTAGATATTTTATTTGATCAATCCGTGTAATACACGAGTTTACTAAATCTAGTTATTAATATTTCGGTAATCACAAAACGCTGATTTAAAAACATTGTATACTTTAAATTTTATAAAATAAAAATAATAATCGTCAAGAAAACAAATCTAATTAATTTAAAATATAAAAAAAATCATATTTTTACAAGAGTTATTAAAAAAATTCATGAATCGCAAATCTTCTAAAAAGAGTGAAAAATGTTTGCTTTAACTTGTTTCGTTTGTCCTTTTTTTAATACTTAATGATGTTAAAGTTTGTACCTAATATTTGTTTCTCACTCAAATGCTTAAATGTAATTTGTACAAACCGACTCGAGTTGAGTAGATTTCGAGCAAGCTTAAACTTTTTTGCGAGAGAGCTATTAATCGTGAGTTTTTTAATAACTTAAATAAAACTACATTATAATTACTATATTCTTTTAAATTTTTTAAAAATTATCTAGTGAATCGCAACACTTCTAAAAAATAAAAAGAGTTGCGATATATGAGTTTTTTAATAACTCTTATAAAAATATGATGTTTTTTTATATTTTAAATTAACTAGATTTGCTTTCTTGAACTTTAACGATTATTATATTTATTTTATAAAATTTAAAGTATACAAAGTTTCTAAATCATTGTTTTGTGATTTTCAAAATATGAATAATTAGAACAGAACATGATTCATTACAAAATAAATTCATAACACTTATATTATTAACACAATAAATTAAAGCAGGTATATTTTAATTTACGATGAAGAAAAGATAAAGAATAACTGGATATAAAGTTGAGTATTAATAAGTATTTAATATAATAAAACTAGAAAAACAAATAATTATAACAACAATATTTAATAAAATAAAATTATCCAATAACAACATGAGAGAGAAACTTAGTAGTGAGAGTTTACTTGATTTTCTCAACTAAAACACTATTTTTTTAAATAATTTTTAATCTACATCTTTTTGTTAAATAAAAATTTATAACAACACTATTTTGAGAAAAAAACTCTTATAATCTTTATTGTAGCTTTACCGATAAACAAAGCATACATACAAGATAGCAAATGTCAAATTTGGTACCCATAATAATGTCTAGTTTCTCTACCTTGTTTTTAATAGGATTATAAAGAGAGAGAAATAAGAAAGCATGCATATCAATAAATGCATGAACAATAATAACCACTGAAATTTGAGTTTGCTAAAATATTTTCCATCAATGAGATGGAAGCATGTGTAAAACTATCACCAAATCAAATATAATATCTCATAGCATATTGTCACTTCAATAAATGACGTCGGCTCCACGATACCTGTACATATTCATCGCTAGTTTTAAAAACAAAAAAATTAGTAAACAAATATCACCATGAGAGACAAAACATTAGACTTTTATCGCCCTTTTAAAAAAAAATAAAATAAAAGGATTAATGATTGAATATTGGCGGCCCTCTAACATTATCACTTCCCCACTACTATTGCTCATGTTCAATATAATAATTAAAATTTATTTTTTTTCAAACAAAAACATCCGCAGTTTCAAAGAAAAAGACATAATAATGAAAACCAATTTTTTTAACAAAAATATCATAAATTTGAGTCCAAAAAGTAGTAATTGAATATTTGTTAAAACCTATCCACTTTTAAAATACAACAGTTTTTATATAGCAGCTTGTCCTTTTCTAAAATATTATAGATTTTGTTATAATAAACTTTTAGAAGACTTTTAAGCTTTTTGAATATGTAGATATATACCTTTTTTATTTTGATAGCTTATCAGATTTAAAAATCAAAGAAATAAGTTTGAAAGGGTAAGAGATGTTTATGTAATTTTTTTTGTTTGTTATAAAAGGTGGCTGTGACCAATTCAAATAGCTTTTCTAATGATTGTTCAAAAGAAAAATGGTAATCATAATGGATAAAAGATCATAATATATGTATTTGTATATATACACACATATATATACACGTATATATGTACACACACACACATACATATATTGGGGAAGTAATGGTTGCTAACCCACCTTTATTGCGGTAATCCGTTAACACTAATGTAACGAACACTTTCACCATAATTGTATAGTGTAAGTAACTTTTACACCACGTTATATCACTGATATAATAACTTTTCCTCACTTTCAAAATTTTTCTCCTTTTTTAAAAAATATCACCCTTTTTAAAAAAATTTCTTAACTTTTTGTATAATATTATTTTTTATACAAATTACCCCATTAAATATATCATTTTAATATATTTAATTCGAGTATAGTATTTCTATATTTTTAAAAAGCAAATTTTTTAACGTTCATTGTATACCATTAGTTTTACCACTGTAACTCTAACTTGCAGTGGCGACGTGGCCTAATGTGAGCCACTAGTTGAGTTAATGGGTTATGCTAATAAACAAGGGTTAACATTCGTTATATATATATATATATATATATATATATATATATATATATATATGATAGATAACGAATGTTAACCCTTGTTTATTACGATAACCCGTTAACCAAACTAGTGATCCATAACAGGCCACGTAATCACTGTAAATTAAGGTTACAGTGGTAAACTAGTGGTCTACAATCAATGTTAAAAAAAAAATTTTAAAAATATATAGCAAGATGATACTCAAACTAAAGATATTAAAACGATCTATTAAATGGTGTAATTTGTATAAAAAATAATATCATACAAAAAAGTTAAGATTATTTTAAAAAAGGGGGAATTTTTTTGAAAAATAGAGGGAAAATTGTTACATTAGTGATGTAACGCGGTGTAAAAGTTAGTTACACCACATAATCATGGTTTAAGTGTTTGTTACATTAGTGTTAATGGGTTATCGCAATAAAGATGGGTTAACAACCGTTTCTTCCCATATATATATATATATATATATATATATATATATATATATATATATATATATATATATATATGAGGGTTTCTAAGAAAACCAACTACTTTTGAGAAAAGTAAGAAAAACAATTCCAACCAATCAAAATTTTTTTTCTTTTTCTTTTCATAATTGAAAGATTAATTATGTAATTTAGACACTCCATAATTTTGGTAGTTATCCTTAATTTCTTTGATTCTTGCTGTTGTCATTTTTTTTTAGTTTGACTAGATGATTATCTTCTTCTCTCTCCAAACTAATGTGAAGATGCCGATAATGATTCATGGAGTGTTAAATGTGGAAGAAATTGTTTGTGATTTTCTACAGAAACACGAAAGCATTCATCAGATGGTTGCAAAATGGATGATTATGCTGAACAAAAACAAAAGAAAGTAGGGTGTCGGCTAGGGTTCAACCCTATGATTGAAGATGAAATTATTAACGCCTATCATCATCTTTTCATGAAGGTTAGTTTCAAATGAAAATTAGTTTTGGGCTCTCTTACTCGTCATACCACATTGAAGGGTTTTAATCGAAGACCACAGATTAAAGGTTGATTACAGGTCAGACGAAATTGGTAAGGGTGGGCGGCCATTTTTATTTGGATCAAAGCTAAGAAGAAGTGAAGATGATGGGCTTTAATTTGAGAAACAAGATGAATTTGATGACATCTGAATTTGATTTGAGGCTATGAAAAGAATAGAAGATGATGATTGAGAAGAAATTGAACCCTACAGAAGTTGATGATGATAATTTACATGTATTGGTTACGTATATGTAACAATGTAACAAAAATGTAAGTTGTCTTCTAAAGTGAAGATGTCGATGATGATGGTAAAAGGTGTCTTCTTCTGATTGTTGGATTACGTATATGTTTTTACGAGTTACATATATAAACTTATTTCTACGAGTTACATATATAAGCTTATTGCTAATGTAACTTCAGATTAGGGCAACTCAATACTTAAAAGAATGTAGTGGCAGGTTACGTATACGTAACTTCGCTATATTATGATTTGGTTGTTTGTTCATCTTCATCTTCGTCAAGTGGCAAATATGTAAGCAACTAAGCATACATGTTTGCATATACTTAAACATGTTAACATGCGTTCTTACATATACATATTCAAGTTGCTTAAGTGTTAACATATACGTAAGGTGGCGGTAGGAAAACCATGATGTATTTCACTTCATCTTCATCAAGTTACATATACCTAATATGTGCTTACATATGCATAAGCAGGTTAACTTGCATGCTGACATATAAATATTTTGGTTGGTTATGTGTTTATATATACGTAAGCAGGTTTACATATGGCTACAGTATACATATTTAAGTTGGTTATGTGTTTATGTATACGTAAACAGGTTTACATATGCTTGCACCTACTCACTACTGATAGATTTTTTTGAAAAAAAATGAAGATGAAGTAAATTATTGATGAAGATAAAGGATATGAAGGTGATTTAGTTGTTAGATTATTCCAAACGTATTTTATAAGAGATGAGAAAGAAGAGTGAATGTAGGAATTTTATTAAAGGTTTTCAAAACTAATTTCTTTTTGTTCCAAATTTACTCTTATATCATTAATATAATCTCCTTTAATTTTGGATTTATTACTTTAATGTCATTGTCTATATCAACTATTTATCAAATAGATCAATTGTTTAGATTTGGTTTTCTTAGTTTTTTAGTAAATCATAGTTTTCTTAAAAATCCTCCCATATATATATATATATATATGGTAAAATAAGAATACCCTTTTGAGAACTTTATAAATTAATCTCAGCCACTAGTTTTCACTAGCAAAACGTGGAATAATAAAAAATATAATAGAAAAAATTATAAAATAAAAAATAGCATAAAAATAAAAAACATAAAAACAAAAAAATAATTCTCTCGTTTACCTCTTTCATAAAAAAATTAAAAAAAATAAAAAAATAAAAAAATTTCTCTTTTTTTTACGAAATTCGTTTTACACATGTGTTGTGTAAATCCTGTATTGCACATGTGTATAATCAAATTTACACATATGTAAATAATGAGTGGACAATTTTTCTTAAAAAAATATATCAATATGCAAGGCATTGGAAAGATAAAAATACCAAAATTAATGGTGAAATTTAAAAAAAAATAATGTCGTGAAAAAAAGTTATGAACATTTAAAAACAAGGTGGAAATGACATGTGACTTGCGTGTGATAAGAAATGTGTGACTTATATTGATTATTAGAGTTATCATAAAAAGGATGATTCCAAAGATAACCCTACCCTATATATATACCTATATATATATACATATACATATATATATAGATACATACATATATATATATATACATATATACATATATATATACATACATACATATAATATATATATATATATATATATATATATATATATATATAGGGTAGGGTTCCTGAGAAAACCAATAGTTATGTGAAAATCAAAGAAAACCACGTAATTAAGAGTATTACGTATACGTAACACTATGTTCAATGAAAAATGGTTACGTATATGTAACCTATGTATGACATATATGTAAAACTATGACACGGTGTTCATTTGATTCATATCTTATTTATATATACTCACACATATATATAAATGATAATGATAAAAAAATTTATAAATTATGTGACCGTTTTCATTTGTTTTATCATAACTTTGTAATTTTCTCAGGATCCCTCCCATATATATATATTAACCCACCTTTATTATGATAACAGTGTTAAATTTATCAAGATCAATCGAAATCATTATTTTTTTGTTGGAATAACATTATTACGCATATATAAATATATGTTCTTTTATGTATATGAGTAAATTTATAAGCGTAAAAAAGTTACGACTTGTGTAGGTCTCCACAAAGTCGTAAGACCATGTATGGGGGCTGACGCCAGCCGAGTGCCAGAAGGTCATTAAAGTTGGTGACCTGATGACAGGGAAGCTTGCGACCGAAGCCTAAGTGAACGGCGGCCGTAACTATAACGACCCTAGGGTAGCGAAATTCCTTGTCGGGGTAAGTTCCGACCCGCACGAAAGGCGTAACGATCTAGGCACTGTCTCGGAAGAGGCTCGGTGAAATAGACATGTCTGTGAAGATGCGGACTATCTGCACCTGGACAGAAAGACCCTATGAAGCTTCACGAGTAATCTCATAGTTCTTACGGGGTGGAGATGACGGGGTCGGTCCATGGATTTTCCTTCCTTTTGCCATATTTCGCTCAAAGGGTTGAAGGGAGATAGTGCATCAAGCTGTTCGCAAGGGCCAACTTGATGCTCTTCCCTAGGGATCTCCGATAAAAGGAACCTTAAGAGAGCCGCCGACTCCAACTACTATCCATGTACGATCCATACTACACAAGTCGTAACTTTTTTACGCTTATTAGTTTTACACATATACATAAAAGAACATATATTTATATATGTATAATGATGTTATTCCAGAAAAAATGATGATTTTGATTGATTTTTAAAAGTTAACGCGATTATCACAATAAAGGATGGTTAACATTCATTCCCTTCCCTATATATACACATACACACACACACACACACACATATATATATAAGAAAAGTTTACGGTACAAAATGTTGTTTCGTGCGAAGGGTACGAATCAAAAAGGATCATCAATCTAAAAGATGATTGGTTTAGATTTAAGATGTAATAATCACGCAAGAAATGTTCTTATAGGGGTAGAATTGGTAATAGGCTACAATTGTTGACTTTTTTTTTTAACTTCCTCTAGTTTTTTTAAACACATATAACTTTTTCATATATCATTATTTAAAAAAAATACACCATAAAAACAAGTTTTTTTAAATAAATAATATTTTTTAAGAAAACGTTTATGTGCTGTGCGTATAACTTGCGTGATTATTCGTTGCGTAATTATCAATATTACTTGCGTTATTATCATATAACTTGCGTAATTATGAATATAACTTGTGTGATTATTTTTTAGAACTGAGTAATTTTTCTTTGCGTAGTAATATATATAACTTGCGTATCTATAAATATAACTTGCGTAATTATGCAACTTTTATGCTTAATTGTAGCGCGGACGAAACTACCCCTACGCTAAAAAACATGTGTCACACTCTGGTTAATTCGTATGCTACGCATAAAAATTACACTTTGTATAGTAACCGGGCCCTTATATATATATAGGGAAAGTTTATGGTACAAAGTGTTGTTTCGTGCGAAGGGTACGAAGCAACAAGAACCATCAATCTAAAAGATGAACAGTTTAGATTTAAGATAGAATAATCACGCAAGAAGTGTTCATGGAGGGGTAGAATTTATAATAGCCTATAATTGTTGACTTTTTTTTTAACTTCCTCCTGTTTTTTTAAATACATATAACTTTTTCATATGGCATTATTTTTTAAAAAAAATACAACATAAAAACGAGCAGTTTATCATTTTTAATATGAGTGTAGTATTGCTATAATTTAAAAAAACAACATTTTTTTAAGAAAACGTATATGTCTGTGCGTATAAATTGTGTGATTATTCACTGGGTAATTATCAACATAACTTGCGTAATTATCGTATAACTTGTGTGATTATTAATATAACTTGTGTGATTATTTTTTATAACCGAGTAAATTTTTTTGCATAATAATACATATAACTTGTGTAATTATGAATATAACTCGCGTAATTATGTAACTTTTATGCGTAATTGTAGCGCGGACGAAACCACCCTCCACTAAAAAACACGTGTCACACTATGGTGATTTCGTACGATTCGCACGAAAATTACATTTTGTATAGTAACCGGCTCCTATATATATACATATATATAAAGGGGAGGGATCAAATGAAAACCATGTTTATAATTAAAAACCGTGAAAATCACCACTTCCTAATGACATAATTTATAATTGATTCAACTTTTTAATTGTTTAAAGTAAATTTGAGTAAACTTCAATATTATTTTTTGAGGTCATTATATATTATTTAGTTTAAACTCCAAAAAACGACAATGATGACAAAACGACTTACGTATACGTAACATGTATGAGTTATATGTACGTAACTATTAGTTGTGCACTTGGTAACACGTACGTACATATACATAACCCCTATATATACGTAACTTTTAGTTGTATACTTTCTAAGATGTACTTATATATATGTAACCCTTGGTTTTCATGGTTTTCATTTATAACATGGTTTTCAAGAGATCCCTCCCATATATATATATATTAGAGGAGGGTTATCTTGAGAACTCCTATTTTTCATGAGAACTCCTAGAACTCGTGAAAAACAATAAAAACTAATATTTTATCTAGATACATATAATAAAATAATAATAATAATAATAATAACAACAACAATAAATAATAATAATAATAATAATAATAATAATAATAATAATAATAATAATAATAATAATAATAATAATAATAATAATAATAATAATAAAAATAATAATAATAATAAATAATAATAATAATAATAATAATAATAATAATAATAATAATAATAATAATTACTACTATTACTACTAATACTACTATGCTGCTGTTATTATAATTATTATTACTAAAATATATTATCTTTAATTAAACTTGTACGTGTTAATTGACTTGTAAGTGTATATTTTAAAACTATACACATATATAAGTTTACGATACACACATGTGTGTAATCATACCATTCAAATATGTGCAAGTTTTTGCCGTTTACATATGTGTAAAATTTTAATATATATGAATACATGTAAATATTACATATAAATTCATATAAGAATGATAATTTAATAATAATGTTAGTACTATAGTTAAAATAATATTTTTTATTGCGTTTCTCGAGTTCTTACAAAATATAGGAGTTCTTATTTGATCGTTACCCTATACAAATATACACACACACACATACATACATACATACATATATATATATGCGCCATATTCGGTCCCCCTCTTTTTTTCATCATTAGTGTTAATTTTCGGTGCGTTAGTGTAAAATTTTTTATATATATCGAGTTCGTCCCCTCCCCTCCCGCTGATATCTTGCTGTGAGAAAATTGAAGTTTCAATTTGCATTTTTTTTTTCATATCACAGATTTATTTCTTCATTATGGATAGTTTCAATTTTCTATTACTTTGTTACGTTCAGGTAGCTATAAATTGATAATGATAATAGATTTTAAAAATGATGCTGGAAACTTTTGGCACATTCTATATGTTACCTTAGTATTGTTTATGGTCTCTACATATGCAATAAATTTATTCTTGTATCATTTTACATCAGTACTTTGTATGTTTGGTTATTATAATTATCTCTGGACCGTCAAAACCAAACCGGGAACACCAACTGATTCAAGTGACCGAACCAACTTGGCCGGTTTAGTGTTTTTTTTGTTTTTTTTTTGAGAAACTAGAGTTTGTTGTTCGGCTTGGAATTTTCTTAAAAACTGGCAAACCAGACAGTGAAGGTCCCTTCACTGGTGGTTACTAAGAAACAAAATATAAAACATCGAGCCAAGACTCGGTTCGAAAACAAAATATAAAAAGTTGCATTTGTATATTATATTTTCAGTCATTTGGCTGTTTGAGTACCCAAAAATGTATAAATGCTCAATCTTGTATTTTGTAAATGCAGGTGCATTCTAGAAGTGAGTAACTTACTGTGGGTGGAAAGCATATGTATGCAATTTGTGTGATAAGTTTTTAAAGCCCCACAAGTTGAATATAGTTTTAGTTTTTTTTTAACGTTCAATTAATTAAAGCCCGGCTACTCGGGGTATTTTAATGGAGAAAAGACACCTCATATGCTCGCGAGCACAGACAACGCTAGGCAGCTCAAACCCACCAACCACCAATTACAGGGAAAACCCGCCACCCGAAGGACCACTACGGTAAAACCCGGCCCACCGACAACATTTTGCTGCTAGTGGGACTCGAACTCACAACCTCGCCTAAAAAAAGTCATGAAACTACCACATGATTAAATGGTTGGTGTGAATATAGTTTTAGTTAGGCAGCCACAAGTTGCAGATATTTAATAATTGAAAGGTTGTCAGCATTCGACTTGTTTCAAGTGATGTATTAATTGAGTATTTATACTTGCTATTAAACAACCTCTTTTTCTATCAAAGAGCATGTGCGTATCTCAATGAATGATCGAACTAAACAACTAAAGGCTTTCGATGACACAAAAGCTGGCGTCAAAGGACTAATTGACGCTGCAGCTGGCGGGGTTGTTGATATTCCAGATATCTTTAACCGACCGCCAGATGAAGTGGCTGAAGATCTAGAACTTGGTAGAACAAGTTTACAAGTACCTGCCATAGATCTTCACGGGGTTGGGGACAAGGGAAGTTCAAGAAGACAAGACGTCGTCGAAGAAATTAAACAGGCTTCTGAAAAATGGGGTTTCTTTCAGGTGGTTAATCATGGAATACCCGTTAAAGTGCTTGAAGATATGCTCAAGGCGGTGCGTGAGTTTAACGAGCAGGACGTTGAGGTGAAAAAGGATTATTATTCTAGAGATCCGGAGAGGATGGTGAAGTTTAACACGAATTACGATCTGCACATGTCGCGAGCCGCAAATTGGAGGGATACGTTGATTGTTGACATGTTGAATAACTACCATCTTGATCCTCAAGATTTGCCCTTGGTTTGCAGGTATTGGAAAGTACCAATTAACTTGTTAGTTAGTTTAGTTTAATGCTTGTTGTAAGCTATTACTTGTGTTGTTATGAGTAGGGAGGCTACCGTTGACTATCTAAACCATGTGATGAAGTTAGTAGACACCCTTTTTGAGTTGCTATCAGAAGCTCTTGGGCTAGAACCGAACTACTTGAAACAGTTGGAATGTGAGAAGGGTAAAACCCTGGCTTGCCACTACTATCCGCCCTGCCCGAAACCTGATCAGACCCTAGGACTCAACAAGCACACAGATGCTTCTTTTATCACTATACTATTACAGGATGAGACTGGGGGACTACAAGTTCTACATCAAAACCAGTGGGCCGACGTTGATCCTATTCCTAACGCTCTTGTTGTCAACATTGGAGATCTTCTTCAGGTACATCTATAATCTATAATCTATAATATATAATATAAAAAGTTTTTTTTGAAACATGTATTATCATTCTAGCAGATCAAATGATACGTGCCATCATTCCATCGTATCAAAAAAGTTATTTCCCGTATATTTCTCATAATAAATATGAAAATTATAACAACAATTAATTTAACTTTACTTTCTTACTAAAATATGTTAAAACAAATATATCTATATTTGTGTTTCATGTATCTCTCATATTAAATGATAATTATTTTAAATAAATAAATTAAACTATCAAACATCTAAAATATAAATATCCAACTTATTAATAATACTAAATTATATGATTTAACACATATTTTATCTTTAAATATAACATTGTAATTTCTAATTTCATTATTTGTTATAATTTTTAGGTATTTATTATATATTTATTTCACTAATAGCTAATAACATCTAAAAAGTTAAAATATTAATAAAACTAATGATTTTGATATGTTTTATTTGTTCACCCAATTAATACATAGGCTCTAACATAGTATTTTATAACATAAAACTACATGTGTATACAAACAATTTGGTTACTAGGCATTTGAGACATTAATGTTGTTTGGACTATGAACCACCCAAATTTACTACTTGTTAAATGTCAAAAAAAGGATATATGTAACGGCATGGTGATGCTTATGATTCTTTGTTGAACCAATGTATGCAGATCATATCAAATGATAAGTTCAAAAGTGTGATCCATCGAGCATTTGGCAATGTAACTAAAACACGAACCTCGGTCGGTGTTTTCTTACATGGTGTGGCTACACCTCCAAAAACTTACAGGCCCATTGAGAAGCTTATCACCAAAGAAAGTCCTCAGGTATATAGAGAATTTACAGTAAGAGATTACATGATAAAGTTTTATTCGAGGGGACTTGATGAGAGGTCTGGCTTAAACTATGTTCGTATATAAGACGTACTAATGTTTCTGTGATGAATGCAAGTTACAAATATATCATGTTTATTTATATATTTGATTGGGTTTTTAATGTAACTAGTGGTATTCTACATCGCACATGGTGCGGCTCGTCAATATTTAACGAACGAACTTGTTTTTTAAATGGTACCAACCATTGTAGATAAGAAAGTACGTAACTCGTTCAATAATTATTTCAAAATTAAATTGCTTTAGGCTCATAAAAGGCGATCCGTAGTGGCTGCAAATGAAAAAATATTGCCACGTGTAACGACTGACACCATTTTTGGTATCATCACGGCCTTGACTTAACATAAATCAGAGTACGACGATATACTATACGTTAATAATTGAACAAAAGGAACAACACTGTACAACAATGAGCTGGCCAACTGAAGCAACGTCTTATCCAAACATAAGTTCAAAATCATGCATGCTTTAGATTAGCGGTAGTTCATCAATAATGACAAACCACACTATTTCTAGTATGTCTTGGATGGGTACACACCCAACATCCTCGACCTAACACCGTGTCTTAGATGAACAACAGTGCATCATGATTGACTTGTCATAAACCATCAAGCATAGTCCAGATGACCACATCAAGAACATGAAGCTACACCACATGCTAGCTTCAATTATGTCTTAGCTCGCCGTACGCACAACATCATCGACCTGTTAATCATGCAATTGTTCGACGAAGATAAACAGTCATTATTCAGGTAAGAGCATACATAGTGGATTCCATGTCACTATTCGTATAATTACATTAAAAATCACTACTCTTTTTTTCTTATTTTTAATTAAATAATACTTTTAATATCTTTATCATTATATTTTCTCTCTCCTTCACTCATAATGACTTTCAAAAATATTAAAAAATTTATAAAGATAAAACAATATTTTCCTAAATATATAGATGAACAGTAGCATTTTTTCTCTTATCCACTCACAATTACTCATAACGATTCACTATAATATAAGTAACACACTCACATCTTTATAGGAAATATACTATGAATGCTTTAAAGCATACTTGTAAATGACTTTGGGCTTGAGTTATTGCGGAGTAAATACTTTTAAATATCAAATAGCCAAGTTTTTGACCTAATTATCCATAAGTGACAAGTGTGTAAAATATGAAAAAAACAATAATAATTTAGTTTAATATATTTAGAAGTTATAAGTATTGTGAAAGAGTATGTAGTTTTATAACCTTTATATGAATGAACTTAAAAAAATTAATATGTAATGTTTTATAAAAGTTATATAACAGTAAACTTCAATATTCTTTGTTGTTTGTAAATAATGTCGTGTGACAAGCATTCTCATGTGCTATTCCATACAAAAACAAAAACATGTGTTGACAAAGAAGTAGATAACAATATTGTCGCAAACAAAGTACGAAAATAATACCCAAAAGCTTAATAACATCAATATATCATGTGTCATCTTCTAATAGTCAAAGGCATAAAATGCACCTCTAAATGTAGGAAATGTTTCTCCATTAACTGTTGTAATATCTTCAAATGACATCGGTCCTTTTATATATATAAGAATTCTTAGAAAATAAGCCTCACAAGAAAAAAAAATACTGAGTGAATCATTCCAAATGAAAATCCTTGTTTTTGTGGTGCCCAACGTCATTGCTTAGATTTCCATACAAAGTAGAAAATTAAATATAAGTTAACTTTCATGCTTCATGATAAGATGCATTAAACTCCGTTCAAGAAAAAAGCATGGAAGAGGCAACATGCTATATGCTGAGGATAGTGTTGATATCATCTTCTACACCTTAGACTATTTGTTGTTGGTTAGGTAAATGGAAAGGATGAATGTATACGGACGGATGACGGTAATGAACACTATTAGAGAAAATCCTCCATGAAGCTTCATATGGAAAAATATATCTATTTTTTGATTTCATCTTTACTATTATCTGTATCATTATAGTTGTTAGGTTGTACTACAACAATAGCCTTGTTAGGTACTTTATTAATATACTTAAATATGTATTTGATCAATCCTACCTCATTACACCATTCAACATTAATATGCATCAGGTATCTTTTAAAAGTTGCTGATCAAATGAGAAGATAATTTGCTTGTTTAATGATTCCTATATACCTTAACTAGTTAGGGTAAATAGGGTGTCGATCCCACGAGGAGTCTGTGGATGGTATCAGGCGTACGTAACTGATTCAAAACTACTTAACTTACTATTGTCTATACTGCAAATTAGAGATGAATAAAACTAGCAAAAAAACCGATTACTTTATGACACAAAACGAAAACTTGGACTTGATCTAAAACTATTGAGATGAAATGGATCACAACCGGGTTCTAGGAATGTAATTGAATATACGACTTATGTTTCACCTAATCTTGAAATCACATATACATGACTTGTTTATCACATATGTTAAATGGTAATTACCAACTCGATAACCGACTATGTAAATTACTTAGTAAATTAACTAATGCCCCAGTCTAGAAACTTTATTTGCAATCACCAATTAATGATAATAACCTAAATGCTACTTAATGGTTAACAATGTAAAATTGATAACTCGATAAGCAATAATCAAATCAACTAACACAAATCTTTAATTAACACATGATTCAAAACACATAACCGAAAATAAGTGGTTAGACAATCAAAGTTTATTTCTTGACTAGTTAAAAACATAAGAAACAATAATAAAATTACAATCCATCCACCCGGATATGATCACAGATGCCTTGCATCTTAATCATAATCTCTTCAATCTTCACTTTGAACATATGAATTCTTGATCAATTGATGATGAGAGAGTTTCAATGGCTGAAAATAATCTCAAGATTCGTTCTTTGGGTTGGAGGCAAGAGATGTTTTGAAACCCTAATGATAAAGCTTTTATATGATTCAAAATTTGAAATTATCCACCATGATGCGCGATAGGCTGTAAGTTACGGCCTCCCTATGTTGTCCATAGTCTTTCTTGGCACATGTCAAGCAATAACCTTCATATCCTCGATATCCTTTATGAATACCTACATTCAAAAGCGTAACAAAGTAATATCATTCGACATATAATGCATATTAAAAACATAATATTAACTCTAATACGTGTATGCATAATACCCAATTATCAGCAACTACACTTTTATTATCCAACCTGACACCAGATTCATAAAAATAACTTCTCTAATCTCTTCTTCTCTATAACGGAACCCCATTTGAATCGGTCCATGTATGTCGAGTAAACGTTTTTTGGAAAGTTTTGGAGCACTTATTATCAATCATATAATGACATTTTGGGTTGTCATTACTACATGATCCATGTATCATAAACTCACTTACAATAGAATATATTTTTGAATCTTTGTTCTTGTCACGAATCTCAACATAAACTTATCGATATGCTCAGCTATATGAAGATTGAGGCTTATGTTGAATGTGCATGAATAAACATATATGTGCATGAGGCAAGCCACGTTCTTGAAGCTCAACCGGTATTAATAACTAGTTTTCAAAAAAGAACTATTAGTTTAAAATGTAACCATATAATAAAAAAAAAGTAATTTGGTGTTACTTCAAAATTTGTAATCGGATAAAACGAATGGTTCTTGAACGAATAAGTTAACTGTCATGAGAATTCGTACCAGATATTAAAATTTCGATTATTTAAAATGACCGGCTGGATTTTTAAATATGGGTCGAATCATTCCATTGATTAATTGATAGTTGTAACTGTTTAATTTTTTGTCAAACGATTGATAGTTAAAACAATATATAAATGTCTTAGTAGAAACCACCTCCGATAAAAACCATTCTCGATGGTAACTGACTATGACAGTATTTCCGATAATGAAGTTTCTCGATGGTAACTAAGTGAATATCATAGTATTTCGAATGATGAAGTTTAACTAGGGCCATTGTCCCTTGGATCTCACCAACTACTATCGACCCTTGGACCTTGCTTTCCAGGGCTTTGCTCCCGCACCCTCATAGTCTTGTGGATCCTTAAAAAATGAAATCATAAAATTCTCAAAACAACACCGACTCCGATCTATCTAATTGTTTGATGTTTAATTATAATATCTCATTTGATCATTAGGTGAATTCAACTAAGTAAAATAGTTTTATAACACTAAAATTATATCATCTCACAATTATACAAAGTCGGTGGTCTTTACTTCTGTTTTTTTACTTTTATATCTTTTCTTTTCTACCATTTAACCTTTTATGTTTACTTTGAGCGGGACTTGAACATAAAATCTTTTAATTTTTATTGTATTAGATACCTAACCTTAATAATTTACTACGGATAATTGGTGTCTACTAACAAAATTCCAAACGCAAAGGGCATATAAATTTATACTGTTTTAAATTTTATTTCCATTGAAAGAGACACAGGAAGAAACAAATGAAGCAATGACAATGAATTGAAACCACAAACTACTTACAGGTCTAGAAGCCTATCATGTTAAATGAATAATGAATCAATACCGTATATTCTGATTCTTCAAGAACAAAAATACTGCTGATTTTCGTGGTCGTTTCTTGAAGAACAATCTGCAGTCAATCCATCTTCTTTCTCGACTTTCTTTGATAGGTAACTCTTTATTTGTGCTTTGGATTTTCGATAGTGGCATGAAAGATGAATGATTTTCTTAATAGTGCATTGGGGTCAATTCTATCTAGTGTTCGATTGAATGTCTATGAGAAATCATGTTCAGAAATTGGATTCAGTCAAGTCACTTGTGCTGTTTGTGTTGTAGTAAATACAGAAGCAGAAGAAAGAATCCACTAAGAAATTGAAATTTATATATTCAACTAGTATTATGTCCGCGCGTTGCGCTAGTCTGGATAAAATTATATCGAAACATAGATGAAAATAAGCAAATCGTATCGGGATTATTCGTAATATATAATAAAACAAAGATATATTATACTAGGAGTTTGTTAATGGCCTATAATTTTTAAAAAAAATATATACATACATATATAATATAATTTTTTTAGTTTTGGGCTTTCAAGGAGATTGGGCACTTGGCTGCTGCCCACCTCGCCCACCCTTAGGGCCGCCCATGTTTATATAAAAAGAACGTCGTAACGGTATAATCATGATTTTATAGAAACCAAGAAGTCGTTTTTGATGACTTGTACGCTCAATTTCAACAATATGTATTTTATTATTCACCCCTCGGTTTCAACTTTCAAATTAAATTATTATCAGAAACTCGTATATGGAAAAAGTTCACGCTGAAATAGTGATAAAAGTAATCCAGTTGCAATTGTAATTCTGAAAGTTTTTAAAACATCATATTTTAAAAGTTGTAAGAGGAAAAAATTAAAAAAAAATAAAATTCTTGAAGTGGCTTTAACGATTATACTTTATGCTCCAATAACTTGTATATTATTACGCACAATTTCGTTTTGAATAAAGTTATATCAACATGCAGATAAAAATAAGTATGTTCCAACATTAAATCTGGAATTTATGAAGACATTATATTTTAAAAGTTATAATGAAACAGTATGGTATAGTTAAAAAAGTTATAATATTAAATCAATAATAAAAAAGTTAAAACATAAGTTGATGCATATGGATGCATGACAACTATTAATATGTTTCAACTTTAATATGGCATTATAAGCATGCCCTTACCACACCAAATAATTACAAATTTGCCTATGCAATAACTATTTGTACACAAAGCTCATGAGCATAAAGTATATAGTAATTTCTGCATTATGTACATTTTCATTTTTTTGTTTCTTTTTCTTTTTAAATGTATGGGTAGCAATAATGAATAATGATGATGATAATAGATATAGAAGATGATGTTGGAAACTCTCGCATATTGCATATTTTACCTTAGTATTGTTTATGGTCTCTACAATTGTAATTGTAATATATTATATACTAGGTTATAGAACACGTGATACATGGGTGATTTAAATAATCAGACTTGCATTAAACATTGATTACGTATAATTTTTATAAGTACAATATGGTTTATTTAATTTTTAAAGCATAAAAGTTTGTGATTGTAACATATAATTCTGTATAATATTATTAGGAGGTTAGATTTGGGAGAGTAATGATTTATTGGATATTTAATCGATATCTTTGAATGTTATTCAAAGAAATGATTTTGTATAATATTCATTGGATATTTAATTGATTTCTTTAAATGTTTTATTACTAAATGAAAATAAATGACTGTTGAATAAAAATAATTAAAAAGAATATTATGATTGACAGGATGTGTGATAAAATAAAAAAATGAATGTACATAAATTTTGTAAGACAGATATATTAATAAATTACTGGTAATTACAAAATAATTTAAAAACTGAAAGAATATATTTAAATGTTTATCAATATGGTAAGTATGAAATATATTAAATTTTCAAAAAATGACATAAATTACCGTTAACTAACAATTAAAACAATATGGTAAATATGGTTGAGTTTATTGAAAATGGTTATCTTTAGTAATTAGAAAATCACGTATTAAATTATTTACATATTTATACTTTTTAGGTAGAATATAATGTATTTATTTATTTATTTCCAGTATATTTGAAATACAAAAACAACTCAATAAATAACTTCCATATTTAATTTTGAATAAAATTAAAACAACTCAATTAATTATTTCCATATTTAAGTTAAATACCAATTATTTCCCATATTAAAAAACACATAATTCGTATTCTTAAATTAAATATTATTTAATTCATTACTGGTTTTTTTAATTTTAAAGTCAAAGTTATTAATATTGATTCAATCACTATTAATTCTTACCATAAATTGTATTAAATTTTCAATTTTTAGTGAAATCCAAATTTTTGCCCCTTATATTTAATGACAAAGGTTTGAAGTAAATATCACAAATATTATATATAATAATTAATATAAATCTTAATTTTTAAAATATTTATTAAAACTTACTAAATTATAAGATGTCCATTATATTATGTACATTCAAGCCCTATGTAATATTGACCAAAGAAATGCGAGGCCATCTTCTAGGATAGTTTAAAGGAAATAAAAAAATCTAAGCTTTTTCTAATGGAGTTGCCATGTAACTTTTCAAGAAAACCTAAACTATTACTTGTAAGGTTTTTGTATTGCGATTGTGAATGTGAGTGTTTGAAGATTAAATTGGTCCACAAAATATCTCTCTAAATCAACACAAAACAAAGATAATCTAATTTAATCAAATCATTTATGAATACACAATTCCATGAAATCCCTGTTCAAAGTTGCAGATCTGAATCGTAGTAGAAATCAATGTACGGAAATTGAAATTAAATTAATAAAACACAAATTGATGAACCCTAATCCTAATAATATCATTGTAGACACATACCTTGACAATCACGAGATAAAGAAGCAATGTGAGGAAGCAGATTCACAAGGCTGTATAGATAAATAGCCAGCTAGGGTTTACGAAGATAATGAAAAGGAAATCAAAGTTCGGCCATCATCGATTCAGTTAGAGAATTGTGTTTAGGAAGAAGAATGATAGATTAGGGAAGAAGAATATCTTGTTAGAAGGTTTCAGTAACAACGAAGATGGAAGAGTGTTTTGAATCTAGGGTTTTGTGTGTGAAAGAAGAAGAGTTGATGAGATAACCGGGTATTCTCATGGGTTAAAAGGGTCTGCATGAAAGGTAAATATGGGTCAAGATTTAGGAGGGATTTGAAAAAAGAGGTGGTGTAAGAGTTTGCCAAATGTCAAAATGGTGATTTAAGAGAATGCCATGTGGTTTTAAAAACCTTGTTTTATTATAGAGTATAGATATAGATTATACTAATTATCAATTATTTGTGCATTAAGGGTTGTACCTAAGTTTTGATGGGTTGTATCCACTTTTGGTCTCTTTTTTTTTTTTTTTTTTTTTTTTTTTTTTTTTTTTTTTTTTTTAAAGTTTTCTTACTTCTAACCCCAATACTTTTACATCTTTACAACTTAAACCCTACGAATTTTCACTTTTAACTTTGGTTCACTATACTATTAATCTTTTATAAATTTTACGTTTTACGTATCAGTTTAAATTTTAGAAGTTAACATGCCGCAACGTGCGCACGTGCTTCAACATTTTTACGCTAATTTTTTCCCTGTTTGACGGCCCCATCACAACGCGCGTTGATCGACTTAGTTATTCTTTTTAATGTTTGACGTTTTATGTGCAGGGTTCAACGTTTTTACGTCTAGTTTCTGTTCGGTTTTATTTTCTGTTTTTATTTCTTTTTTAATACGAGTTTCTCCGGTATTGATGGTCACTAATAATGGTGTGAAATTGATGCTACTTGGTATGGTTTTACGCACCCGCCGCAATGTGGGGTCATAATACTACTTTACTCTAATATACAGAGTTTACTTTGTATGTTTGGTTTGTCTCAGAATTTTCTTCAAAACCAACTGAACTAGATCGTGAACATCGACAACTAGATTGGTGGTTATTAAGAAACAAATTATAAAACATTGAGCCAAGACTAGTGTAAAAAGTTGCATTAATCTAATATATTCAACCTCAATCTTGTATTTTGAAATGCAGGTGCATTTTCGAAGTGATTAACTTACTGTTGGTGGAATTTCAGCATACGTTTGCAATTTGTAGTTATCAAAGCTGCCAAAAGCTAGTTGGATTTATATTTAATGAGGCTGCCACAAGTTGGACATATTTAATGGTTTAAACTTTGTTACCATTTGATTTGTTTCAAGGTATGTATTAATTGTGTATTTGTAGTTGCTATCAAACAACCCCTTTTTCCGTCAAGAGCATATGGATATCTCAATGAATGATCGAATTAAACAACTAAAGGCGTTTGATGACACAAAAACTGGTGTCAAAGGACTAATTGACGCTGCAGCTGGCGGGGTTGTTGATATTCCAAATATCTTTATCCGACCGCCAGATGAAGTGGCTGAAGATCTGGAACTTGGTAGAACAAGTTTGCAAGTACCTGCCATTGATCTTCATGGGGGTGGCGACAAGGGAAGTTTAAGAAGAGAAGACATCGTCAAAGAAATCAAACAAGCTTCTGAAAGATGGGGTTTTTTTCAGGTGGTTAATCATGGAATACCCGTCAAAGTTCTTGAAGATATGCTCAAGGCAGTGCGTGAGTTTAACGAGCAGGACGTTGAGGTGAAAAAGCGGTATTATTCTAGAGATCCGGAGAGGATGGTGAAGTTTTATACGAATTATGATCTGTACATGTCGAGAGCGGCAAATTGGAGGGATACATTGATTATCAACATGTTGAATGACTACAATCTTGATCCTCAAGATCTGCCCTCAGTTTGCAGGTATGGGAATTATAGTTATTGTACCAATTAACTTGTCAGCTAGTTTATTAAAATAAACTAGACTGAATGTTTATTGAGATGGTGTTAATTACAGTAGTGGTAATATTTCGATATATAAAAAAACAAATTAGAAAACTTAGAGAAGCCTAACTGGGTCATGGACTCATGGGATATAAATCAATGAACTTTAATTATTAACCTAGTAATAAAATACTGATTAACTATAATTAACAGTTTAATTTAGGTTTTGTTGTAACTTGTAACTTGTGGTGTTATGAGTAGGGAGGCGACCGTTGACTATCTAAACCATGTGATGAAGTTTGTAGACACTCTTTTTGAGTTGCTATCGGAAGCTCTTGGGCTAGAACCGAACCACCTGAAACAGTTGGAATGTGACAAGGGTAAAAGCTTGGCTTGCCACTACTATCCGCCCTGCCCGAAACCTGAGCAGACCCTAGGACTCAACAAGCACAAAGATGCCTCTTTCATTACTTTGCTTTTACAAGATGAGATTGGGGGACTACAAGTTCTGCATCAAAACCAGTGGGCCGACGTAAACCCAATTCCTAACGCTCTTGTTGTCAATATCGGAGATCTTCTTCAGGTACTTATTTCATAACATAAAACTACACGCGAATAAAAACAATATGATTACTAGGCATTTGAGACATTAATGTTGTTTGGAATATGAACCAACCAAATTTAGTACTTGTTACATGTGATAAAAAGGATACATGTTACCGAATAGTGATGCTTATGAATTATTGCTGAATCCATGTATACAGATCATATCAAATGACAAGTTCAAAAGTGTGATCCATAGAGCATTTGGCAATGTAGCTCAAACACGAACATCGGTCGCTTGTTTCTTTCATGGTGTGGCAACGCCCCTGAAAACTTATGGGCCTATTGAGAAGTTTATCACAAAAGAAAGTCCTAAGGTATATAGAGAATTCACAGTAAAAGATTACATGATGAACTTTTCTTCGAGGAGACTTGATGAGAAGTCTGGCTTAAACTATGTTCGTATATAATACGTACTAATTTTTCTGGGATAAAATGAAAGTTACAAATATATTGTTTTTTTTTTTTTTGTGTAAATTCGATTGGGTTGTCAATGTAACTTGAAGTTTGGTATGTTATTGTCTGTGCAACACTCATTGTAGTTTATTTTACAATGATAATTTAGCGTGGATCGTTTTTTGATTGTATATATCAACTCATGAATGGCTAAAGAAACGACTTGAGGGTTTGATACTAGAAATATACATAATCATGTTACGAAAGGTCTAGGTCGTTTCACATCTTTGCTTACGACTAATAAGCTTCAATAAGAATAATTCAGTGACAAAGTTAGAGAAGATAAAAAATTATGTTGTATTAGTATATGTGAGAATTAACATATTACAAAATTATGTTATTGATATATGATCGTGGTCATACACCAAGTAACTCATCTCAAATTTGCGTTTAAAAAGGTTTAAAAGAATTATAATATATATTAGATTATTCTAAAGTTTAAGACACATTGTTTAAGATACGATAAATAGTATTGTGCACTAACATGAAGAATCAGTTCCTTCAATATCGATGATTATTGGTGTTGACTTATCATTAGTGAATTTAGTGAAGTACTTAATTTTAACTTTTTCACTTTTTTTTGTACCTGTCCAAATGATCACAAAATGATGCTCTATTTATATATGACACAATATGCTAAAACACAAATAAAATTATTACACAATGAAACAATCAATTGATTCTATATTATTACACAATTGGACAATATTGTTAAACAAAGACACGATTTCTTGATCTTATTTCTATTATCAATTACAAGGAACAAGAGACTATTTATATGAATCTATGGAATCATCTAGAATCACATAACAATCTCAACTAACTCAAACAACTCAAACTAACTCTTTTAAGCACATGTTTAATATCTCTAACTAACTCAAACTAACTTCTCAATAAGCACATGCTTAATATGCCCCTTCAAGCTGAACCGGGAGACATTACGTGAAGCTTGGATCAGAGAATATCAAAACGTGAAGATGATAATCCTTTGGTCAACAACTCTGCTAGCTGAGAAGTAGTAGGAACATAACGAACACAAAGCATTTGTGTCAAAACCATATCACAAACAAAATGCAAGACAATCTCAATATGTTTCGTACGCTGGTGAAACACAGGATTAACAGCTAAGTAAGTGGCACCAATATTATCACACCACAAAGTGAGAGAATGTAACTATGGAATATGTAACTCTCGCAATAATGACATAATCCAACGAAGCTCAGCAGCAGTCTGCGCAAGAGCATGATACTCAGCCTTTGTAGTAGAACTAGCAACAGTATGCTGTTTCTTGGAACTCCAACTAATGAGGTTGGGACCAAGAAACACACAAAACCCAGTAGTAGAACGACGATCATCTGGGCACCTAGCCCAATCTGCATCAAAGTAATCATGAAGATCAAAGTTATCAGAACGACGGATGGTCAACCCATGTGAACTAGAACCGCGAAGATACCGCAATATGCACTTTACTGCAATCCAGTGACGATCAGTAGGTGTCTGCAAAAACTGTGACACCTTACTGACAGCATATGCAATCTCTGGGCGAGTCAAAACAAAATACTATAAAGCACCGATTGTACTACGATATAACGTAGGATCCTTCAACGGATCCCCTGAATAACGAGAAAGCTGGCGTCCAGAAGCAACTGGAGTGGATAATGGGAGACACTGAGCTAAACCAGTGCGCTGTAACAAATCAAGTAAGTAGCGTTGCTGACACAGATGAAGACTATCGTTAGTAAAAGTAGCCTTAACACCCAAGAAATAGGATAAAGTACCCAGATCTTTAAGTGCAAACTGAGAATGTAACCGAGTGATCAGAGTAGAAACAAACTCTGAAGAACTGCCAGTGATGATAATGTCATCCACATATACCAAGACATAACAAGAACTACCATCATGTTGATAGACAAACAGTGCAGTATCAGAAATACATTGAGAAAATCCACTAGCCAGAAGGGTAGAGGATAGCTTGGAAAACCAAGTTGGGGAGCCAGCTTAAGGCCACAAAGAGCCTTCCGAAGAAGACAAACATGATGAGGTCGAGAAGAGTCAACAAAGCCAGGTGGCTGAGACATATAGACAGTCTCAGATAAGTCACCATGAAGAAAAGCATTGTTGACATCGACTTGGCGAATAGTCCACCCACGAGAGAAAGCAACAGATAAAACAAGACGAATAGTAGTGGGTTTAACCACAGGACTAAAAGTCTCAGTGTAATCAATCCCTTCAGTCTGAAGAAAGCCCTTAGCAACAAGCCGGGCTTTATAACGACTAACTGAACCATCAGGATTATGCTTAATCTTGTAAACCCACTTGCAGCCAACAATGTTGGGAGAAGCAAGAGGAACAACAAGCTCCCAAGTATGATTGGAATATAAAGCATCAATCTCCGTACGCATAGCATCCCACCAAACAGAGTAATGCCGAGCCTGAGAAAAAGTAGAAGGCTAAGTAATAGGAGCGGTAGTGGCATGAAAAAGAACATGATTAGGAAACTGTCTAGGCTGACGAGTATGATCACGAGAACAAGTGACCATGGGATGAGAGGAACGAGGAGGAGAGGTAGAAGGAGGAGAAGAAGATGTAGATACCACAAGAGATGGATCAGAAGTAGATCCAGTAGAAGTAGGAAAAGTCGGAGGAGGAATAGAGAAATCAGATAAAGGAGAAGAAACAGACAAAGTACTAGGGAAAGCAGAAACAGGAATATCAAATACTGTCTCATGAAAGACAACATGACGAGTGTAATAGTACGAGCAGTAACATGATCATAACAGAGATAGCCACTATAACTGGGAGCATAACCAACAAAAATACAAGGAGTAGATTTGGGAAAAAGTTTATCCGGTCTGGTATCACCAAGAAATGGATAACACAAACACCTAAAAGTATGAAGGATAGAGTAGTCAGGAGAAGTACCAAATAAGACCTCATACGGTGTGGAATGATGAAGAACCGGTGTAGGCAACCGGTTAATAAGAAATGCTGCAGTGGCATATGCATCATACCAAAATTTCTTTGTAAACAAGCATGAGCCAATAACGCTCGAGCAACTTCAGACAGATGTCGATTCTTGCGCTCAGCTACCCCATTTTGTTAGGGTGTGTGAGGGCAAGAAATACGATATGCAATACCAGCCTCAGCAAGGTACTGAGCCATAGTACCATGAATCAACTCAGGTGCACCATCACACTGTAAGTGTTTAATGGTGCACGAAAACAAATTTTCAACCAAAGGTCGAAAATAACAAAAACAATCAACTGCTTGAGAGCGACAAGTCAATGGGTAAATCCAGGTAAAGCGACTAAAATCATCAATAAAAGTAATAAAGTAGCGATACCCGGAACGAGACATAACCGAAAAAGGTCCCCATATATCACAATGAATCACATACAATGGAACAGTAGAATGCGATACAATGGAATGGAAAGGTAATCGATTAGATTTAGAAATTGAACATGAATTACATGGTTTATTTAAAGAAGACTGAGACAATGGTAAAAATGTAAGCCTAGACAGTACAGAATCTGAAGGATGACCTAAACGAGAATGCCAAAGCTCGCAAGAAGTAGAAAAGGTAACACTGAGAGAATATAGCTGACGAGGACTAGCTCGCATGTGGTGGAGAAGCTGCCCGGCGTGGGTCTGTATAGACAAACCAAACTGTGAGAATAAAATAGATATAGGATGATAAATCACAAGTTGTGTGATTGATAACAAGTTCTTGGCAAGGCCAGGAACTATAAGAAAACACCAAAACAACAAGACACATCGAGACAAACGAAGGTAAGAATAACCAATATGAGAGATAGATAGAGATGTACCATTACTGATCACTACATGCTCAGAACTAGTATACGAAACTGTACCGAATTGGGAAGAAAAAGTTGGGGAAGCCCATGACTAGTATACGGAACTATACCAATAGTGGATCAGATGTCATGTGAGCAGTAGCCCCAGAATCAGGAATCCAAGATTCCATAGTCTTACATGTATCTGAAAAATCTGCATGAAGTCCAAATTGGGAAGAAGAAGTTGGGGAAGCCCATGACTGAAAATAAGTCAGCCCAAATCCAGATCCATAAGTACCTATACCAGATCCAAAAGAAGGAGGGACAGGCGCAAATTGTGATCCAGATTGTGATGTAGAAGAAAAGTCTGGTCCAAAGCTAGAAGGCTGCCCAGGGAAGCTTGGAGCCGCGCCCAACACACCTGCACCAGGCCCAAAAGGTGACAAACAAGGTGTGACATTCGTCACCTAAATAGGTGCATTGACCATTGACTTTGACTTTTTGACTTTGACTTTTTGACTTTGACTTTTGACTTTTGACTTTGACTCTTTGACTTTCACTTGGTATTAATGTGATCTTTGACTTTAAAGTTGACCTAATGTGGGCTTGATCTAAGTATATGCATTGGACGCGTGTAGACACGCTAAGTTCTAGAACAGTGCATTATGCACTCAATATGTCCTAGTGGGTCTTTGGTATGATGACAGTGTATGTTTACCGTTTTGGACTTGGTGTTCACCGATAGAAAAATCATTTCTTAATGATTCTATCAAAACGTTCAAGATTGTGTTCTAAACAAGTCTTGTTCATCTCCTTGTTTACCGGTAAGAAAAATCATTTCTTAATGATTCTATTCTTAGTTCTATCTTGATAATGATGATGTTCATCATCTAATCACAAAATCACCATCTAATATTTTCATATTCTTAGTTTTGGATGTTGTATCGTGAAGATCTAAACGCTACGGGTGCTAGACTCTCTATCCGGTAAAACCCTAATCCTTGATCTTTGAATATCCTTGAATCTATTGAAAATGGGGTTGTAATCTTGTGTGACCTGATCCAAATAGTCATCTTGGCTTCTTAAATTGTTTTAAAATTTATTAATTTTGTTCCTGATCAAATGGACAAGTTGAACAATCAAAACTATGTAACGATTAAGTAATGTTGTGAACCGGAAGACTAGCTTTCAACTAACTGTTTATGACTGAAAATTTTGATAATTTAAGTGTCTAATTTAAGTTTTGGTAAAGTGTAAGATGTAATAAATGTTCTCTAAGAACTCGAGTCAATATGGGTCAAATATGGAGATTTGTAATGCCAAGGAGCAAGACTAATAAACTTGACAGATTGCTGTCAGAAAAATAGGGCAGTTTGTACAGGCCATAACTTTGTCATAATAAGTTTAAATGGGTCAAATTTTTCATCTAAAATATAGTTCAATGAGTCCTCTAACTAACCCAAGTGGTCTCATGTCGTTTCGATATCGTTGGGCCTCCAAAAGTAGCAAACAAGATCGAAGGTCAAAACTGACAAATTTGGGCAGAATGTTGGTCTGTGTTTGTCGAGCCATATCTATCTCATATATTATCTATTCGAGATGATTCTTTTTTCTGAGAGTTATTTTAAAGTCTTATCTTTCAAATGGTTCTGGTCACACGTCGATTCGTGACCGTTTCGACCTCCAACTCGCTTATTCAAAACTGGTGCGCAATCAGCTCTTCATGCTGAAATATTTTATGAGACTTAAAAATAAGGGTTTGAAACCAAATAATCTAATGAAGACAAGTCTTATACTTAAAAGTGATTAAGTGACTTTTAAAAGGGACGAATAATAATATCTTTAATTCATTTTGAATGGACCAATTAATGTGCATCAACGGACATTTATAAATTAGTTAAAATCGACAACTAAAACCCTAAACGTGACGAGATTTAAAGTTTAAATCTGACTTTTGACTTGTTCTATTAGAAAACCATGTTTTCATAAAATAGAACCTTGATGGACATTAAGGACTAAACTACAAGGATTACACCCATATTGGTCATCTTGATCTTTAGTAATTCTTTTGTGCTTATTGAATCTATAGTTACTTGCTATACTTGTTGTGGACTTTGAATTGTGCTATCACACGGCTCCTTTTTATTATGTTTTACTTGGGGGAAAAGCATGCTCATGGTTTTGGCTATGCCGTGTCTTTTAGACTAATTTGGGACAATGTATGTGGTTTGGGTCATGGGATGAGTCTAGATGTTCATTCATGAATGTATACTTGGACTTGGGCTTGTTATTGTGACTTGGACATGGGCTTGTTATTGTGACTTGGACATGGGCTTATTATTGTGACTTGGATGTCATGGAGAGGTATTGTTAGTATTAACAGGTTGACACCCCCACCCCAGTCGTCAGTATACTACTCGAGACTGACTTGGCCTGGGCTTGCCTTTGGGTGAATATAATCCGGGTGATTGGACTTGGACTGACTTAGACTTCTGTTGATATCTATGACTGCTATGTACTCTTATCCATATACAACTTTTGTACATGTTATATACGAAAAATTCTTTGTTCTTTAAACCTGTGAACTCACCAACGTTTGTTGACTTTTTAGAGCATGTCTTTTTAGGTAATGAGGCTTAGGTGCTTGGCTTGGGGCTCTAGACAAGACCGCTCCCTCGGGAGCAATAGGCGTTTCATGAGACTATTAGACTTGTTTTGGATTGTTTGATTGTGGGTTTTGTGTTTGGGATTATTTTGTACTTGTGTTTGTTAGTTTCGAATGGAACTTTGGACTATTTATGCATTTATGGAATAACGTTCAACTATTGATTGTTCTTGACACTTGTTCTTTTGTGTCGGGTGATGTCATGATCCATTGACGGAGAATTCATTTAGAGATTCTCTTAGACCCCCAATGTGTTATGACGATCCCGTCCGTCGCATCCTCGTGTTTCCGCTTCTAGCGGGGGTGTGACACAAGGTCCAGATCCAAAAGAACAATCAAATGAACCATCACCCCCAAATCGTTGATGACCTAGAGCATATCCACCAGAGTCAATTGCAGCAAGATTCGTAGTGATGCGACCACCAGAGTGCCACGACATACCTCGACCACTACTGCGACCTCGGCTACCACCATAGTGACCACCACTGCCTCGAAATCGAGTACCACACCAGGAAGTGTTACTGGAGCAACCACCAGCATTATGATGAGAAAACTCAGAAGATGTGTACCGAAAATGACAATTTGATGCTTTATGTCCAGATTTAGCACAAATCTAACATATAATCGTTTTCGATAAAGTGTCATGAGGCGGATTTATGGTGGAAGCATTCATAGCTGCAAGAAGAGGTTGAAGAGTGGATTGTCGTTGCTTCAAACGAGCTTCATATGTGAGAAGTTCAGACCGTAGCTGAGAGAAGGTAATAGTTGTCTCTTGATTTTCAATATTCATAACAAAATTCTCATAATCAGCATTCAATCCTTGAAGAATTTGTAACACAAGTAAATCATTTGAAATTGGATCTCTAATTGCATTCAAGGAATTAACAATCTCTTTGGCTTCATTGAGAAACACAACAATAGATTTTGTGTTCTGTTTTAGAAGATGAAACTGATTTCTCAACTGCGATTGTTTAGCAAAGACGGTTTGAACAAATGATTCTTTGATTTTTTTCCACAGATCTGATGCAGAAGAAGAGTTACGAGCAAGATGAAGAATCGATGGAGATAGAGTTGCAGTGATTAATGCTTGCACATAACCATCACTTTTATCCTATGCTACTCGATCTACTGAATCAGCAGCAGGAGCAGCAATTTTAGATTTTAGGAACTGCAATAAACCCAAGGTTTTCAACACGATAACAATTTGATGTTTCCAATTAAGATAATTGTTGTCATCGAGCTTAATCGACAGAAAATTTGCAATATTTGGTAGAGAATTGAATGGACTTGCAGTGATATTCACTGTTTCAGATGAAGAAAATGAAGTAGAAGAAGCCATGACAACAAGAAGAAAAAGAATGCCAGAGAAATCTCCGGAATTCGTGATCAGAACAGTAGAGACTACCGGAAAAGTTACCGGAGTCCTCAGAGCACATGCTCTGATACTATGTTAAATAAAGAAACAATTTCTGGATCTTATTTCTATTATCAATTACAAGGAACAAGAGACTATTTATATGAATCTATGGAATGATCTAGAATCATATAACAATCTCAACTAACTCAAACAACTAAAACTAACTCTTTTGAGCACATGTTTAATATCTCTAACTAACTCAAACTAACTTCTCAATAAGCACATGCTTAATAAATATACTTCTTATTGCACAATGATGCTTGATTATGATATAATAGAACAAAATGTTTGCTATCTTGTACCGATCAGAGTGATCACAAAATGATGCCTCGTTTATATATGACACAATATTCGCTTAATATGACACAATATGCTAAAACACAATGCATGTTATTACACAATGAAATAATCACTTGATTCTATACTATTACACAACTTGACACTATACTTATTATTACACAATGGTGCTCAATTATGACATAACGGAACACAATGTTTGCTATCTTGTACCCGTCAGAATGATCACAAAATGATGCTTCTTTTATATATGACACAATGTTGCTTAATATGACACAACATGCTAAAACACAATGCATGTTACTGTTCATGCAAAGGTGGTAGCTTCATGCATGATTACACACACGAATGTGATTGTTTACAAGCTTGGCTAACTACCTGCTATCGTCCTATCATGTAATTATATTGTTGCATGATCCTTCAAAATATGTAGTTATGTACTTAATATAATTCTTAATTAAGTCTATTTGCACAATAGCTAAGGTCTCAAAGTGAAGTTGCAAAATTAGGGTTTGACAAAAGTTAGAGTTTTGAGCTTTAAGTGTTGGACTATAAAGTTACCTGAAATTCGTAAATGTTACACTATGTCTTATCAGCTTCTTTTTATTTTGGCCAATCAGTTCTACTTGTCCTTCACAAGCAAATATTAACTCTTGATCCTCGACATTTTCATCATTTGTAGCGCTATTTCATATATAAAGTATCATCAACGTTGATTTTATTTTGATTTCATGCATTGTAGACATGATATATTTATTGAGAGCTTTTTTTGTTTTCACGTACCTTAGGTTCACTTTAAACTATCATGTCTAGCGTCTTTGTAGTAGACCCTTATATTAAACCTTGACTTGACCATCTTTATACTTTAGTTTTCGAGGATAAGTATTGTTGGAATCGGCTAGACTACCATGATTACTGGTGTGCCATAGTCTTATACCAATATATAATTGTCATTATAGGATATCTATCATTATTGGATCATTAGTAGTTGGTAAACATAATTTAATTAGCTTATAATTATTATCATTACCTGATAAACATCTAAACTTGCCTCAAGTTTTGATATGATGGATGGATCATCGGTGAATTTGGTAACAGTGAACGACTTATAGTTGTTTGTGATATTGAAGCCGGTAACATTAGTTTCAAATGCATATTTTTTTCCTACCAAATTAGCAATTTCACCATGCTGAGACTATCATCATACAATATAAATGAAAGCATAAGAAAAATGTGCAAAATAAAGATGAATAAAGATTTAGCTAATGTAAAAATTTTGAAATAATAGCACATCAAGGATCTTATCAAGCAAATCTTTAGAGCTCTTTTTCAACATTTTCCTTGCTTCACGATCCATCATGCTTAAAGAAAGAATGCCTGTATTATCTTGTAAAGGAGGGATGCTAAGAAAATTACAATGTTATGAGAAAACTAGAGAAAACTAATGAAACTTGTCATATAATTTATAAATATTTTATCATTACCCTCTATATATATGTGTAAGCATATATAAACAAGGGTATGGATCAAATGAAAATCGTAGCATGGTTTTACATATAGGTCACACATAGGTTACGTATACGTAACCATTTTTCATTCGACATAGTGTTACATATACGTAAGACTCTTCATTCTCGTATGTATGCTCAACATATATGCACCAAATACTTAAATAACAATTTAACAATTAAAATAGCAAAAAAGCTACGAATTATGTTATTGGTTTTCGTGGTTTTTTTTGGTTTTCACATAACTATTGGTTTACTCAGTAACCGTCCTCTTATCTTGTAACCTTAAAGGGATCTTGTACCTACAACGTATTAAAAAAAAATCTTCTAGGTAGTAACTATCCAGGTGACTTCAACGTTCTTTCAAGAATTTTACGTGTTGAAATTTAAATATATGTTCCGGTACATTGAAGAAAATATAAATATTTATACATGTGCAATTGGGTTATTAAACCAATTCACACAATAAAATGTCAAAACCCTTGATCAAATAATTATCAACATAATGTGGAACTAAAACAATTGCATATGTATCTAAATAACATATGCAAGAATGAAATTATTAAATAGTCATGCACAAAAGTATAATAATAGATTAATAATGTTATAAAATAAGAACTACTAACCTGTGAACAGTGGACAGAGTAATTTTATTTTTGTTACACTCATCGGTAGGGCATTTAATAGTCTTTTTAGGTTCAACATCTGATCCTTCAATCTCATGAGTTGTATCAAAATCAATTGTAACCTTTTTGTTACAACGTTTACAAGCATTGTAGTACCATTCAAAACCAAGTAAAAAACTTATGGGAGTACCAATGACAATTACAGTCTTCTCCTAACATATGAGTTAATGTAATTAGTATATGTAAGTTGTGAATAAGAATTTTGAAAATCAATATTAAGGAATATAACTACCTCTGTCATCTTGTTCACTTCTTCTGTGTTGTTAAAAACAGTTTTGTTTAAGAACTCATTTTTAGATTTGTGATGAAACCAAACGACGATTGGAAACTGATTTATCAGATTCCTTATCGAGCAACCTGTTTCAAACCATTATAAATTTTAAGCTTAGGTTATAAATTTATGAAATATAAGAAAACAAATATATAAAAGTATGTAATAATAGATATAGTAAAATAAACCATAGCTAACCTCTCCTTACATGTCGTAATTTCCTGTACGTCATCATTAATGTAGAATGTGCTACCATGAAAAGCAGACGAAACATATGTTCTCCCTAAACAAAGTAGAAATAAAATCAGGGTAAAGTATAATAGATGGAAATTCAGCATGCTAACATACATTGTTTGGATAAGAATAAAAATATAGATCCTAACAATTAAAAATCATACCACCGCAGAAGTTGAATTTCCTGCGTTGCAATACTAAAACAACACTTACAGCTTCAAGTTTTTTGGACATGAACTTGTCCATCTTCTCACCATGGGATTCTCATGGAGAAACAAAAGTATTACAAAACCTAGAAGATAAATAATACACAAACAATGTAATAAGTACATTTAGAAATAAAATAAAAACATATTAAATATGTAAAAGTTAAGGCAGTTGAAGATATCTTACTCTAGATCATGAAGATGAATGTTCATTTTCTTCTTAGTTCGACCTTTCGTAGTCTTGTGATTATAAATATCAAAATAGGTATACACATACCCTATCTATAGAACCTAATAAAAAATGTTTCTTTTCTCACTTGTTATTCTCTTAAACTATCTTTTAGACACTTATCATTTTATTAAACATACTCACTTTATTTTCCCTACAAAAAGGTATTATAGTAATTTAAACATTCAAACTAATTTCTATCTCATAATAAAAATTAATTTTATTAATTAATACATTTCTCTCTCTCATCTATATTTTTTAAAATCAAACTATGTTTTAAAAAACATATTTTTTTTAAGAAAATTAAAAAATCACATCTTTTTATTAAAATAAAAATAATAAAAAATAAAATTTTATATAATATAAAATTTTCTAAAACACTAAACCTTTTTGAAATAAAATATTTTAAATCGGTCCTTTTTAAAAAAATTATTAAAATATAAAAGTTTCTAAAAACATTTTTATTAAAACAAACAAGATAATCAGAAAACCGAGTTTCTAATAAACAAGATTTTTATAAACAATAATGTTTTTATAAGAATCTAAAAATAAATGTTTAAAATAAAACTATTTAGGTAAGAGAGTTTAAAAAATAGTATAATTGTTTTATTTATTAAACTATTACGTATATATAATTTTTAATCATATCTTATATTAAATCATCGTACTATAACTTTTCGTGTTTATTAACAACTATAATCTGTTTAATTAATGGGTTCTAGCCTATCTATTTATCTATATATCTATCTATATATAACAAAGAAAACTTGAAATAAAACTTGACACAATTGTAAATTTTATCATATTAACTTTCTCATTTTTTTATTATTAATTAATAATATTGAATTCTAATTTTACTTATACCATTTTTAAATTAAAAATTATATAATTTAATAAATTAAAACCTATTTTTTTATTAAAAACACACTTTTTAAAAACAAAAGTTTTATAAAATACAGAATACAATAAACTATTTTTAAAATAAGTTCATTTCAAAATAATATTTTTTAAAACCCACATATCTTTTATAAAATAAAAGTTTAAGAAAAATATATTATTGTTTATTTACTTAAAGTACCTATTTATATGTAATTATAATCATATTTTATCTTCAAACATGGTTTTATAATTCATAAATTTTTAACTACTAATTATTTAGTATTTTATTTATTCATCCCGTGTGGTAAACGGGGTAATAACCTAGTTATGTCTATAAAGCAAGCAAATAAATTTGTTAGCTAAAAATAGTAAAATATAAGTATTTATTAGACTTATAAATTTCACCAAGTTAACTTATTTAAATGTTAGGAAGTTTGAGTGTTTCATATACATGTAATATATAAATTATTAATTATAAAATATAAGGATTTTTTTTAAAAAGAATGAAATAATATAAGTTGTTACTTGTACTTACCAATGACGTAATCAGCTTGTAGACCATTGTCTTGAAGGAAATCAAATTCAATAAATGAGAGTCCAAGGAGATCCAACTGGAGTATTACATTTCATCACAATGGTATCAAAGTCCAAAAAGAGTTTATGGCCATGATTTGTTAAAGGATTAGGTCACCTACATCAAATTTATGAATAAAAAAACATTCTTTTTCCACAAATAACTTTCCAAGCTTGATTAGATATGCATTAATAATAGCTGCTTGAATCTTTGTACCCTAAAAAAAGGATAATAATTGTATCAAATAATTATGAAAAATAAGAATACTACAATATAAAAGATTATTATCAGAAAGTATAAAGTACCTCTTCATCCATAAGAATTAACTCCATTGAATATGTAACATTTTTTATCTTAAAAGAAGGTAGCTTCCAAAGCTTGATTATACGAACCTTAATTGTTGCTTTTGGTTGAGCGAAATGACAGTAAATATCGAATCCCTAAAAGTCAAAAATTTAATTTTCGAATTTATTTTAGTTATGTAGAGTCATGAGTTAAAAGATTTTTTAAACATAAAAAATAATTAAACTATTAAAAGAACATTTCTTATTTTTAGAAAATAAGTAATTTTTTAAAAAATAATCTTATTGAAAACTGAAATCCCTAAAATCAGGGATTTAATTTTCAAAGTATATGATTAAACATTGTATTTTTGGAAAAGTAGTAATTATATGCTGCAATTTTGGTAACATAAACCAACACTAAATATGGTTTTTATTTTAATTTAATAAACTAAAATCATGGGGTTTTAAAAATTTGAAAACATCTAAAAAATATGAAAGTTTATATATAAGTTATAAAATAAAAAATCTTATATAAGTATCGTGAGTTATATCTAATAACCTAAAACGTCGGTTTTTATGAGTAATAAAAACAAACTGCAAGCAACTATATTAAAAACCTTCCTTATTTTTGGAAAATGAGCAAATTTTATTTAAATATATAAAACTGAATCATATATATATCAGTGTAAAGAGACAAACTAGAATCCCTAAAATCAGGGATTTAATTTTCAAAATATATGATTAAATCATTGTATTTTTGGAAAATTAGTAATAAAATCCTGCAATTGTGGTAAAATAAACCAACACTAAAGATGATTTTATTTTAATTAATAAACTAAAATCATGGGGCTTTAAAATTTGAAAGTTTTTAGAATTGTTATTTTTTATGAGTAATATAAATAAACTGCAAGCAGTTTTTTATATTATTCATTTAAAATGTTATAAGTTTAAACCTTTCCTTGTTTTTAGAAAATGAGGTAATTGTTTTTGAATTATATGATTGAATCATATATATTGTTTTGAGTGAAACTCTAAAATCCATGAAATGAAGGATTTAAATTTCAAACTATAAGATTAATTCATTTTATTTAAGATCCATAAACTCATGTATTTCTTTGTTCAATTTACATATGTATAGAAATATTTACCAATGGGGTGGTATATTCTCAAAATGTAATTTGGACTTTACGTAATTTAAATCTTTAATTCTGGGTACAAACTATCTTGATCCCTGAAACAAAATTGATTATAGATTTCTTTTAGTTAAGTTAAAAAAACAACTCAGAAACATAGCATGAGAATAAGGCTTAATAGTCATACTAAGTGTTTAACAAATTGATTCTATTAGTGCTTCATCTTCTTCTTCAATCTTTAGTTCCTAAAAATCCAGTTTAACTGATTGCATTAAAAACTAAATTTAATTCATAAAAAACATTGTAAATAGTTCAAAAGAATCTGTAAATGCAGTTTAACTAACCATAAAAAACTCAATTTAAATTGTTATCCAATAAGACCAAACCTTTCATTCAGAAGATCTATTTCCATCCAACTTCTATAGAAATGTGTATAGAATTAAGTAAAAAAAGCAAATAAGGGTGAAACAAAATGTAAAACCCAGTAGCATTGTCATCTCTTGCAATCTACTAATTATTTAAGTCATGAACTTACTAAACATTGAAAAAAACTAAAAGATGCATTATTACTCTTAAATGATGGCAGATTACTTATATGACCATTAGCTATCTTGAACTTCCATTTATGTACTCAAAATACATGTGAACATACAATTCTCATAGTATTCACCCCCTATATATGCATGGAAAAACATTACAAACATATATAAATTATTTTCTAAGCTGTTGTTTACTTTTCATCAACGTATCTACTAACCTTCATCTTTTTGTTTTAATAACTTTTTATTAGTAGTTCATTAACAAATAGTCTCAGAAATCATGGTTCATGGTAAAAGTACCAAACATGTGTGTGAATTTCCTATTATATAGCTTAGAAGCATTAACAAATTGTCTTCCTAAAGGTTAAAACATAAACCTCGACATAGCTAAAAACATAAACCTTCACTTGGTAATTGTATTTGAGTTATCTTTCTAAGTTGTTTACTTATCATCAATGTATCTACTAACCTTCATCTTTTTGTTTTAATAACTTTTTATTAGCAGTTAATCAACAAATAGTATCAGAAATCATGGTTGTTGGTAAAAGTACCAAACATGTGTGTGAATTTCATATTATATAGCTTAAAAGCAGTAACAAATTGACTTCCTAAAGGTTAAAGCATAAACCTCGACATAGCTAAAAACATAAACCTTCACTTGGTAATTGTATTTGAGTTATCTTTCTAAGATGTTTACTTATCATCAATGTATCTACTAACCTTCATCTTTTTGTTTTAATAACTTTTTATTAGCAATTCATCAACAAATAGTCTCAGAAATCATGGTTCTTGGTTAAAGTACCAAACATGTGTGTGAATTTCATATTATATAGCTTAAAAGCAGTAGCAAATTGACTTCCTAAAGGTTAAAACATAACCTCGACATAGCTAAAAACATAAACCTTCACTTGGTAATTGTATTTGAGTTATCTTTCTAAGATGTTTACTTATCATCAATGTATCTACTAACCTTCATCTTTTGTTTAATAACTTTTTATTAGCAATTCATCAACAAATAGTCTCAGAAATCATGGTTCTTGGTTAAAGTACCAAACATGTGTGTGAATTTCATATTATATAGCTTAAAAGCAGTAGCAAATTGACTTCCTAAAGGTTAAAACATAAACCTCGACATAGCTAAAAACATAAACCTTCACTTGGTTATTGTATTTGAGTTATCATTCTAGGCTTTTTTTTTTTCATCAATGTATCTACTAACCATCATCTTTTGTTTTAGTAACTTTTTATTGGCAGTTCATCAACAAATAGTCTCAAAAATCATGGTTCTTGGTAAAAGTAGTAAACATGTGTATTAGAAGCAGAAACAAGTTGACTTCCTAAAGGTTAAAACATAAACCTCGACATAGCTAAAAACATAAACCTTCACTTGGTAATTGTATTTGAGTTATGAAATAGGCCTCCATGGAAGAGGAAACAAAATTAGGTATACCTTGAGGGAAGAAAGGTCAGTTGGTGGTACGGTGGATATATGTAGCCTCAACATAGTAGATCAAAGCTTGAAATACAGCATAAATCAAACTCCTCGTATCAATTTATGCTCAAGGGAAGATACCTACGAACGCAGACACCCTCAAAGACTTCCGATTGTGCACCCACCATCTGGTTAATCATCGATCTGAAACCTTAAAATGAAAACATAGATTAGAGTAAGGGAAGATACCTTCCAATAAATAGTATCAATTTGTGCTCAAGGGAAGATACCTACGAACACAAACACCCTAAAGACTTCTGATTGTGCTATAACCATCTGGTTAATCATCGATCTGTAACCCATAAAATGAAAACACAGACACAAATTAGAGAAATCGATTGGTGGATCGAAGTTGCCATCTCGCAGCCGTCGGTTGCAAAGAGTGTGAGAAGATGAATTAAGGTTACATGTTTTTTGTGAAGACCCGTGAAGACTCGAACAGGAAACCGGGCTTAATTGTAGGTTCTCGTGTTATTTTTGGAACGTATAGGAGTCCTTAGCAATGGACACGTGGAAATGACATTCTGAAATTTGCCATGTGGATAAAAAAAAAGGGAGGTAATGACACTTGTAAAAATTATATAGAGGGCTTATATCAAAATGACACATAATCAAAAAACAATTTCTTTTATTATATAAGATAGATAAGAATAGATTCTTCATTTTATTAAATATTTCAATAGTTAATTTTAGGATATTCATAAATGAATCATTTTACCCATTAATTAATTATTAACTCCATGAAATTCACGTTTAAAACACAAATTTGAGTTATGTTACATGGTGCATGACCATATGGGACGAGTATGGATCGGCTAAGCGAGTATGAGATTAATTTTCAATATTTTCACGGGTATTGGAAGAGTATGGGATTGTATTGTATACCCGTTTACCTAACCCTATTACCGATTAAGCTAACATGTTTACCTAATTAGATATATAAAATTATTTTATTTTAATTTATTCTACTTAATAATTAAACCATATATAATTATATCTTCTTATTCTAAACTTAATATCTTTTTAATTAACAATTATGTGTTGAATATAAACTATTAAGCTTCCTATCATTCGCACTATGGGTATCAACTATAACTTGATATTTGTCCATAAAATTAAAGTGTAGTGGTGGAACATAAATAAAGCAATATTAAGGAATAATCGAAAATATTATCTAGTATGTATATGTACATTTGGCTTTCTATGATGTAATTTCAAAAGATGCTTAATGGGTATACCGAACGGATAATTTTAATAATCTTAATGGGTATACCCTATTACCGTGTGTATGCCTCATACTCGCCCGTTAAATACTCAATACATACCTAACGGGTTTTGGGACGAGTACGGTATATACTTTTCTAATCGGGTATGGGGCTAGGATTAACATACTCGTCCCAATGACATCCCATTGTCATCCCTAGATCACAATCATATATCAATAACATAATTTTGTAAAATGTTAATTCTCACAAATACTAATCTAGCATAATTTTTTATCTTCCCTAACTCTATCACTAATTTATTCTTATTGAAGCTATTATTCATTAGTTGGTAGAGATGAAACAGAGGTAGACTTTTATATATATAAAGGGATCCCTTGAAAACCATGTTATACATAAAAACTATGAAAACTATGGGTTACATATATGTAAGTACGTATTACAAAGTATACAACTAAGAGTTGCGTATATGTAGAGGTTACGTACATGTAACTCATACAAGTTACGTATACGTAAGTCGTTTTGTTATCATTACCGTTTCTTGGAGTTTAAACTAAAAAATATATAATGATCTCAAAAAATAAGATTGAAGTTTAATCAAATATACTTTAAACAATTAAAAGGTTAAATCAATTATTAATTATATGGTTGGGTAGTGGTGGTAATAATGTTAGTTATGAATTTACACATATACATAAAAGATCATAATCTTTTATATGTGTAATAATGTTAGTTACATAAAAATAGTAATGATATTCATTGATCTTGATGGGTTTTCGCAAGTTCTCGCAATAAAAGAGGGTTCTTATTTGAACCTTTTTCTATATATAGACACACACATACATATACTAGTAGAGTGCTCGCGCGATGCGGCGGGTGCGACACTTTTAATTGCAATTATCATGCCCCGTAAACAACGCATGCGAATAAGATTGTTTACGAACGAATTTTAGTTTTAGTTCGAAAACATCAAGATGATTTTAATCATATTGTTAGGCGTTGTTTGTTTGGGTCTTAATGACCCTAGTCAGATGCATAAGTTTGACTCGGTCAGACCTTAATGTTTGATTGGATACCACTGATTGAAAAAGAGCTCTTTTTGCCCCCTCTTATTAGGTTAGAGATGCTCCTCTATCTAACCCAAAAGACTCCCACGCAGTCATCGACTTCCCCCTTCCCTTCCATTGAGCTCGCCGGCCATCACCGGCGTAACACCTCGCGGCCGCCCCTTCAGCTCGAACTTCCAAAACTCCCCCTTCCCCACCATTGAGCTCGCTGGCCATCACTAGTGCAACATCTCGCGGCCACCCCTTCAGCTCGAACTAGCGGCCGCCCCTTCAGCTCGAACTTGCGGCCGCCCCTTCAGCTCGAACTTGCTGATAAATTATGGTTTGTATTTGTTTTTAATAATTATTCATTATTAAGATTTATAACCAAACATATAAATTATATTCAGGAAGAAGTAGTTCAGATGGTTAAAATAGTCATTCTACACAGTCATTCAATTATCCAACCAAATAGACTTAAACTGTTTTAACACTTATTGGTTCAGACCTCTTATTGATTCAGCATTTACCCATTTAGAAGTTGCCAAACAATACCTTAGATAACAATGTATCTATAAGTTATGAAGTAGGTAAATAAAACGATAATGAATTAATGTAACACACGAATCAGAAATTTCAAGTCTTGAATAATAAAAGCTGCAAACGTAGAATCATAAATGTGTAGCTAGATGCATGATTAGAGAAATTCAATTGTACGTCTCACAGAGCTTGATGATCTCGTTGATATTGTTTGACCACTATTTTTCATCCATAGGGGACTCAGGAATATCTTGTACTTCATTGTTTTTGTCTGCCACATCTTTGCTCAGACTAATATCTTCTGTCTTTTCCAATTTGATTTGCGCCTGAGTGGTTGGAGCAACTTTAGTCACTGATAAGAAAATAATATTTAGATTGTTTCAAGCGATCTTATAATAAGCATATCATTGTATTATAATTACGTGTAGATACGTTGGACAGGCCAAAATTCTAAAGAAAAAGACATACCTGACACGTCTTCGTGATTAAACCTAACATAAAACATTTAACAATTTACATTTCATAGATAATAATGTAATCACAAATCAATAAAATTATGTTACATATAAAGTTTTCATAATAATACATACCTCTGATGAAACCTTGAAGATAAATCTTGAGCAAAACAATAGATAGTTGAGTTTAACATATAGATAGTTGAGTTTATGTGTTAATAAAAACAACTAATCAAATAATGCATATGAATTCAAAATATTATTCACAGTATCAATCAATAAATATGAAACATACCTTTAATCAAACGAACTTTGATTTCTAAGAACCCAAAGCTGAAAAGTAAAAAATGCAATATACTCTTGATGACAGTTGTTTACATAGATGAAGGATTCCCGTAGACTATCCATGGAAAATAGCAACAAATTTTGAATTGACAGGCCCTAAAAACACTACACAAACTTCTACATTAAAATTTCTATTTTCGTAGGTGTTTATTGTGTTTAACCTTATAACATTTCAAGTTTGAATTTAATATATGAACTGACTAAACATCCTAAAAACATTAGTTTATAAATATTAATTTTTTTTTAAGATTTAGTAATAGTAAATTACTTTTTCAATATCTTGAATTAAAATACACAAATCTTTAATAGCATTCATTGTATGTAAATATAAAACTTAATGATTAAGATCATATTATAAACATGTTTTTCTTACACACGGAACCATAATTGGGCTTAGAAGCTTGATGATATAAATTGGTTGAAATACAATTTTTTTCGTTGACATTCTTATTTTAGTAATTATTTTTTGTGTTAAATAATGCAAGTAACTAACTAACCACTGTTCTTGATATAATTATTTTTACTAAGATAAAGTGCGATTAATATAAATAACAATTCCAGATTCAAAATCCTTGTCATCCGCAAAGATTGGCACTTTATTAAGATAATAATGTTTTAAATAACAATTTGTTTAGGTGTTTCATTAAGTTTACAACTGTGACATCTAAAATAAGATAATTTATTAAATTACATAGATGTGCTAAGTATTTAAATAATGTAACTAAGTAACTAAACACTATTTTATCTATAACTAGGTTAAAAACCCATGTAATACATGGGTGGAATAAAATTTAACATTTTAAAATTATTATCTTTCTACTCTAATAAAAGAGTATTTTGGGTGACACGTGGCGGCACCACATTCATTCTCACCAAAATTTTCCGCTTCTCTCTCCTATTAAATAATTACCTTAATTATCAATAATATTATTTAACTTTTTTAGAATAAAAATAGTTTTTTTAATAAATTTAAAAAAGTTCTTCTTATTAATGTTATTTCTAAAATAATTTTTATATAATAAGAAAATTTTACAAAACATCAAACTTTTTTAAAATTAGTGTTTTTAAAAAAGTTAATTTTTATAAATAAAAAATAATTAAAATTGAAATTTATAATAAGAAACTTTTAAAAATGATATTTTTAATACGGTTTGTTTTGAAAAAAAAATTTAAACCAAAAGTTTAAAAGTTGATATAATTTTATTACATATTGTTCTTTTTACACGTAATTTCAATTATATTTTATCGTAAAATATTATTTTTATACTTGATAATTTTATTGTATTTAATATTTTATTTATTCAACCCGTGTAATACACGGGTTTACTAAATCTAGTTTTTTATAAAAGCTTTGTATCTTACATGTTAATACTTATTAGTCATTGGTGAAATTAAAAATAATAAATATCTAATAAATTATAAATAAATAATAATAAAAAATAAAAATTTTAATATTTTATTTTAAGATAAGATATAATATAAATCATATGGTTTAGTATGTTTTAATAAATTATTAGAATAAAAACATTTATAATTTAGATATTTTATAGTATAGTTTACATATTTAAATTAATTCTCATTTAATAGAAGAGAGAGGCGGGAAACATAATTTTAGAGTTAACCAGAAGTTGTCAAGTGTCCACTTTAAATCTTCTTTTATTATAATAGATAGATTAGAGTAGAATAAGAGAAAATTTTGTTAGTATAAAGAAATATTCAGATTTAAAATGGCACTCATCTATTACGTGTCACTTAAAGTCAAAAAAGTAAAACTCTTTTAACATAATAATGTATCTATACTATTATAAATATCAATATGTCTAGGTGTTTCTATTAAGGTTGAAACTATAACTTTTAAAATTGTATAAGTTTTAAACTTGCATATATGTGTTTTATAACTTGGTACCATTTAAGAGATGAATGTGCCTAACCTTTTTACTTATATGTCAACCATATTTATTATCTATAAATGTATCTTTATTTGTTATTAACATACAAAGAAAATTCCATTTCATTTTCATTTTGGACCTCATCATCAAAATGTTGACAATTTAAAATTTTAATTTTGTCAGTTTATAATAACAAAAACATATAACTTTATTAGCAACACAATGTATATTATTAGATCATATAAATCTAATTAGATGTTTTTTATTATATACAACTTTGAGTTTCTAAACTATACAATTTAATAAATTACACCTATCTGTTTTATATTGTTACTATATATGAGTCAGATGTTTGAATATAAAACTTGAGCATTATTATATTAAATAAATAATAAGACCGGTAATTCAGTAAACATAAGAAATTTACCTACACCCACATATTAAAAACCGTATTATATTTATAAATGAATGTTTTACTTAACCAACATGAGATATGCTTGTAAAACAAACTACAACTTTTATTATACTAATTTAACACGCAGAAAACTAAGAAACAAGGTAAAAATCTTGTGATTTAAACATAAATCTAAACAGCATGAGGTCTATTTCGCTTCTGCACTAACACTCGAGGAAATTTAATTCTTATATTTGGCTTCATGCCTGAATCTGCAGTGTCTTCTAGTTTATTTTCTTTGTCAATGTTATCCGGAGCATCTAGCTTAATGACCTCACTCCATTTCCATTCATCAAGCCTCTTGATTCTCTTCTTTTTTGTTTTCAAATTTCTTAGCGTGGGCTTCAAACAATCGATCCTTAAAACAGAAATAGTTAATATACGGCTGATCAGAAACGAATAGAAAAGTATAAATAATACCCCCTCTTTAAATTCGCGTTGAGGATCAGATTTGTAGAGACTAAACATGACACTAAAACAAATAATCTTAACACTATTATGAAGATCAACTTGTATACAAATATATGAGAGAGTATAATGCAGTTACTTTCAACCTTAATATAAACATAAACAAATTGAAACCATTAACCTATTTTGGATTATGTTTCTTCAAATCACCATCAAAATCTGCAATATTCTCCACTTTATGTTCATCCAATTCGTGTATTATAAAAACAATTATAACATACTATATAAATTTAAATTGATATCAAATAAGTACCAAAATATGTTATTGGTGATGTTCTATTAAGCTATAAATCAACCTTGATTTGAGAATCAACCAGCAAACAAAAGATATACAAGTAAAATTTATTAAATCATATTTTTTCCCCAATACAATTATTGTAACACCTGTGAAATTTTCATATTTTTGTTTGTCATTGAAAAACATATTTATGAAAATAAAATCATGAATATATTTTGAACGAGACCTCATGACTAAGTTTTATTTAAATTCAAAAATTTCTAATCATTTTATTTAAACTCCCAGTGTGTCTTTAGGTTCATTTCAATTCACAAATTTATAATCGTTTCCCTACTTTTATATACGAGACTCTCTTCTACCCTCGTCTAACCTATAAACATCCAAAAGATTACGTGTATTTCCCTTACTCATAATAACACGAAGTTAGAAAACCAGTATAGAGGCCCTAGACATCAAGTATAAAGGTTTTTATTTAGAAATGGTAACTTAATCATTAAGTTATTTCAAGATTTAGAAAACAAAAGCTTATCAAGTTTAGAGGTTGTGTACAACTTATTAGGTGAATACGTTTAATCCTTTCAAAATAGTTAAATGATTTTATTTGCGAAAATGACACCAATACGTTAACCATGTTAATGCATAGAGGTATTCTACTAAAACATTTAGACAAGAATTATATGTATGTTTGATCAAATTATATCGTTGGGATGGGTGAAAATCCCATACCGGGGCTGGTTCAAACTCAATGCAGATCCGGAGAGTCCCATATTAAGACTGCCTGAGCACCAATACCGTATATATTGAGGGGGACTTCCAGTTGAAATAATCTGCTAAATTGTGTGGTTTGTCGTTAATTTATGATTAACTGTTTATCGTTAATTTATGATTAACTGTTTATCGTTATCATGCCCAAATATTTATGTGTCAAATTAAATGTATTCAGCAGCTTTTCGCTAATATATCATTTTTTAAACATTTTCCGGCAAACATGATTAAATATGTTTAGTCAAGTGTTAGTGTTGGATGGATTATGAATCCTAGGCATGGAAACCTGTGATGAATATATTAGCAAAAATAGTGCCGGAAGTACTAAGGTTTTTAAAAATAGACCTTGTGGCAAGCTTTGAATATATGTCAGTTGATAGAAAGTTTTGTAAACATTGCTTTGAACAATGTTATGTAAAATATTGGGTAATTTAATCCCCAACGAATATATGAAAGTTTGTTTTTATAAATCGTTAGAGTTATTTTACGTTATGAAATGAATTCTGAAACATTTTTCCCGCTACGTAAATATCTTTCAAAAAAATAAAAAGTGAAGAATGATGTGTACCAATTGGTCGCACTCCCGAGGTGCCATGAAACCGGGATGTGATAATTATAATATAATAACATTTAATGTTTGTACTTTTGATTTGATGAGATCAGTATGCAGAAGTTTTAAAGGTTCAACCTTAAAAGATTAATATCCATGAATGATTGTACCATCCAAATCCATGGTCAGTTTTTCTCCATTTGAAATAATTGTGCATTAGTTTGTATTTTGTAGGCTGCTATCTGTTTCTACTGTAAATTTGAATTTGAATAGTTGTTTGGCGCCTGAATAACAACCGATTAAGACATCCCCTTGCAAATAAGTTGTTAGTTTTGTTTATTGTTACTAATTATTTTTTAGTGATGTAAGTATTTTTTTTAATATTCTTCGAGTTATAAATTTTGCCATCTTTACCATATTGTGAAATTTTATACCAATTTGAAGTAACATAAAATGGGTACACTAAATCCGTTTACAATGTACAATTGGAAAAATAAGAAAAAGCCTTTTATGAAGTGTATTTTATAAAATAATAGCAACCTAATATTTACATCTAACGTTAAAAACTATGTTTTTAGCTTTCCGTAAAAAATGGCTTATACAAATATTTTATTGGATTTACATAAGATGTTTGTACGTTTTATATTAAAAACTTTATAAACTATATTATTTATTTTGGTTCATAATGGGTCATTTTTTTTAAGTTGTTAATATATAGAGTATTTTGCTATAGGTTAGTTGCAAACTAGATTTTTTTAAATGGCATGTAATTTGAAAGCTGAATGTGAAATTATATTTTATTCATATTTTTTAATGAAATCTACTTTGTGTATTGGGTTTTGATTTTATTTATAAAATATTTTTCGCTTGAGTAAAAATAGGTTTGTATATACATGGTATTTTAACAATGTACATACATGGAATATATGTGTACCCAAAAATTAACTAATTCAAAATTTTTTAATTTACTCTCTGAATATTAGCTTACCTTCCAATTTGACTTTCCGGTATATTTTTTATGATTGAGGTTGAAGCATGGGGAGGTTTACCATGTAGTTGCAAACCAGATTTTTTTAAATGGCATGCAATATGGTAGATATCTTTATTAAAAAAATATACTATTGAAATCATCGACAGCTAAAACAACAACAATATCTAAAACAATTGCACTTAATGCCATAAATCAACCGAAAAAGTGAAGTAGCACTCGAAAAATTTATATACTGGATTGTATTAATAAACTGTATTGTATTTATATACCGAACTATATTTAATCTACACTGAATTTGTAAAACGTAGTGTATTTATAAACTATGAGGTTTGTAAACAAATTTCATATTTAGTTATACAAACAAATGCTTATTATATAGAGAAACATGTAACAACCACACTGAAAGTTAATTATGAACAAATAAAGGGAACAATGTGTAAATAGATTTGAATGTCCACATTTATAGCATGGTTAAAATGACAAAAGTGTCTTTAAAAAACAGAAATTTTGGTTTGTACATTGGCTTAAAATTTACAAATCTCCTAACTTTACCCAGAATCCTTTATTCATGCATTACAATATATATATATATATATATATATATAGGGAAGGGTTCAAGAGAAAACCCTCTTTTAAGAGAAAACCATGAAAACCAAATCATAACCATTGATTTATTTAATTTATGGTTAAGATTGATTAGTGATATTATTGTAATTAAAGTTAATAACTTTGAGCATTTAATATGCATTAAGGGTAGTATGGGAAAAAAAATTTAATTTGGAAACGATCAATTTTAGTTAAGGAAATCTTTTAAATTGGCTCTCTTTCCTCCTTTCATTATGACAAAACAAATTAATCTATAAAACTTGTTTACATATTTTTCTATTTACATATATGTATCGATCACAAACTAACCCCACATAACGAAAATTTTGATTAAAATAACTATTTTGCATAAGTTACGTATGCGTAAGAGTAGCACGTGTATGTAAGTTACATATATACTGCTTATATAAGTTACATATATGTATAGTGAGGTTATAAAAGGATTAAAATAAGAGGAAGAACATGAATAATCAGAAAACTAGGTTTACATGTGCATTAGATCAAAAAACTATCAATCCAAAATTGAGAAAAAAAAAGCTTTAAATCGATATATTAAAACTTTGTGTTTACTTTATGTAATTAGTAGTTTGCACATACATAAACGTTTACATAATATAGCATATGTTAATAAAAACTTTAATACAATAGATTTATATATGTATGAGCAATGTTACGTATATGTAAGAATAGTGGTACGTATATGTAAGTGCAGTGTTACGTATATGTAACATGTTTGTCATATTCATCGTGTTCTTTAATCGTGGTATTTTGATAATCGCTCGAACCATCATAATCTTTGTCGTAAAACAAATGCCACAAACTTGAAGACATCTCATCGGCATATTACACCTTAGTTGGTTAAGATATGATAATGTAATATAATCAATTGTAGTACCGATATTCCCATAGACTGCTCGATGAAACAAAATGAATTCATTTTGCCTCTTGTTAGTTGTAAGGATCAAGTTCAGCATGGCTTCTATTCTTAATTGATACTCCAATGATATTAAAGATTCACCCACAAATGATATAGCCTAGATCTTGATTAAAAAAACAAACATAACTTGTGTGGTGATGTTTGGAAGCGATCAACGAGAGTACGAAACCCAATAAACTCACCTATTTTTTAAGAAGATGATGATTAATGTGACTACAATTCTTGACCATTGTATCCATAAAATAATATTAAACCATCCATTACAAGTAATAATTAAATATCATATGGGAGGAAAAAATCAAGGTGACATCGTAAGATTTGGCTGCTAATTGTTTGATATCTTTTTATTGATAAAACAATGATGATTTCCTCCATATTTTCAAAAAATCTTTAAGCTTGTATCTTCGTCGCATTTCTTCCGAAGAACCATATCAATGATTTTTTTTTCAATATCAAGATTCAAGAAGAACAATTTTAATATTCTAGTGACAGTTGGATTAAAACACGTTCATTTAGTTAGAAAATATGGCTATAATCCTTGACATTTATATTGTTTAAAGTTAAGAATTTGTAGGCTATAGAGAACAACACAAACTTACATCATACAAATGTACAGACAATTTAATTAACAATTTTAAAAATTTGACTTGTCAAACTAAAAATATTGGGATTTTAATTAACTTCCTTACTAATATACCATTATTGATATAATTAAAAAACAAAAGAAAAAAATTATGTAATTGGTTAGATGTGGTTTTCTTTTAAAAACATGGTTTTCATTTGATCCTTCCCCTATATATATATATATATATATATATATATATATATTATATTTCGATGGATATGTACTAGTTTGTATATATTTGTATTTTGATTTGATCATTATATTTGTAATGTTTATCTTTTATCTCTTCCCTAAAAATATGAGAATTTTAGTTAGGCTTTTGTATTATTTAAGCCCTTTGATTATCAATGAATGCATCGATTCATAAGCAATCACATGGTATCAAAGCCTACATTTAGGCTCATACCGAAACCATAAGCCACCAATTAGACCATGGTCAAGAAGCTTCACGGCAACCTTTGTTTCTTTCCTCTTGTTCCTTTCATCATGACAAAAGAATCTGACTCCTCGCCATCGTCCAAGAAGCAAGATCCCATTCATCCCATGTACACCTTCACCAACATTCAACACAAAGTGCGCGTATTGGACGGAATAAAGGTATCCTACTGATCTTGGGCGAAGTTGTTTACGTTGCATGCTCATGGCTATGATGTTCTACATCATATTGATGGTAGCAAACCTTAGGTTTAGGATGATCCTCAATACGAGTCATGGTTAAAGATTGAAGCCATTGTTTTGAAGTGGATCTATGGAGCACTATCTGATGACTTGTTGGTTCGGTTGCACTTAAAGCTGATACAATATCTTATGCTGCGTTGAAGCGTCTCAAAAGCCTGTTTGTGTACAATAAAGGATCCCGCACAGAACTCTCGAATACGAGTTCACAAACCTCACTCTTCGAGCCATGCCAAACCTTGATGCCTACATATAATGTCTCAAAGAACTTATGTGTCAACTAGATGATGTTGATAGTTCTGTTACTAATCAATGGCTGGTGCTTCAATTCGTACGTGGCTTACCTTTCGAGTTTGACACTTTGGCGTCATACATAAATCAATCACTTCTCACCTAGGAAACTGCCTGTAGCATGATTCAACTCGAACAACATCGACAAAATGCTCGTGATTGCCTCTCATCAACTGCTCCCATCACTTCCAATATCACCTACAACTAGCAGCCCACTCCCCCCATCGCGAGACATAGTGAAGAAACACTTGGCCAAACTCTCGCCGCCAACAACATCCAAACAACCCGTAATCTCTTGTCCGGCCCAATGCCTGCCCCTCACCTATTAGGCCCCCTAATAGGCTTCTACCTCCCCTTACCCATGCCCAATCAATTGGGCTAGGTCACCTCTCCCTGGTCTGCTACCTCTCGGCCCCTTCTCGTCCATCTCCTCCAGTCCTACAGCCCTTTCAGGCCCATCTTACAAAGGTCAATCTACTGGAACCTGCTAAACTTTAAGCTACGTTTCAAACAATGACCTTGGATCCCGGTGACGATCAGTAGTTCATAGATTCTAGGGCCACCTCACACTTCACTACCGATCCAAGAAAGATTCACATCCCATATATTAATTTTATTAACTTTATCCTGTTGGGAATGGTAAAAGGATGCTAGTTACGGGCTCAGGTCATACCACCCTACCCTCCCCATCCAAACCCATACACCTAATTAATATCCTACATGTTTCTAATCTTATCAAAAGTATGATTTATGTTTCGTCAATTTACTGAGATAATCATGTCTTTGCTTCTTGACCCACTTGGGTTTTTTTGTGAAGGATATCAAGAGTGGGACTCTTTTGAGCCGCTAGAATAGCACTAACCCGCTCTACTCCTACAACACTTGTGCTCCTACAATGGCCTCCACGTTCGTTGCCTCCTTACTTTCTGACATTTCGCATGATCGACTTGAACATCACAGCAATCATGTCTTGGATTATCTTACTTCTCATAATTTTATTTCTTGTAATAAACATAAAAATATTTTCTTGTCATTCATGCCAAATTGCTAAGCATAATCGTTTACCTTTTGAGTTATCTATTTCTTTTTTGTTTACAACCCTTTGAAATAATACATTATGACTTGTGGACATCACCCATCCAAAGTTAATCGAGCTTTAAATACTATATTGTTCTTATTGACAATCACTCTCAATATATGTGGGCATACCCGTTAATAATTAAATCTGAAACATTTACCAAACTTTCTCAATTCCATCAATATGTAATGACTCAATTCAATAAAACCATAAAAACCTTTCAATGTGATACGGGCGGGGAATTTGAAAACAACACTTTTTATAACTTTGCCTCTAGATACGGCCTTTAGTTTCACTTTGCTTCTCCACAAACATCACAAAAAAATGGCAAAGCGGAACACATAATACGTCGTCTAAACGAAATCATGCTCTCCCTTCTCACCCGAGCATCTTTACCATCTTTTTTCTTGGTCGAGTCTCTTCACACGACCGTCTACCTCCATAACATATTACCCACCAAAACACTTAACTTTTCCACCCCCGCTTCGGTACTCTACCATAAACACCCCGCCTACTCCCACCTCCGCACCTTTGGTTGCATTTTCTACCCAAACCACAACGCCACCCAAGCACACAAATTCACCCCTAGATCATTCGTGTGCGTATTTTAAGGCTACCTGACAAACTTCCACAGTTACCGATGCCTTGAGATCGCCACGGGTAAGATCTTCCTATCCCGCCATGTCACTTTTGAGTATTGAAGAATCCTTCTTCCCTCTTTCAAATCCGACAACTCTTACCCCTCACTTCTATGCCTTCCTCAACCCCGATCCCTCTCCTATTTTCCTTGACCACCCCCAACCTTTCGCAAAACAACCATCTACACTTCCCCCTTCCTTTCCATAACACTACAAATTCACCTATCACCGACGCTACTGTCCTCTGCCACCCCCTCCACCTACCCCTACCAATTCTGTGACCACCGCCACCATACCCTTACCATCCAACCCATCCCAACAACCACCCTGCTCATACCCCCACCTTCAGCAACCACCACTACTCCCATATCTTCCTTGCTACACCATAAGGGCTATAAACAAACCGAACGAACACAAACAAGGACTTGTTTGTGTTCATTCGTTAAGAAATAAACTTGTTCATGAACTGTTCACGAACACTTATAGAATGAGATTTTTTGTTCATGTTTGTTCATTAAGAAAATGAACATGTTCATGAACCGAACACGAACACTTACCAAACACAAATGAACACAAACACAAGCAAATGAACACAAACAACTGTTCATGAAGATGACGAACACAAAGAAGCTCATGATCACAAAAGAATACAAATGATTATAGATTTATTTTAGAATAAAATTTACATTTTTATTACAAACATTACAAAAAATCAATAAAAAAATAAATAAGTACTTAAAATAAATATCAAAAAATACTTGATATAATAGTCATAAAATTAAGAATATAAACGAACACATTAACGAACATAAACGAACACTTTATCGAACGTTTACGAACATAAATGAGAGAACACGGATTTTGTTCATGTTCGTTCATTTAACTAAACGAACAAAATTTTCTTTTTCTTGTTCGTGTTCGTTCCTTTACTAAACGAATGAACATAAACGAACTTCCCGCCGAATGGTTCACGAACTGTTCGCTGAATGTTTAGTTTGTTTGCAGCCCTACCCCCCGCCTCCCACTCCACCACCACCTCTTACCCACCCCATGCAAACATAGTCCAAAACTAGATGCTTAAAACCCACAATCTACTTAAACCTTCACAGCACCTCAACACCCACCTTCTCCCACTCCCTTCCTCTTAAAAAGCTGACCTCACTGACCCAAACGGGCATCATGCTATGATTGATGAATAAAGGGCCTTGATAGCTAGTAATACATGGGAACCTAATGAATACCTAACCAAATCATGCTATGATGGATACACATATCATACGATGCATGTGGCTATTTCTCCACAAATATCATGATAACGGCACTTTATAGCGTTACAAGGCCTGACTGGTTGTTAATGGCAAATCACAACAACCTGGCATAGACTTTGACAACACTTTCAACCCGGTGGTTAAGCCCACCACCATTTGAACGATTCTAAATCTTGCTACCTCTCGTTCTTGGCCTATTTGTCTATTAGATGTCAAGAACACTTTTTCACATGGAGATTTGCATGAAAAAGTCTACATGTTTCAATCCCGGTGTTTGTAGACAAACAACACCCTAATCATGTATGTCGTCTAAAGAAATCGCTATATGGTTTAAAGTAGACACCTAGAGCTTGGCTCTATTCGTGTCTTACATGTCCCCGCTGATTATCAGTATGCTGACATGCTCACCGAGGGACTTCCACGACCACTATTTTAACGATTTTGATCCGGTCTTTGCATTCGTCAGACCAATGCGATGAGTGCGGGAGCGTTTTAACGGATATATATATATATATATGTATTATAAATATTCTGATGGATATGTACTAGTTTATATATATTTGTATTTTAATTTGATCATTATCTTTGTAATGTTTATCTCTTATCTCCTGCCTAAAATATGAGAATTCTAGTTAGGCTTTTGTATTATTTAAACCCTTTTGATTATGAATGAATGCATCGATTTCATAAGCAATCACAAACCTTTCTTAACTTAATTTTGTATATTTCAAGTCCCAACCCTTAAGTCTTTACTTTAGTCACTCATGCGTTGATATAAAGCAATCAAAAAATGATCCGCACTTGGTTATCGTTTAAATTTTGTTAATAAACTACCATGAATGTTGTACATACATAATAACAAACCAAACTTCAAATTACATTGACAACCCAATCAAAGTTTCAAAGAATTTGATAAATTGTAACTTTCATTTTATCAGACACATTAGTACGTATTACATACGAACATAGTCTAAGCCAGACTTCTCATCAAGTCCCCTTGAAGAAAACTTCATCATGTAATCTCTTACCGTAAATTCTCTATATACCTGGGGACTTTCTTTCGTAATAAGCTTCTGAATGGGCCCATAAGGTTTTGGGGGCGTAGCCACACCATGAAAGAAACAAGCGACCGATGTTCGTGTCTGAGTTACATTGCCAAATGCTCGATGGATCACACTTTTGAACTTGTCATTTGATATGATCTGCATACATGGATCAAACAAAGAATCATAAGCACCTTTAAAGAAAGATACAAGCACCTTTAAAGTACATTCCACAAATTCATCAATTTGACGTTGACGAACCATGCTTAATTTATTTAACAAAAATAGAATGATAGAAAAAAGTTAGATTACAATATAATATACATTATAGTTAAACGTAAATTAATATTAGTGTATGAAAATTACTTACAATATGTTCTCTGTTACGAATCACAAAATCATACATAGTCATCATAACACAATAACCACACTCCCAGTCTTTAGGTTGTTGAAGGCACTAAAAAAGTTGAATTAACAATTAGTTAACTAAAATCTAAAAATAAATATGTACAAAAACAAAAGAGAACTTACATCAACCATGTCCCATGTTATTTTATGTTCTATGGCTCACATAATTTGAAGGGTCCTTTATACCTTTAAGCGAATCAAATATGTGGCCTTTCCAAGTTTTATACATCAGATGATGTTGAAGTAAAATCAATATCCATTGTTTTCTGGATGAAGTGAAATCGATGTAAGCCACATTTAACACCAAAAAATAAAATAAAAAAACATTATATATATAAATAAAATATAATACCCGATTAAATGAGGTGCGACAAACCATTGTTTGTCCTTATGAAAAGAGAGAACATTTCTCGTGTGGTCGATCACAAACTCATCATCACTTGCTATAAGATTGCCTTCAATATAACGAGGATGAAAATATGCGGTAGTATCTAAACCTTCCCGTCTTCCAATTTTATATAAATACCTATAATAGAAACATAAAATAATTGTCATAAGTTAGTAACAGTTGGTTGTATTTTAAAAGAGAACAACAAAAAATATTTAAACAAGTAGTCAAACATACATTGTAAACCAATGCAGAATGCAGCTATCTGTCAAACTATTCACACATAATTGCATAATCGCGTCAAATTCAACATTCTCTTCAATACGTTCCTCATACATACCATTTGGTGAAGTAATAACCATAGAGAATGATTTATCAGTTTGAAGTACCACCTGTTGTGCTAATCTATATATGTTTGGAGGCCTTGACCTCGCCTTTTCTAAAAGTTCTAAAATTTTTGTGTATTCTGTTGAAGGTTTAGAAGTAGCAACATGCTTGGTAGGTTGATAATCAGGTTCGTGCTCCATAGGTTATAAGCATGAACGGGCACAGTAGACTGATTAGCATTAACCGGATCAGTAGGTTTGTAAGCATGAAGTGTCTCAGTAGATTGATTACCATTAACAGGCTTGGTAGGCTGATACAAAGGAGCACGCTCGGTACGATTATAAGAAAACTGATTTTCAGCAAGCTAGATTAACCAATACAGATATTATTAGTGAATAAAGACACACACACACACACACACACACACACACACACACACATATATATATATATATATATATAATGTGATTACCAATTCATTAAAACCCTCATCGTCTTGTAATGCTTACGAGTATCATTCAAACACGTTTCTTTCCTATAACATCATTTGTTGTTGGTGAAAAGACGTTTCCTCAAACTACATTGATAGAACATATTATTTATTAAATCATCAAATTATAAAAAATAATTTAAACTAAAAACTACCAGTGGCCTATACTGTGTACTATAGAATGGTCTGAAGGTTCTACAATTTGAGGAGAACTGTTATTAGGCATAAAGACATGATGATGCTGCCCAACAGAATCTATGTTTAAAATCTATATATTGTAAAATAAAATATTAGTATATTAACAAATAAAATCAACATACAATTTTTATTTATATAAAAAGATACCTTTATTGATTTCATGGGCCATTGAATAAAACATCCTTTTGCATCCCCTAAATGTTCTACTTCTTCTACTTCATCAGGAATACAAGACTCAACAAAAGAGGAATCAAAGTACAACCATCTTCAACTTGATCCACCCGAACCTTCACAAAACTATCTATCATTGGGCGCCCATGTAGAGTCCTATCAGGAGTAGGATGAACTCGACCCTTAGCTATAATCATAAGACCGCCTTGGCCGTTAGGCCCTAGAAGTTCACATTTTTGAACAGACTGCAAACATGTTAGTGGTTTTTAGTAAATATTAAATACATACTAAATAGGAAGTAGGTTACTACAGTAAATTTTGATTCATTATTTGATATTTTTTTGATTTTGACCAACACACTTTTAAACATACAAAAATATCATCATAATATCAACTACTAAAAATATAAATAATAACATTTACAATAGTACTTAATGATGATTATTACCTCAATTAAAAGAATATATTACCTTGATTTCTCGTACAACGCTATACGAACTTCCGGACGTAAGGCTCGAACCATGAATACCAGGGCACTCGGCAACCGCATTTTGTACAGCCTCACTCTTCTTCTTCTTTCTTTTTAAGTCAGGAAATAAGTATTTTTTAGGACCAATCACATCAGAAAATAATCGTGTACGCCCTCCATGCTAGCGTCCCTTCCCGATTACCTCTGGAACCACATCCTTCGTAGAATGATTATAAGAACCATCTTCTCTCATCTCTTTTTCTTTTAGATACTGTTAAAAAATATATTATAGCTAAAAATATAATTGGTATAAATATATACAATTATTATTTAAATACTCACCAAACTTTTAAGTGTTCCTTTCAATTCACCATCTAATTGTTTGTCTGGTCCAATTTCAAATAAATTTGTTATTGGATTGAGAAACGCTCCACTAACTGCATATCTTTTCGAACGATCGCTTTGAAGACCAAACAGGTGTGGATAGCTTGAGCGCCCATGAAAAAGTGAAACTAATATCGCCAAATGACAGCCGCTGTATTTGTTCAACCCTTACTAGGGTTTTTTAACTTTAGATTTCAAGTTTCTAGGTTGTCAATTTTTTAAGATTAACATGATAATTTTTTATCAAGACATTAACTATTAATTTTAAACAAAAAAAAGTTTAAAAAATCGACAAAAAAAAATATTCTCGATCAACCCCAAACTTAACGGGGGTTGGGGTGAAAATAACTATTTTAGGGGGCGAACTCTGTATAAATTAAAAAATTTGCACGGGTATAAAAATGTAATTCAAATGATATACCAATAGTGAGCTTGTCTAACACGTCTCTTGTATTTATCATTGTTTGTCCTGCGCAAGTTAATATTTTATTACTAAATCATTTTAAACTTGATTATTTTATAGAAATAATATATATACATATGATTATACCAAACCTTGATTATTTACTATGTCCTGATTTATTAATGAATATCCCTTCTTCGTGGTCAGATCGTAAGTATGACGTGCCAACGACTGTGCAGTCGTTATCGGGTTGAATACCAATGGAAAATGGTGGTAGATCATCAAATTGGTTGTATTCTTCCTCATCATCATCGTTATCAACACCAAGAATACGTCGTTTACCTTGCAACACTATATGGGATCTTGGTTTGCTAGGGTTTTTGACATAAAATACTTGTGTGGCTTGAGTTGCGAGAATGAATGGTTCTGATTTATATGCATCTGTTGTAAGATCCACGAGTGTAAAACCATGTTCGTCTAATTTTACACCTTTGTGATTATCGACCCACTTACATCTAAACAACAGTATTGTGAATGATGAATAAGACAACTCCCAAATTTCTTCTATAACACCATAATACGATTCTTAGGCGATTGTCATTCTATCGCCCGATGTACTTGAGGCTGTTTGTGTAACCCTGCTATTTTGTGTTGCACTTTTATCATCTTGATTTTTAGTGTAAAATGTATATCTGTTAATATCATACCCTTGGTAAGATATTACTCTAAAATCTGGACCATTCCCCAACATCTCCACAGTTTATCAATATTTGGTTGACCATACATTTTGTTCACCTTGTTCTTTAACCATTCAGAAAACCTCTCGTTATGTTGTTTGGTATACCAATTATGTGACTTGTTTAGATGTGTGGACTGCAATACGTGCATGTGTTCATTAACATACGGATCAATACATGTCATATGTTGTAGAACTGTAAAATGAGCAATTTGTACCTCGTGAGCCGACGGGGTAATTAATTTCATACCAACTACTCCCACACCTACAAGTCGACCGCAATGCCGAGATTTTGGAACACCAATGCTTTTGAGACCTTCTAAGTAACCTGTAGATACATCAAATATTTCAATTTGATTGATAATAAAAAATAAAAAATAAAATACTACAAAGGTTGTGATGTCAATATATACATGTACAGAATTCGGTCACCTCTTCAGAAGTATACCCTTGAACAATACTACCCTCGGGTCGATTACGGTTTCTCACATAACCTTTTAACACACTCATATATCTTTCAAAAGGGTACATGTATCGTAGGAATACAGGACCGCATGCCTTTATCTTTTTTACGATATGAGATACTAGATGAACCATTATATCAAAAAAAGATGGTGGAAAGTACATCTCTAGTTCACATAGGGTAATATAAATATCCTTTTCCCAACTATCCAACACTTCGGGATCAATAACCTTTGAGTGAATCATGTTAAAAAACAAACAAAGTTTTGTGATTGTATGACGAACTTCCACAGGTAACAATCCGCGAATTGCAATAGGAATCATATGCGTCATCAAAACATGACAATCATGAGACTTCATACCAAGCAATTTACAATCTTTCATCGACACGAGCCTTTTAATGTTTGTAGAATAGCTAGATGGAACTTTAATATCGTGCAAACATTAACAAAACTTTATTTTTTCTTCTTTTGACAAGGTATGACATGCAGGTGGAAGATAAAAACTCTTGGCTCTCTCAATAGGTGCAATCTCTTTACGTATACCCATTTCTTCCATGTCTTTACGAACCTTAATCCCATCTTTACTTTTTCCAGGAATATTCAATAGTAAACCCAACAAACTATCACAAACATTTTTCTCGATATGCATAACGTCTAGGCAATGTCGAACTTCCAGACATTTCCAGTAAGGTAAATCCCAAAATATTGACCTCTTTTTTCCAATTGCTTTCTATCTTTGTACGGGTTCTTTTTCCCAAAATTGTATTTATATTTTCTACTCGTTTATATGCATCAAATTCTTTCCTAGCCATTCTGAACTCGGTATTTCCATCAAACTCTTTTGTAAGTCTTCGATAATGATGATTTCACGAAAGAAATCATCGATGCCCCATATACACTGTTTTTTTGCAATGTTTTAATCTTATAGAGCTTGTTTCGCCTTCACATATGGGACAAGCCTGTTTACCTTTTGTACTATATCCTAACAAATTGCCATATGCTAGAAAATCACTTGTTGTGCAAAAAATCATGGCTCGCAACTTAAAGTTTGTCTTTACATAAGAATCATACACATCTACCCCTGGTTCCATAAGGTTTTAAGGTCATCAATAAAAGGAGACAAATAAACATCAATGTCATTACCAGGTTGTTTTGGACCTTGAATTAACAATGACATCATTATGTATTTTCTTTTCATGTATAACCATGGTGGAAGATTGTATATGCATAAAAGAACTGGCCAAATACTATGACGACTACTCATGTTTCCAAAAGGATTGATACCATCTGAACTAAGACCAAATCGTATATTTCTAGCTTCGTTGCCAAAATCAGGAAAATCATCATCAATATTTCTCCATTGAGGTGAATCCGCAACATGTCTTAACTTTCCATCATCCTTACGGTCATCAGAATGCCAACGCAACAACTTTGATTCTTTAGGATTAGCAAATAATCGTTTTAGTCTCGGTATAATGGGGAAATACCACAATAATTTAGCTGGTGGTCCATTTTTTGTCACATCATCATCGTATTCTTTAGTTTCCTTTTTGCGTTTGTACCGCGATTCACCACATGTAACACACTTATGAGTTTTTTTCGAATTGCTTTCTATACAACATGCAATCATTTGGACATGCATGTATTCTTTCAACTTTTAATTCCATTGGACACATTAGTTTCTTAGCTTGGTATACGGATACGGGTAACTCATTGTCTTTGGGAAGCATGTCATCTAATAACTCTAATAGACATGTAAAACTTTAATCACTCTATCCATAGTTTGACTTTAAGTTAAACAATTTCAACACAGCACTAAGCTTAAAATTTTTTTCACAACCAACATACAATAGTTTTTCTGAATCGGCAAATATCTGTTCTAGTTTTTCTTTATCATTGTCATATAGATTAGGTTCCAAATCATTGAACATGTCTTTTATATTATCATTCCCCTCATTTAAACTAAATCTATCATCATAAATATGGGGATCAATGTTCTTGTCACTATAATTAGCGTCTAAATTAATTGATGTTGTGCTACTACTTCTAATTAATTCCCCGTGTTTTGACGAGCAAGTATAATTAAACATAAATCCATTTCTAAACAAATGATATTCTATTTCTTTTATTTCTTGAATTCAGTAAAATTTTTACATTCCATACAAGGACATGGAAAGGATTCGTTTCCTTTTTTCACACAGTCTTCTTGTGCAGTCTTAAGAAAACTTTGCACACCCATGACAAATCTCTTGCTAGTACGTACAGTTCCGTACATCCAATCGTTACGATCCATCTTAAATCAATAAACAAACAAAGAAGATATATATAACTTGAACTAGTATATATGATGTGAATTAAATATACAAACTTAATCTAAGGTGATGGATCCTAACCCACTTTTTAATTGTTCTATATCATATATATACGTTACCGTTTAATTGTTTAGAAAATCGACAACATTTCCCTTTAACTCCTCCAGATTGCTAAATAGCAAACTCGATAGAGTAAAGAGAAATCATCAGTTTTCAAAACAATCAACCCGTTAAAACATATATACATACTAATGAGATAGAACAATAAAATAAACAGCCCAGAAAAAGGGACTATCCAAAATTAATCTCTAATATATTAATTTCAGACGGGTAAAAACTAAAAGGTTTTCAGATCTAAATGAATGTATGTCAATATTTAATGAATAATCTAAATGAGATTAAAAATAAATAATTATTTATGTTATCTTGAAAATCCACAGAGTAAATAAAAATAAGAAATAACTTCTTGAATCTGGAATATGGGGGATTCGAATGAATGAAGAATGATGACTTAATTGGGATGATTAAATGAGATTAAATATGAGTGATATGATATTTATTGATTTCAATTTTAAAATTTAAAAAATATAGTTTTGAGATAACCTTTCAATACCTAATAAGGCTGTTCAAAAAATATATAATTAATCTAAAAAGCTACGAAAACACCTAATAAGGCGGTTTCTACAATATTAAAATATTAACACCTAATAAGGCGGTTCTTAAAATTTAAATAATATACCTAATAAGGCTGTTAATACACTTAATACATATATTTATATTAATAAACCTAATAAGGCGGTTCAAAATTTAAATAAAAAATTAAAATTTTAAAAACCGCTGTTTTTGTCAAAAAATTTTGAACTTATTTTTTCTTTTATTGCGGTAACTATGTCAACCGTTTTAAAAAGTATATGAACAACTTTTTTAGGACTTTTTTGTACTAGTGTGCCCAGCGGGACTACGATCTCTGTTTCTGCCTGTGGAGCTGCTACTAATATTGGCTAGCAGAAATAGTACGTTGTTGGGTTTGAAAAAGGTATTTTGTGCTTACCTTGGATCGTTATTGTATGTGCAATTGGAGTACTTGGTGGGGCTGGCGGTGGTAAAGCTGCTGTGTCGACGTCTTCTAAAACTTGGTTGATGACAAAGGTGTGGATCGTTCTTGGCCATGGTGTTTGAACTGCAATTCAAAGAGTCTTGTTACACCTCTTATTGCTTGGATCGGCTCTGGTACTATGTGTTGGTCTCAGGCCCAAAATTACACACTCACAAACTCTCTTCCTTTTATTACTTGCAATACATACATATATATAGGCTAAAAGAAAACATGCAAACATGGGTTAGTGACTTAGTGCTCCTATAAAATAGATCTACTAACACCCACTATTTAATTACTAAGACTCTTTCAAAATTAAAACTTGCTGCATAAATTAAATAAAACATGTGACATAAATATTAGACCCGTGACCCGACTTGACCCATCAAGATTGACGCAACATTCACCCCCTTAATCTTGATTCGGTCTTTCTTCTTGCTCTTTGATTTTGAACCACACAGGTTCAAATCTTGCTATTTGCTTCATAAACATTTAGTTCTTGTCTCTTGCTCTATTCTTGCTTGACTAAATCGATTCATCTTACTCTTGCTCTTGATACTTACTCTTGCTAAGTGCCTCTTTCTTGCTACTTTCTTTGCTTTCATTCTCATAAGCCTGCTTAAGAACACCCGATTCATCTTCCACTGTTGATCTCAAAACCAAATTCTAAATTACCACACTGCTGTCCTGCTTGTCGTCCTATTCTTGTAGCTGCTACCAAGGTAATGAGGCATGATTTGGTCACCATCTCAGCCCCAAAACTGAGCCCGCAACACCTGCTGTTGTTTATGCTTTCTCGAATCTTTGCTTATTCTATTCATCTCCTTGCCAACTTGTAAGCTTCTTTGATTAAATTTATCGAACAATTTCTTTGATTCACCAAGTAGTATGCTTGCTTTCTTTAAACAAATTACAGCCGTGCCATTGGAGGTGTGTGGTTGCTTGCTTCCTTGTATTTATTCCGCTGCTTTACTTGCTTTCTTCGATGATTGCCTCCTTACTACTGTGATTTTGCTGGCTCCCTCCTTTTCTTTCGATGAACTGCACTTTTCTTTCAATTCTTCGATCAATTTTGACAATGGCTGTTCTCCATCGTTCCGATCACCGCTTGCTTCTGCTCTCGTTCTGCTGATTATTAGCTTCTGATCAGCCTTTGCTTCTTCATACATTCCAGCCAACAGCAACTAAGGCTGTCGCCTTGCTTCTTCAATTTCTTTCTTCTGACTCTCAAACCGGCCCTCTTTTTCTAACCTTGCGCTCTGATACCAAATGTTGGTTTCACGCCCAATATTACACACTCACAAACTCTGTTCTTTTTATTACTTGCAATACATACATATATATAGACTAAAAGAAAAAATGCAAACATGGGTCAATAACAATATGCCTGAACTAAAGAAACGACAGCGGAGTCAAAGAGAGTTGCAGTTGCTGATCCTGTGTTGTCCGCAATTCTTACGCCTATGCAGTAGCTGTTGGTTTTGTTCGAGAATATTAGTTAGGAATCATAATGTCAGTGCACGATGCATGGGAATGGTTCCTCGGCTAATCTGTTTGTGTCGACACTGTCAGCTCTCTCTTCCGAGAGGGCTGCTTCGATGTGCTCGATGCTCATAAAAAACATGTTTGCACATTAAGCGCTAGTTTAAAAGTAGCCACTATTTTAAGCAAGGATAAGTATACTTATCATCTTCCAACCTATTCTTAAGTCGTTTCCTTCCTGATGTAGTACTTGAATCGAAAGTAATTGCATCAAATCTTCCAATGTAATCTGTTAACAATCAGCAAGATATAATAAATATATATATATAACTATCCGTAGAGTGTGTATGAAAAGATGACAAATGACTTCATGTATCATACCCGTCTAAAGAAAGGTGGATCGTAAGCGATCTGGCAGGCTTTCAAACGATATAAAGTTAAGGTAATGACATGGTATTTCAGCATCTTAGGAGGGTAAAAGTGGTTTCTTTTGGAAGCCTCACTGTTGCTTTGTGCGGGACTATGCTGTAGCTTCTCCTGTGAGTCTCTAACAGGTAGTCGACTACTTTGTAGCATGACTGGAGCTGCATTTTAGTCAAAAAATGACTTGTCGCAAATACTACCAAAGGCTTTAATTGCAATTCCCCGTATAATATATTAACTGTACGGATATATAGTTACCTCTTTGTCCACAAACAGGTAGCAACATTCGTTTTTGTTTGCAAACGGCATCCACCATTTTATGACACGCACTTCAATTGGAGACGCACCATCTCTAGGCCTAATGGACAAAACAGTTCTAGAATCTATCTGCATTTTAGTGTTGCCAAAGAGGTAATGCATATGTTAGATTGTAGCATTTGACGTGGGGACTAAGTTGTTATTATTCTGTTAGGGTTGTGTAAATATGTGGGTTAATGTGGATAAAGTACGTAAGTCTAAATGGTGCTAAGTGGGATTTGTAAATTTATGTAGGTTGTACCTGGCTATATGCAGCAGGCGTATGTATGTATTTCATGAACTTGTTTGCTGTTTAAGAATTTTGATTTGAAAATGTTTATGGTTTGTTCTTCAGTATGGCCTTCTTGTGGCACGGTAAGTATTTTTATCGCCTCTAATGAGGTTGATCTAGAAAGCGCTACATACAACTAGCCATGGCTGAAGACAGGTTCAGGTAGATACACGTTGATCTTTGCTAGTGATTGGCCTTAACTTTAATTAATAGTCATCGCATAGCAAATTTTAACTGGGAATTGCTTTCGCCTAAACGTGAATGGCAATTCTTTATTATTCTCTGTAAGAGTTATCAGAGGCATATACACATGGTGGCCTATGGTAGTTCCTGTTATCACTTGGGCCTCAATAACTTTTGGCATTAATCTCGAAACCAACAACCTTGTGCCGTTGCAAAAACCAGATATGGTTTATATTTCTCAAAAGAATGACTGGAGTGTTAACTTTTAAGTGCAATCGATGTGAGGGAAGGCAAGGAAACACTAAACTATTCAAATACTCATCTAGGTAGACTGCATTAGTGTCGACATTGTTATCATTTGAGCCGGTAGTGATCGAGTCTGAACTTAGGTAGGTGATAATATCGCCCTCACACATGTTTAGAACAATTGTGACAAACCTGTGCATTTTGCTAGGGAATGCACAGAACCCAAGATGAATCAGAATGAAAGCAGTAAGAAAATGGTGACAATAATGGTTATATCTAAAGGTGATCCAGCTAGTACTTCCAGAAACAAAGCTCTTGTATCTCAGACTAATGAAGATTATGACTGGTTTGATCAAATGGAGATACTGGATCTTAAATTGTCCACAGCTTTGTTGGGAGAAGTCAAAGTCGAGGTAAAAGAAGAAGTTGAAGAAAATTTATTTGCTGAATTTGTCTCGAGTGACTTGCTTGATGGATTTTTTGTTGAATCTGAGAAGGAGTATAAGAAACTTGATGAAGAGAAAGCTGTTGAGAATACTCTATCTACACAAGAGAAGGAAAGCTCAATTTCTAATGCTATTGAGAATACTCCAGCACCTGCATATGCTCAAGATGTTAAAGCTGTTGAGACTATTCCATCTAAATCAACAAGAAAGGAACGTGAAGTTGAAGAGGATTTGATTAAAGCATTCATGGTGAATAAAGTACCTGATGAAACAACACAGTCTGAAGTCAAATATAAGGTATACAACAATCTTTGTTCAACTTCATATATAAGAAAAGGTTCAAAGATACAGAGTTCATAACGAGCACTTGATCTTAGAAGTTGATAAACTTCAATGTCACACCCTCAAAATCCACGTGCGGGGTTTAACCGCGAGGTGTTTGAACAAACCAGGATCCAAATCATTAGTTACTCAGAACGACACTATATGCAACGTTAAAACAATTCAGAGTTTAAAACTTTAAAACTGTGCGGAAGCGTTTTGTAAATAAATCAACCCAAGGTATTGAAAGTGTAACATTGGCAAAACACGCGCCAAACCATGGTTTATAGGAAATAAATTCAAAACCAAATGTTAAGTCATAATATGCTTGTTTGAGATGCATGCTGTACTCGTGAAGTGCTCCTACTAGCAACTGAAGCTAATGACCTGAGAATAGCATACTAAAAGAGTCAACACAATGGGTGGTGAGTTCAAGAGTTTGCGTTTAACATAAACAATGATAGTTATAAAACATAGAAATAATGCTTTGAAATAGATAGCTAGTCTATATTCATAAGTAATAACCATAGTGATTTCACGATAGAAGCTGACTATGTTTGTCTGTTTGCCTCCCGCCACGACATACCAGGTCGTGACGCTGTTAGTTGTTTAGGACAATATTGCACCCGCTTAACCTCCAGTCATACGGGTGGGGCTTGTCAGACCCAGTAGTACTACCTAAGATTTCCCGCTAGATTCCTTAATTAACGATCCGAAAGTGTGAGGTCTTTCAATGGTATACAACACTATGTTAAACTATGCATATTTCATAATAGTAAAGCGTTTGTAAACAAGTATGCTATCTCCCTCAAGAGAGAGTGTTTAAAAGTGGGGCATGAACTCACCTGATGCTTAAAATCAATAATAGGTGCAAAGCTAGCGATGAGAGAAAGACAACCCGTCAAAGGTTACCTAGAACATATGAGTACATAAGTATGTGCAACCAGAGTAACATAACAACCCTAAGTGCTCAACAACACATTAATCCTAGGGTTTTGACACCAAAATGACACATTTGAGCTAGTTGACCCGTTTGACCCGTTGGTGACTTGTTAATTGAATTCATGTTTGATCAAGTTTAGCAACTCATAACACATTATTACCATGTAAGCCTTTCACGTAGATCACACCATCAATCTTAAACTCTATCATAATCATCATACCAACATAGATCATCATATAGCATATTTCATCATACAACACTTGCAAATCTAAAACCAACATCATGCTCAACACAAACTTAATTACATCACAACTAGCGATTCATACATTGAATCTAATCATGCACTACATGCTATGTGAAGCCACTCACGATTTCACACTAAAAACCTGCCAATCCTACTAAGTAGGGCCTCAGATTCGCACCGGTGTATGACGATCATATCACATAACCAACAAAATTCACACCAATTAACATACCTCATAATGATCTACTACAATCCCAACATGATTCATAATCTCTACCCTAAACCAACATCTCAAACATATCCAATAGATCCTGATTTTTCAAACAATCATCCAACATTCACATGTTCCAATTTACACATTCCACACCTTAGAAATCATAATAAACACTCTAGCGTGATCCTAGTATCATAAACATGCCCAATTCACAAGATCCAATGTTTCATTTCAATAAAGTTTCCTTTTGGGAAATTAACACCAAAAAATCAATCTATCAACCAATCTTTTATAATTCATCAACTTTGTAGCTAATCATGATCATAGGAACCATTTAAGCACACTAAACATTCATAATAGTTGTTTTTCTTGATCAAAATCACAAGATGGAGGGGATGGGGAGGGTTTCGGCCGCAAATGGGGTTAGGGGGGCTAGGGTTGGGTTTTGTTACACTTTACATATTTAACATTTACCTTTTAAACCCCCTTTAATTACCTTTTTATAAAAATTAGCCTTTTTTTTAACACTTTTTAACAATCTTTAACTACAATAATATAAATACTATCAATCAATAATAGTAATCATATGTATTTTCAACTAATAACAGAACACATGAAATCGTTGTTACACTTTGTCACGTTATCAAGTAAAATTCACAAAATAATAACTTAAAATGCATGAACCACATAACCACAACTAATAATCAACATTATTAATTAGATTATCATCTGTTTATCATAGATAATTGTTATTAAGTCATCAACGTTCAATGACAACTAGCGTGTGCTCATGACACGTGTATTCAAGACTTAACGGAGTTTGGTAAAGGAAAATTAACGGATGTCATATTCAACATCAAGCTCGAAAATATAAAACTAATGAAAAGATCTTTAAAGAAAAGCTTAAAGGATTAAACAAATCAATTTATCAACTACAACTTAATCTTCACGATAAAGATTGTAAATTAATGATTTGACTACACGTAATGATGATCTAGCTTTGGAAATAAACAAACTAAATAGTGAGCTCTTATCTGCAAAACTCACAGTTGAATATTTTGAACTTTCTTCGAACATGGTTGAAGGAATTATAAAATCACAAATGACTCAAAAGATTAATGGTGGGAAAAGTGGTATTTTTATTTTCTAAAATCGCACCACCAATTAATCATGATTATGCATGTTTACCTTTTACTAAAACTGATGAAGAGATGAAATTCGGATTGGGATTTCATTCAAATTATGACTTAAAAACTTCAATCAACATTTCATTGGCTGTTGATCCAATAACAAAAACAGAAACTAAACTTAATGATGTTAATTCTTTTGTAAAAAGTGTGAAGATAGATGGTTTAGTTGAAGATTGACATAGTGATGATGAATTGGATTCTCTAGAAAATAATAATAGAATTTGCATTGAAAATTAATTTGTTTGTAAATCATCACTGTTGTTGAATGAAAAGCCTGATGTTTCTCTTTATACAACACTGATTGTTCAATCGAGTCTAACAAACAAAAAAATTTAAAAGCAAAAATCATTTATAAAAAAAACAGTTTAAACCATCAGTATCTGACTTGAAAATTGATTTGAAAAACTGATTTGTTTCTAAAGGCAATATAAATAATACCCAAATGTCTCAACGTTTAAGGTAGGTCGAAAACGAAACTTGATAACATTCGTCGCATCACTATATATGACATATAGAAAAAATTATGAGTAGTGATTGTGTATGTTTTCTCAATGTTACCATAGTAATTTCTTTTTATCCAAACTAAAAAACCACTTTGTTTTTTTTTTTTTTTATAATTTTACATTTAAACATCTAATGGTTTTTTGAAACTAAACATAATAATTTCTCTCTCTTTGTTTTTTGTTTTCAAATTGATACCTACATATTTTGTTTTTTTTTTAATTTTATACTTAATTATCAAAGTTATGTCAAATTTACATTTAACTACCTAAAGTTTTTAAAATTTATGCTTAAACATTCGAGTTATGTTAAATTTACATTTATCACATGAAATTCTTTTTAAGTTTTATACTTAATCCTTCGAGTTATGTCAAATTTTCTTTTAACCGATTTTATTGTAGAGATCGTTAATTATAGTAAAGTCACTATTTACGCATACGCTATTTTCCTTCTCTGTTTTGAGGTATTAATTTTTTTATATTATTTTTTTTTTGTTACATTTTTTTATTAGACTTTCGTGTGTTATCTTTTTTCGAGTGATTAGTACTAACATATAAAATATCAGAATTAAATATTTTCAATTTTATAATCCCCACTGCATAGCACGGGTAATACCCACTAGTTTGTTAATTTCAAGAAAATGAAATTCTAATGCATTTTTAGTGAAGCATTTTTATAAAAATAAAAAAACTATATTCAAACTGACATGCAAGCTCGACCCCTTGCATCCAGCTAAGGGTTGCCGCCCCTTGAACACCACTCCTAGAGATGTTGCGCTCGTATCCTCGCTAAAGATGCATGCCCTCTTGGAACCATAATGGCTAAAGCAGATCAAAACTTGTCAATAGTAGTCTACGAAAGAGTGGAACGGATCACGAAGCGAAACGAGTCAAACGACATAGGATGGTTTTGATACATGCTGGTAACCAAACAAGTGGAAAAGTATAACACACACCCTAAATACTAAAAGTGAATAACATATGCGTTTGGTTGAGCTTGTTGCACTAAAAACTATGTATAGAAGTAATGAATCGAATATCAATAAAAACCAAGTTAAAGTGGAATAAATAACCCGTGTTATTAACATGATAACATTGGCTAGGTGGGAGTAATGTGATTTAAGAATGTTTAATACCAATATACATTTATCTATAAGCTTTGTATTTACTAAACTAGACATGGTGCATTAATACGAAGACGTCTACAATTAATTAACATGATAAGGTAGTATGTTCATATATGTGGTGCTAAACTATATATATACATGTTCTCAACAACTTCATTACCTACAATAATGCTAAATCAATATTTCAGATTAAATGAGATTGGATCTTAAGATTAATCACGTTCTAGATGTAGAAAATGAAATCAAGATGGGTGTATGTGTGTGAATCAAAGAACAAAGAGATAGATGATGTTAATATTTATGAATTCATTGATGTTGATGAATAAAATTACAATGAGATTCATACATTGATTATGAAAGATCAAAAACCCACCCAAATGAGGATTGCCCCTTGGGTGGTGTTTCACACCGTAGAAACACACACTTGCAAATTACACTGATTTGTTCTATTTATACTATTGTTACATCATAAACCAAATTTTGAATTTTCTTTTGGTCTTTGATATTGACTTTGTCATGTTGTTTTTGTCTTGTATTTTTTTTCTTGTTTTGATCAACTTGGTCTCTTGTATAATGAGATCTTCGGTCATTTGTGATTGTAATTTGAAAATCTTTTGTTTATCAGTTTGTTAAACACAACAATAATCCCCCTAAACTGATGTTTGCCAAACTTTAAACTTAAAGATCTTCTCTGTCACGTGTCTTCTTGATCAACTGATATTCCGACAAAATTCACTGTAGTTCTCCCCCTTAGATCAAGCTTATCCTAATATATTCCTGACAAATGTTAGAAGTTCTTAAGAATACATTTTGGCATCGGATATGGATTGTATCACTCTTGGATTACGGTTCATATCTCAACTCTATGGATTAGAATGTATTAGGCATATGGTGAGGCTTTGAACTTCAATAAATTGCATAGAAAACACGAATCAATCTTGAATACACTTTCACTCTTTTGAAACTCTTAAATGACTTGGTAATTTGATATCCGTTAGATAACTTGAATTCCCTTTGGTTAAAGTCTGCCTATCTATTCCGCTTAGTAGTCTAACATGGGCTCAAAATATTATCTTTAATTGTAGTATCATAAACTTCAGAAAGAGTATTTGATGGTTGTACAAGTCCTTAGATGAATCTGTGAATATCTGACCAAAATTGATTTCTATACTCTTTTTTCTTCTATTATTATAAGAATGCTCAAAATGATGTGCTTGTTGGTTGCTTTCATCCGCATTCATGATTGTTTTCTTTTTGATTATCGTCATTTGTTCATCTGCATTTGTTTTTCTGTTCATCCACATTTCTTTTTGAATACTCCGATTTGTTACATTGCATCCGTATTTGTGTAACATCCATCTGCATTTGTTTACTAATTTTCGCATTTGCTTAACAATGCAACCGCATTTGTTTAACAATGCATCCACATTACTTTTATGTTTATTTGTTCATCCGTATTTCTTATTGAATGCATTTGCATTTGTATGTTGTCTCATCCACATTTGATCTTGTTACATCCGCATTTCTTACTTGAACAAATGCAAAAACTCGTATTCAGCAACTTTAGATCTGAATTGCATCTGAGTTGGGATCAAAAATTGATGCTGAATGATTTAAATCATCAATTTGTTGATAGATTGTGAGAATAGTTACTAAATTATCTTCCATCAGATTGTTTAGAACATTCAAAATCGAATGAAATGTGGACGATCCTCGATGAACAACATACTTGAACTCATTTTCTACATTTTGTTGTTAATGTGTTCATGTGCTTTAAATTTTGAGTAGATTTGCTGTGGTCTAAAGTATACATGTTAAATATAAATATTTCCTTTGTTTTTGAATAACTTTTGAGCAGTTTTAGATAATTTTACTCATATTTGGTTTACAGTTATGTTATATAAGTTTCAAGAGATCGAAAGCTCTAAAGATGTATTTTACTTGACAAAACTTGAGACCGATGGTTGATGAAAATTATTTATCTAAATAGATTTAATTTTGATATATAAAATACTTGATAAAAATAAAATGTGTTAATATAAATTGTGACATCAAATACGTAGGTTCAGTAATTGTTTTAAATGAATTAGTTATGTTAAAGTCAATTCGTTGTTTTATAAAAATAAAAATAAAAATAAACTGAGTTATAGAGGAAATAACGTACATGCGAAATCAAACAAAAGTCCATTGAGAGAATTAAATCTAAAATTAAAATTGGATGGCATAAATGTAATTAACATGATTGTTGTGGGTATAGGTTATAAGCAGATTGGTTATCTATATGTGTGAACCAAAATATTCATGTGAACTCACGTGAAGGTGAATATGAAAGCAATAAATTGAAGATGGAATGCAAATTAGATATTGGAGTTAGCAATTTGATGAATTTAATGAATATAGGAAAAGCCCACGACATTAATAAAGAAAGTCTTTGCAACCCAATTAATTATGTACGTTAAATTCAAAGCCCATGATAACAAAAAATTGAAGGCGGCGACCCATGAAAACCTAGTATTTTGGGTATTAATAATAATCATGACGACAGAGAAAAGGGAGACGCACAAGAATTTTTGGAAGAGGAGGAAGGAAGCAAAAGTTCAAGATTTTAGATTTGTTTGTGCCAAGGGTTGAGAATTAGAATTCGATTTGCATTGTTATATTTTTTTTTATTTATTCCAATTCGACTTTTGTTTCTATTTAATCTTGAATGATAAATATTTTCAGTTCTGATTTTGTATTGTTTATGATTAATTTTGGCTAAACTATTGATCTACCTAGGTTTGGTTGAAAACTAATATGTTTTGACAAAATATTTGATTTTAATCTCGTATGTTTGTTTATTAATCTTAAATCTTGATTAATTTCTCAATTAAATACGCATGTGTAATGTTTTATGCTTAAAAATATTGTCATGCTCATGTGTGTTTGATCTTGACTGATTGTGTGACATCTAGATTATGTTTGCACGTTAATTACTTTATGTTTTTAATTTTAAACTTTGATTAGAGATAATCCTAGGAGTTTTGGCTATGATTTTGAAAGTATTTGCAATGTGCTACCTTATCTAGAACCTACGGGTGAGAGATATTGCTTAAAACATCGTACCCATTGTTTGTTAGGTTTAGATTTTGTGAGAATGTGTTTTACCTTTCATTCGTGGTGTCAGTGTTTTAGGGTATTTAATTGGATTTAATTAAGTTGTCCTTTGTCTTAGGGTTGAAAAATATAATCTTAAAGACATTGTGGTAGAAAACCTAGGGGTGATCTTCCATTAGACATTTTAATAAACCTATCTTTTGCTTTACACGTGTCTTTGGTTTTCTTATGAAGTATCAACATACCTAGTTAACCCTAGATCTGTATATCTAGAGATAGCCATATGAGTTATTACCTTTATGTCATCACATGTTAGTTGGATTGCTGCCTAGATAGTTATTTCATGTATTTGATCGTATTCAAGTTTCCAAGTTTGAATTTTTATTTGTTATTTTCTTTCGTCGTTTTTAAATTAATTAATTTTAGTTAAATTGTTTATTTTTTTTATTGATAATTATTTAAATAATTAAATTAATTAGGTTAGAAGTAGATACAGGTTTATTATCGAAAGCCGCCAAAAGTGTCCACGGATTCGATATCTGGACTTACCTCAACTTTATTATATCACAACCGGTACACTTGCCGTTTGTGTGAAGTTTAGTCGAAAATTTCCATTTTAAAACTAATTTGTGAAAAAGGTTTTATTACTAAAATATTATATATATTTTCATACGTCAAGTTTTTTGGCGCCATTGCCGGGGACATTGATTTGGCGATTTTGAGAATGACCCGAGTCGGGGATCTAAGCATTTGCTTTTTAGTTTAGATTTATTTATTTTCTAATTTAGTTTAATTTGCCTTAGTTGTTAACTGTGCCTTTAGTTAGTATTTTGGCTTTTTATTTATCTATGCCTTAGTCATTTAGGTAAATTTCCTTTCTCTTTTAATTTTCTTTTAGTTTATGCGCCACACCCGTTCTGCCGGACCACTAGAGTTTCAACCACTAGACGATCAAGAACGTGCGTTCGATCAACATTCGAATGAGTTTGACACGAAGCTTGAGACCGAGGAAGATTCCTACGACACCGAATCACTAACGCTACAGAATCCACAATGGCCGACGAACAACCACCGGTGAGGAGAGTGATTGCCGACTATGCCAAGCTCACTGCTGCCGGAGCTAGGTCTAGTATTGCACACCCACCTGTCACCACCAACAATTGGCAAATTACTTCTCAAATCATTTCCATGGTCATGAACACTGTTCAGTTTCAAGGGTTGCCTGCTGAAAACCCTAATTCTCATTTAGCTCGCTTCGCGAGAATCTGTGACACCTTTCTAGTGAATGGTGTTTTCGAGGATGGATGCAAGTTGCGTCTGTTTCCATTCTAACTTGCTGACCTAGCCCATAGCTGGCTTGAGTCACTACCCACAGGATCCATTACCACATGGGCTGATATGTAAGACAAATTCTTGTGCAAGTACTTTCCCCCTTCAAAGACTGCTCGTCTGAGTAGCATGATTCATTCATTTCAGCAGAAGTCTGGAGAGACTTTCTATGAGACCTGGGAGCGTTTCAAGGAGCTAGTGCATAAGTGTCCACATCACGGTTTAGAGGACTAGGTGTTGATTGAGAAGTTCTATAATGGAGTTACTCCTGCAACAAGGAACATGTTGGAGACTACTGGCGGTGGTAATCTGATGACCACCAAGACTGTTAATGAGTGTAACATGATGTTTGAGGACCTAGCCATGAGTAGTTATGAGTATCCTTATTCGAGAACCTTGGTTGCTGCTCAGCGAGGAGTGCACCAGGTTGATTCTAGCACTGCTTTAGCCGCCCAAGTTGAGGCATTGACTAAGATGGTAGTAGACCTGTAGAAGAAGAAGGAGCAGGCTTCTGAGATTTGTAGGGGTGGCCATGATACGATTGGCTGTCCTATTTCTGCTGATAGTTTTCAGGAGTAGGTTGACTTTGTCAGCAATCCCAACCGGATCCAAGGGAATGCCTTTGGTAATTCTTATAATCCTGGTTGGAGAAATCAGTAGAATTGGAGGAGTGGAAACCCACTGGGTTTTCAACTGTGTACTCAGAGTTTATTTCAGAATCAGAGTTCAATTATCGGTCAGACTAGTGGCATGGGTGAAGGCGAGAAAAAGCCCATCCTTGAGGAGATGATGATGCAGTAGTCACAGATGTTGACTCAGTTCACGGCGAGGGATGACATTAGGTATAAGGAAGTGAAGGCTAGATATCCGGCATATCAGGTTAGGTTCCAGGATAATGAAGCCATGATCAAGAATCAAGGAGTATTATTACAGAATATAGAATAGACTACGGGTCACTTATCAGATATGTTTTAGGAAAGGCAACCTGGAGGCCTACCTAGTAATGTAGTAAAGAATCCAAATGCGCATGTGAAAGCTGTGATGACAAGGAGTGGTAAGTCGTCTGGTGTGGTTGAGCCTCCTTTAGTGATTGAAGAAGAGGTCGATGAGGAGATAGAGATGGAGGCTCCTGGTGGCAAGGTGCAATAGAAACTGCGCCAAGCAGTACAGCACAACCAGAGGAGTCCATAGAAAAGGTTGTTGAGAAGAAGAAGGAGGAAGAGCCAGTAGTTCACTTTGATAGACTTCCATATCCAAGACAATTGGCTTAGTATCAGTCGGAGGAGCGGTACGAAAAGTTCCTTAAAATGTTTAAGTAGCTCAAGCTGAACTTACCTTTTGTAGAGGCATTAAAACATATGCCTAAGTATGCTAAGTTTCTGAAGGATCTACTTACGAATAAGAAGAAGTTGGAGCAGATCTTGACTGTTACGCTAAGTGAGGAGTGTTCGGCTGCTGTCAGAATAAACTAGTATGAAAGATGACTAATCCTGGTAGTTTTACTATTCCATTTATCATAGGTGGTTTGTCTGTTAGTAGTGCATTGGTAGATCTAGGTGCTATTATCAACTTGATGCCATATTCGGTATTCATTAAGCTAGACCTAGGTGAGCTTGCACCGACACGTATGAGCATTCAGTTGGCTGATAAGTCATTGAAGCATCCACGAAGGATTGTAGAGAACATGCTCGTTAAGGTGGATATGTTTGTTTTTCCTTATGATTTTGTGATCTTAGATATGGATGAGGACGAGAAGGTCCCATTGATCTTAGGACGATCTTTCCTAGCTACTGCGAGGGCATTGATTGATGTCCTTGATGGCAAGCTAACCTTACAAGTTGCAGATGAGACAGTTACCTTTGACGTGAACAAATCCATGAAGAACACACACGATCAGGATGATACCTTGTACTTCATAGATACCATTTGGACACAGGTGACTACGAGTTTTTGAGAGTTTATCAAATCTGATTAGACAGACTCATAGATTGTGCTTAGGGAGAACCAGGAAATCGAGTTAACTGCTTTTGCCTTTGAGCATGACTCGGTAGATCGTGAGAGTCACCCTCTCAAGGAGGCTAATGTGTGTGAGGTGATTACGAGAGAGGAACCAATAAAGAAACCGTCAATTGAGGCTCCCCCATCCTTAGAGCTTAAGGAATTGTCATCGTACCTCGAGTATGCATTTCTAGATGAGGGATCTCAATTACTTGTCATCATTTCTTCTGGATTGACAAAGGAGGAGAAGAGGAGATTGGTAGATGTGCTGAAGGCACACAAGCACGTGATTGAGTGAAGCTGATGGATATCAAGGGTATCAACCCTTCATTTTGCATGCATAAGATACTTATGGAAGATGAGTATAAGCCTTTAGATAGAGTCGGAGGAGATTAAATCCTAACATGTAAGAGGTAGTTAATAAATGGGTAATTAAGTTGTTAGATGCAGGATTGATCTACCCCATCTCTGACTCGAAGTGGGTGAGTCCCGTGTAGGTTGTCCCTAAGAAAGGGAGGATGACAGTTTGTCCCTAAGAAAGGGGGGATGACAGTGGTGACTAACAAGAAGAAGGAGTTGATTCTGACGAGGACAGTCACCGGGTGGCAAGTTTGCATTGACTATCGCAATCTGAATGATGCCACGAGGAAGTACCATTTCCCGCCCCTTTATCGATTAGATGTTGGAGCGTTTGTCAGGGCAACAGTTTTACTATTTATTTGATGGCTTTTCAGGTTATTTCCAGATCCCCATCGCTCCAGAGGATCAGGAAAAGACGACCTTTACATGCTCGTATGGTGCCTTTGCGTATCATGGCATGCTGTTTGGGTTATGTAACACTCCATCTACTTTTCAGCGGTGTATGGTAGCCATATTCCAAGACATGATCGAGGACTACTGTTTACACAGACCATGCGGCAATAAGTTTAGCATTCGATAAGGAGCATTACACCATGACAGAGAAGGAGTTGTTAGCAGTAGTCTTTGCATTCGATAAGTTTAGATCTTAACTCGTCCTTTCTAAGACTACTGTTTACACAGACCATGCGGCGCTTAAGTATTTGTTTAGTAAGCAGAACGCTAAGCCACGATTGATATGATGGATTTTGCTACTTTAGGAGTTTGACATTGAGATCAGGGATAAGAAAGGTGCGGAGAACGTAGTAGCGGATTATTTGTCACGCTTAGAGGACTCCGGGTGCGAGGATATTATGGAAGACATGATTGGTGACAACTTTCCTCATGAGACATTGATGTTTGTGAAAGCACATAAGAGGGATTTCCATGGTTTGCAGATCTGGCTAATTACTTAGCGACAGAAGTTCTGATGAGAGGCATGACATATCAGCAAAAGAAGAAATTCTTTGTAGATGTTAAGCATTACATTTGGGACGACCCCTACCTCTTTCGCATTGGAGCAGATCAGATCATATGTAGGTACATACATGGTGACGAGGCAAGGAGGATCCTGACACATTGCCACTCAGGACCTACAGGTGGCCATTATGGAGCGAGTTTGATAGCGAAAAAGGTATTTGACGCTGGGTTTTATTGGCCGACGATCTTTAAGGATGCGCATGAGTTTGTGAGGAGTTGTGACGCGTGTCAAAGAGTAGGAAATATCTCATTCCGGAATGAGATGCCACAAAATGCCATTCAGGCATGTGAGATTTTTTATTTGTGGGGTATCGATTTCCTATGCCCGTTTCGCCATCACGCGGGAATAAGTACATCCTAGTTTCCGTAGACTATGTTTCCAAATGGGTGGAGGCTCAAGCCTTACCCACGAATGATGCTAGGGTTGTAGTGAGATTCATTAAGCAGTCACGCTTTGGCACCCCCAAAGCCTTGATTAGTGATCGAGGTACCCACTTCGCCAATGCGTAGATGGTGAAAGCCTTGCAATGCTTTGGGGTCACCCGTCGACTTGCAACGGCTTATCATCCGCAGACTAGTGGGCAAGTTGAGGTAAGTAATCGGGGTATCAAACGCATTTTGGAGAAAACAATCGGATCAATTCGTAAGGATTAGTCCAATATATTAGATGACGCACTCTGGGCTTTCCGCACGGCATATAAGACACCGATTGGTTCTACACCGTTCAGGATGATTTATGGGAAAGCATGTCATCTACCTGTGGAGTTTCAGCATCGTGCGTACTGGGCATTGAGGACTATGAATTTAGATATGTCTGCGGCTGGAGCGAATCGATTTCACTAGATGCACGAGCTGGAGAAATTGAGAGATCATGCGTACGCACATTCGACACGATACAAGGAACATATGAAAAAATTACATGATTGCCACCCGCAAGGTAATAAAGAATTCAAGTGTGGGGATCAGGTGTTGCTGTACAATTCACGATTGAAATTGTTTTCGGAAAATTAAAGTCCCGAAAGCGAGGTATTTCCATATGGAACAATTGAAATTAAGGAAAAGGACCGGGAGACGTTTAACGTAAATGGCCATCATTTAAAACATGACATTAGTGGGCCAGTGATTGAGAACGAGGATGAAGTGGTTGACCTCGCCCCCATAGGAACCTGATTGAGAGGTTCAAGTCAGGCTCAGGACTCATAAATAAACCAAGTGCTTCCGGGAGGCAACCCAAGGGTTTGTTTTTATTTTTTCTACATTTTGGTTTACTTTTTATTTTTAATTCTTCATACTGGATGCCTCTGTGTTTGTCTTTGATTTCAGGTTATTGGTCGGAGCTAAATGATCATCTTCTAGAGGTTCTTAGTCAAGTTAAAGTGTGAGGATGACACATAGATTTTCATTGGATCTTCTGTCATTGAACGTTATGTAGGGGTTGAACCTAGAGGCTCGGGAAATCAAATCAAGTTGAAGATCAAGCGAAAAGTAAAAAGAAGCCGCGCGACAACTTACTTGTCGCGTGAGAACTAGCTTCTCGCGTGAGAAGTTGATCTTGCGCGAGAACATTATAGTTTAGTATAAATACTTAGTTTGCTTTGTATTTAGTAAGCTTTTGTTCATTTACTGAATTTGTATCTTCTGTGTAATCTTTCATATTCAGAGAGCAATCAAAGAAAAGTTATTTACATTGTGATCTTCATTTCTATTCTTCTACTTCTCAATCCGTAATTGTTTACATTCCGCATTCACAATTACAAGATCGATCTGATTAGTGTGACGATCTTTACAATTGGTATCAGAGTTTGTATGCTCTAGATCGATTGAATTGAGGTTGGAATGATTGATTTGAAGAGTTCGTGATCATCGATTTGTTTCATTCTTGAAGATATAAGTTGTATCAGTCGAATTTTGATCAATTTTGTAGATGATGAAAAGTATAAGTTCGAAGATTGGACGTTTGATGATGTTTTTGAGCTTAAACTTGATTAATTGAATCAATTAGGGACAATTAGGTTCAAATTTGAGCTTAATTCACTAATTTAACAATTGATTAATCAAAATCTAATCAATTTGGAATAAAATTGAAAGTGAAAAGTTCTGATTCAGTAAATTTGATTCAGGCGAAAATTTCTGTTTTTCGTGCGAAAACCCTTATTTCGTGCGAAAACCTGGTTTCTCGCACGAGACAGTTACAAAGTTTGTTACAGGCGAAAACTTGAACATTTCGCTCAGTTATTGTGGTTGAACTTTCCGCGCGAAAAGTTTCTGAAGACTCGCGCGAGAACTTTGATTTCTTTCTAAATTCAAAGTTTGTTTGAAGAATTTACTATGGCAAATCTGAAGAATATTACAGCTACTCTGAATCTCGACAATGAGATAGGCACAAGCACAAAGCCTTCACGTCTTTTGAATGAAGAAGATTATCCAGATTGGGAGTATCGTTTTCTGAATCATGTCGTTTATACTGAACCCCGGATGATGCGATCTATCAAGCATGGTTCATACATTCCTTTGTATAAGAATAAGAAAGAGGAATGGATTACTAAACCTGAACATCTTTGGGATGAAGATGATCTTAAAAGAATGGTGCTTGACGACAAAGCTTATGCAGCAATCACTATGGCACTCACAACTGAGATTGCTCAAAAGTTTAAGGATTATACAAAGGCAAAAGATTTGTGGGATGCTTTGGAGGAAGAGATCATGGGAAATAAGGATATGAGAGAGAGCAGGAAGGATATGCTCAACCAAGAATTCAATATGTTTAATCATATTCTTGGTGAAACTTTAGAGGCTCAAATGTCTAGATTTGTGTAATTGATCACAAAAATGAAAAGTGCAGGGATAACATTAGAGAACATAGCTGTGAACAAAAAGCTTCTGAATTCTCTACCTTATAGCTGGAACAACAACTGCACAACCATCAAAAGGACAAAGGATCTGTTTACCTTGTCTTTAAGTGATCTTATTTCTACAATCAATTCTTATGACATGGATGATAAGCAAAGGGCTGCTAATTACATCAACACCATGGGTGCAAAGGCAACAGCAATGTATGCAAAGATGGCAAGTAACCCAAACTACTATGTTAGCTACTCACAGCTATGTCAGTTACAACAGCCATCTACATCTGCACAATCCAGTGTGAAAGACCAAGCCTCACCTCAATCATTATCTCATTATCCAATAATTCATCAAAATCCTTATGTCCAACCACAACCAAAACCTTACAATCAAACTTACTCATCAACCCAAAACACTCAACCAATCCAACAAGCCTTTGTTGTGAATTCTCAGCCAACCAAACAAACCATTCAAATAGCTGAAGAGCATCTGGCTCTTTTCACTTCTTTCATGAACAGCTATGAAGCCTTCTCAGCAGGAAGAATTAAGTCCACCTAATATCCTGGTTGATGATTTACAACAAGTCAACCCGGATGATGTTGAAGAAAATGACATTAAATATCAGATGGCTATGGTGGTTTACAGGGCTAAGAATTTTGCTAGAAGAACTGGGAGAAAGGTTTTTGGGTTGAATAATTCAAGCAAGATAGGTTTTGACAAGTCAAATCTAAGATGTTATAATTGTGATAAACCTGGTCGTTTTGCAAGAGATTGTACTGAAACTAGAAACAATCAAAGTAATCAAGGTAAAAGGATGGTTACAGTGGAGGTAGAAATAATGCAAGATCAAGCTAGTACATCCAAGACCAAGGCTCTTGTGTCTCAAATGAATGAGGATTATGATTGGTCAGAACAGATGGAAGCTTTGGATATCAAGATGTCCACTGCTCTTTTAGCAGAAATCCAGAGTGAAGAAGAGATCGCTAAAAATAATTTGTTCACAGAATTTGTTTCTAAAGATATGTTGAGTGGAGTGTTTGCTGAGGAACAAGAACTTGAAGATGAGAAGGTGAAAGAAAAGGTTGTTGAGAGGGTTGAAGTGATAATTGAATCTGTTAAAAGAAAAGCTGTTGAGACTACTCCAGCTAATGCCTGTGATGTTCTAGAAAAAGCTGTTGAGACTACTCCAGCTAATGCCTATGATGTTGAAGAAAAAACTGTTGAGATTACTCCAGCTATTGCATGTGATGATGTTGGAGCTCTTGAAGATTAGCATTTAGTCTTTAGATTTTGTTTTTGTCATAGTATAGGGACTTATTATGTAAATATATGTTCCTTAGTTTCATTATTAGTATAAATAGGATATTGTTTATATGTGCAGGTAGACTTTTGGAGAATTTCAGTTAGAACTCTCTCTGTACATTGTATCCGATTGCAAATTGCTTTCAATGAAATCACTGTGAATTTTTGAAGTATTTGCTCTTGTTGATTACTTCATGCTTATAATTGATCATTGTATTACAATATCATCACAGATCGATCCATTTGAACCTATCAAATGGTATCAGAGCTTTCGGTTCAGTGATTTGAAGCTTAAAATCAAATTTTGAGCTCTGTGAATCACTTGAATCTGTGTTTGATAGCAATTGATCTAGTAGTTGTTGATTTCAGTTGTGTTTCATCATCTGAAACATGAATTGAATCATAATTGAGTGATTTCTTACATTCAGATCTGAATTTTCATCAGATTTTTATGCGAACTGTTTTTCGTTGTCGAACTCAAATTCAATCAGAAATTCAGATTTGTTGGTGTTAATTGAGAGAATTAATGAATTAGGATTGATTATCGACTTGAATTCTACCTTATTGGAAGTTTTCAGATCAATTAATCAAGTTTTGAAGAATTTGATAAGATCAGGTTGTTATGAAGATGATGAATTAGGCGTTTGGGGTGTTAAAATCATCTGAAATTTGCTCAAGTGTTTAGGCGCATTGCAACTGTTTAGGCGCATCAACACTGTTTGGGCTTTTCAGAGTTGGACGTTTTGACACTATTTGGACGTTTTACCACTGTTTGGATGTTTTTGAAACCCAAGAGTTCTAGGCGTTTGAAGACTGTTTGGGCGCTTCAGTTGAAAATCCAGAAAATTTGACTAACTTCCCAGGCGTTTGACAACTGTTTGAACGCTTGACAACTGTTCAGGCGTTTGACAACTGTTCAGGCCCACCTTTGGTTGGGCGTTTCAAGAATTCTACTAAGGCATTCCCTTAGGCATTTCAAGTACAAAGTGGGTGTTTCACAACTATTCAGCGCATTAGATTTCAGACTTTTCATTCAACACTTAGAAAATTTTTCAAAAACTAAAATCCAAAAATATTGTCATTTCTTTGTTTTATTTCAAACTTTAAAACAACAAAAACATTTTCTTTTCTTAATTTCAAAACTTAAAATGGCTAAGTCTGAAGATTCTGAGAACAGGGTTCCTAAGTTGAAGAATAGAGTTGATTTCAAGAACTGGTCTCTCAGATTAAAACATCACTTAAACTCTATTGGTACAGATCTCTGGAAGTCAATAAAGAAAGGACTTCATATTCCTGTTTCATTAGATGGTCCTGACAGAGGATCTGTTTACACCAAAGACTCTCAAGAACCATATCCTGAAGATGGTCTACATGGTGATGATCTAAAGAAGGTTAAAAATGATATTAAAGCTTATTCTCTGATGTGCAAGGGTTTACCTTTGGAGATGTTGACAAGACTAGATAGTTATCAGACTGGGTATACTATGTACAAAGCTTTAAAGATCATTTGTGAAGTAAAGAGATTCAAGATCTCAAAAAGGAGAAACTAAAAAGGCAACTTGAATTATTTGAGCATCTTTCTGGAGAAACAATCAATCAAATGATGAACAGATTTGTGCAGCTCGTTACTAAAATGTCAACTGTTAGAGTGAAGAATGATCTCAAAGATCCAAATGACAGACTTCTCAATGCTCTTCCATCTTCATGGAAACAAACAGTTACTTTGTTGAAGCATATAGAAAAGTTTCCCATGGATCTTGATCTTCTGATTGCCAAAATAAAATCAGTTGAAATTGATCTACTGATGTTGATAACTAGAGCTTTCTTTGGCTCTAGTTGCTAGCATCAAGGATGGTTATGATTGGAGTGCTTATGCAGAACAGTTTACTGCTGATCTCACTTCTGGTTTAGCACTTGTTGCTGAAATTAATGATGAAGACTGGTCTGAAGACAATGATCCAAAGGCAGATGATGATTCAGACAATGATGAAAGCTATGATTGGAGTGACAAATCTGATCCCAAGGAAGATTCAGAAGAAATTGCTCTCATGGCACAATCAGAACAACCAAAGGTTGAACACTCATTATCTAATACTGAGACTTCACCTTCTTATCCAGAAATTCCAATGGAAGTCAGAGAGAAAAATATGCACAAAAGCATGTTTTGAACAAGTTGAACACTACAGAACATACTCATTTAAAATATGTGATAAACTTAGACAAGAAGAGTTAATGCACAACAAACTCAAAGCTGATCATAAAATCTCTGATGACAAAATCATATCTCTTCAAACATCATTGAACAAAACTTTAAAAGAACTTGAACAAGTAAAAAGGCAACTTGAAGAGATGACCAAAACTCTAGAACAAGAAAAGTTGGCACATGTTGCAACTCAAGTTGATCTTGTAAAAGTTAAAAGTTCAAAAACTATAGTTGAACAACTGGTAAATGGGAGAAAAGATAAAGATAAAACAGGTCTAGGTTTCACACATGAGCCTATGCCTGAATCAATCTCAAACACTTTGCTAGAGAACTTTAACACTCATGATCACTCACAGGAAAACAAAGCAAAGCTCAAAGCATTTCATGAAAAGAAAAAGAATGAGCAATCTACTGAAGAAAGTGAAAAAATCTTTGAGGAGAAGGATTCAGAAAAGATAAAAAATGGTCATTCGATAAACGTCAAATCATATGAACCTCGACCTAAGAACAAGAAGTTGTTTGTCCCAAAAGGATCTAATGAATGTGTTGTTGAACAATGTGTTGAAGAAGTCATTGAAATAAATGACAAAAAGAAAGGGAAAGCTAAAGAAGAAAAATTGAAATCAGATACTTCATGTTCTGATGATTCAAGCTCTCGTGAATCAAACCAAAATGAACATAAACTTAAAGAATCTGAAAAAGAATCTTCTCAAAAATAAATTCCTTCCCAAAGCAACAAAACATCTTCAAGGTCAAGAAATCAAAGAAGGAGAAAATCAAATGTTAAATCTAAAAATTCTCAAACTCAAAGAACTGATCTATCGAATCAATTGAAACCTATGAGGTTTGTGTCAGGAACTTTTGACATGAACACAATTTCTGAAACAACATCAAAACCAAAGATCAAATCTAACTCTGATCTGAAAACAGGTTCAAGTCCTAAGTCTTCCGCTGTTCATAAAAGATTTGCATCTAAGGAGTTAAAGAATTGTGAAAATGTTCAAAAACTTAAACCTAAAAATCAAAAGACCAAACTCACAAATCAAAATCAACAGATTAACGTGCCAACTTCTAAATCTAAACAAGGATCAAATGTGGCATCCACATCTAGGGTTAATCATCAGTTCTTTAATTCTTCATAAAGGTACTGTGACATCTATTGACATGTATAATCTTAACACATCTGAATGTTATTTTAACAAATACTGTCACATTTGTGATATGACAAATCACACAACTGCTAAGTGTTATTTCAATAAATACTGTGTCTTGTGTGATGAAAGAAATCATAATACTGAATATTGTTACTTTAGAAAGAACTCTCCAAGGAATGAAAATGTTCATCCACGATTTCAAAGAAACCAAAACAATGGTTTTCAAGGTTTATCACAACAACTTTCCTTAGGCTTGAGATCTCTCAGAAGAATCAATTCTGATTATGATGATCATTTTACTGTGAGAACAAAACAGTATACATAAGGAAATTTTATTCCACGATCTGTGAGAATGAACAATGGAACATTTCCGAAGAAAAATTTTTCTAAGAATGTTTCAATGAATGGTTCAAAATTTCTTGATGAGGATCTTGAAAATCGATTTAATGCTTTGAGGATTAAACAAAATAAAGATAATCAGAAATTTGTCAGAAAAGGAATTGATAATTCTAAATATCAAACGAAACCTGACATGAACAAACTCCATTTTAAGCAGTTTACCATTGTTGATAAGTATGGCAAGCCCAACACCATCTCGGCTTGGGTTGATAACTCAACTTAATTGTCTTTGAAATGCAGGTACGCCCAAAAAGACCAATAAACACGTGGTATGTTGATAGTGGGTGTAGCCGGCATATGATAGGCAATCATGCCTTACTTCAAGACTTTAAGATGAAAGATGGTACACATGTAGCACTTGGAGGTAATGCAGGTGGAAAGATTACTGGAGAAGGAACAGTATCAAATGGGATTATTAGCTTTGATAAAGTCAACTACTGTGCTCAGTTGAACTTTAATCTTTTAAGCGTTTTCCAAATTTGTGATAAATCATATTCTACTTTATTTGATGACTCTTATTGTTATATTTTAAAGCCAAGTTTTCAAATTAGCAAGGGGGTAGTTGTTAAAGCTGTTCGTGATCGAGAAGTATACAAACTAGATATGTCTCAAGTTGATCCTTCAACAGAAACAACTTGCCTAATTGCTCAAGCATCTAATGATGAAAGCCAGCTTTGGCATAGACGTCTCGGACATTCTAACTCCAAAAACATGAACAAGATTGCTGCAGGAAATCATGTAGTAGGCATTCCAACTAAGAAGTTTGCTACATCAGATCTCTGCAAAGCATGTTTGAAAGGGAAACAACATCGAGCGTCTTATAAGTCCAAGCTGATAAACTCAAATTCCAAGCCTCTACAGATGTTGCACATGGATCTATTCGGTCCAATAAACGTGCAAAGTATTGGAAAGAAATCTTACTGTTTAGTTATCATTGATGACTTTACAAGATTTACTTGGGTTTTCTTTTTGCATGCTAAATCTAAAACGGCTGAATTATAAAAGAGTTTATCATTAAAGTAGAAATCAATTAGATCAAAAGTAAAAATCATTCGAAGTGATAATGGAACAGAATTTAAAAATGCTAATGTTGACATGTTTTGTGCAGGAAAAGGAATTGCTCATCAGTTCAGTGCTCCTAGAACTCCACAACAAAATGGAGTTGGTGAAAGGAAGAACAGAACATTGATTGAGTCAGCTCGTGTAATGCTAGCAGATGCGAAGATTCCAATCACCTTCTGGGATGTAGCCATATCCACTGCATGTTTTGTTCAGAATCGTACTCTATTAGTGAAAGATAAACAGAAAACTCCTTATGAGTTGATGTTTAACAGGAAACCAAACATAGATTTTCTTAAATCTTTTGGTTGTCCGGTTTTGATTTTAAACTCAAATGATCAGATTGGGAAATTTGAAGCAAAATCTGACGATGGATTTTTTCTTGGATATTTATCAGTTTCAAAAGCATTTAGAGTTTATAACTCTAGAAAGAATGTTATTACTGAAACATTCAATGTTAAATTCCTTGAAAATTCATTTCCATCAGTTGCAAATGGTCCAGCTTGGTTATTTGATTTAGATTCTTTGTCAAACTCATTCAATTCTAACCTGTTTGACTCTTCGTGTGTTAACAGGAAACAGGTAGGGGATCTTGGATCTTTCAGTGATGATTCAGATTCTGATGATATGGATGATTCAAGCCCAGATTATCCATTCTTCTCATTTGTTAAAGATCCTATGTTCAATTCAGAATCTCATGATCAACAAGCTCAAAAACAACCTCTAGTTTCTCAAAATTCAAATGTTTCTCAACCTATTCCTACTGATGGACCAGAAATTCTACATCCTGAGTCTAGAACTTCATCTATATTTGGAGATGTAGATATTATTGACAAGCTTGATTATTTTATAAATACACCGACTCAAGTTTTGAATTTCACTCCAAATTCTTCAAACCTGTTGCATCAGCTTTCCAACTTGAACCAGACTAATCTTGATGTGAATGTTCAAGAAGATGAGATCCCAACGTCTCGTGTTCACAAGAAACATCCTATATCACAGATTATTGGTCCTTTGAATGAGAGAACTACGAGAAGTCATTTCAAGCAAGCAAACATTTGCTTATACTCGTGTTTCCTATCTCAAATTGTTCCTAAAAACATTTCTGAAGCGTTACAGGACAATAGTTGGATTGAGGCTATGCAAGAAGAGTTATTACAGTTTCACAAACAGGAAGTATGGAAGCTTGTGGATTTGCCTGAAGGAGAAAATGCCATTGGCACAAAATGGTTGTTCAGAAACAAATCAGATGATAGAGGAATTGTTATTCAAAACAAAGCAAGGCTAGTAGCACAAGGTTGCACCCAAGAGGAAGGAGTTGATTATGATGAAGTGTTTGCTCCAGTTGCAAGACTTGAAGCAATTCGTGTCTTCCTAGCATATGCTTCATATATGAAATTCAAGGTGTACCAAATGAATGTTAAAGGTGCTTTCTTGTATGGATCAATCACAGATGATGTGTATGTCAATCAACCTCAGGGTTTTGAAGATGCTGAATTTCCTCATCGTGTACAAGCTGAGCAAAGCATTATATGGTTTACATCAAGCTCCTAGAAATCTGGTATGAAACATTGTCACAGCACTTGATCCAAAAGGATACACAAGAGGGAAAATTGATCCGACTTTATTCATAAAGAAAGATGCAGATGACTCCTATGTGTTCAAGTATATGTTAACGATATCATATTTGGTTCTACAAGTCAGAAATTGTGCTCAGAATTTGAAGATATCATAAAACTCTCGCTTTCAATGAGTTCTTTAGGAGAAATAAATTTTTTTCTTGGTTTACAAGTGAAACAGTCTGCAGATGGAATTTTTATCAATCAAGGGAAATTTTGTTGACAAGCACTTGAAAAAGTTTAACCTGAAGGGAGAAAATGCCATTGGCACAAAATGGTTGTTCAGAAACAAATCAGATGATAGAGGAATTGTTATTCAAAACAAAGCAAGGCTAGTAGCACAAGGTTGCACCCAAGAGGAAGGAGTTGATTATGATGAAGTGTTTGCTCCAGTTGCAAGACTTGAAGCAATTCGTGTCTTCCTAGCATATGCTTCATATATGAAATTCAAGGTGTACCAAATGAATGTCAAAGGTGCTTTCTTGTATGGATCAATCACAGATGATGTGTATGTCAATCAACCTCAGGGTTTTGAAGATGCTGAATTTCCTCATCGTGTGTACAAGCTGAGCAAAGCATTATATGGTTTACATCAAGCTCCTAGAATCTGGTATGAAACATTGTCACAGCACTTGATCCAAAATGGATACACAAGAGGGAAAATTGATCCGACTTTATTCATAAAGAAAGATGCAGATGATCTCTTATGTGTTCAAGTATATGTTAATGATATCATATTTGGTTCTACAAGTCAGAAATTGTGCTCAGAATTTGAAGATATCATAAAATCTCACTTTCAAATGAGTTCTTTGGGAGAAATAAATTTTTTTCTTGGTTTACAAGTGAAACAGTCTGCAGATGGAATTTTTATCAATCAAGGGAAATTTGTTGACAAGCACTTGAAAAAGTTTAAACTGCAAGATTGTCAATCCGTCAGAACTCCAACTGATGTTAACACCAAGATTGATCCTGATCCAAAAGGAAAATCAATTGACCAAACTCTATACAGATCTATGATTGGCTCTTTGATGTATCTTACTGCATCTAGACCTGATATAATGTATGCTGTTTGTGTCTGGTATCAATTAGACCCGAAAGAATCTCACCTTATCGCTGTCAAACGCATATTCAGATATCTCAAAGGAAAACCGGCTCTAGGATTATGGTATCCTTATGAAGGAAACTTCGAGTTACATGGATATACTCATAGTGATTATGGGGGATGTTGTCAAGATAGAAAATCTGCAACGGGTGGTTGTCAGTTTTTGGGTCCCAGATTAGTCTCATGGCAGTGTAAAAAACAAACAAATATCTCAGTCTCAACTGTAGAAGCTGAGTACATAGCTGCATCAGCAGGATGTTCTCAAATTCTTTGGTTACAAAACCAACTACTAGATTACTGGTTCAATTTTCTTAAAACTCCAATTTACAATGATAACACCGCTGCTATGTTTATAACAACTAATCCTGTCCAACATTCAAAATCAAAGCATATCGAAATTCGATATCATTTTCTCAGAGATAACTCTGAAAAAGGTTTAATCATTTTGATTCAAATATCAACAGAAAAACAATTGGCTGACCTATTTACAAAAGCCTTTTTACGAGGAAGATTTGAGTATTTGGTTGAGCCTATTGGTCTTATTAACCATATTGAAAACTAATTTTGATGGTTCAAAATGAATATAACCCTCCATTTCTTTTCATAAGAAAAATAAAGAGAAATTGTCAAAATTAACTGCCTGATTGTATATATTGTGTGTGTGTGCTAAAAGAAAAAGCAAATACAAAACTAGAAAAGTGAAAAATCAAAATAGAAAAGTATAAAATGAAAATAAAAAAATATATTTTATTATTTTAGGATTGAATCTGCCATTGCAATATGTGAGAAATGATAGTACTTCAGTTTTAATCAGTTGCATACTTCACTCGTTAATAAATTCTGACGTGATCAGATATGATGTGCTAGTAAACTCGTGCAATTATACTGAAAAAGTAGATTCTTGTGATTTAACTAAATCATTATGCATTTGTGTGTATTCGTCTTAGTTCTAATGAGTGGTATTGACTTTTCTGATTGTGTGCTTGTCAAGTTACAAACTCACACCTAGTGATGATATGATTAACCATGAGATCTGTTTACAGCATCTGTTCACTTCTTTGTTATGAGTCATTATAGACCTGAAGTGATGAGGTATCCTTTGTTGTAAGTCATTACAGACCTGCATATTCTCACCTGATTCAAAAGATGCCAATGTGCACAAACTATTCAAAAGTCCAAAAATGGATATAAACATGAGATCTGGTTATTTATATATGTCAGGGTTTTAAGCTGAGAAAAGTGCTTGCTTGCATTACTTATGACAGGAAATTAATTGAGAAATAAAAGGTATATTTTGAGTGAAAAATAAATTTTTGAATGATAAAAGTCAACAAGTCAAAGATTTTTAAAGTCAAAAAGTCAAACTTTGAACAGGTTGAAATTTCATAATGAACAGTGAAAATTTTCAAAATTAGGGTTTGGATGAATTTAGTGAAAAAAATGCCTAGTGTTAGACTTATGAAAAGGTCTCATATGCCTGAACAGTGGTCAAAAGTCTAATTCAGGAGTATGATGATATTTCAGGAATATGTACAAGTGTTGGGCGTTTTGTTTCAACTCATGCGCCCAAACAGTTGTCACAAGTCTGAAAATTTGGTCAAGTAATGGGCGTTTCAAACAAATTCATGCGCCTAAACAGTACCAGACTTTCCATGCTGAAAATATTCAGAGTGTAGACGCTTTGAAAGTCCATCCGCCTAAACAGTTCTAATACGAACTGAAGGTTCATGAAATTGTCCAAGTGTAGGCGTTTCAGGCTAGGTCATGCACCTGAACAGTTTTCATGCGCCTAAACAGTGCTCATGCGTCTGAACAGTGTCCATGCGCCTAAGTCCTTTCTGATGAAAATCTGACCGAGTTCATGCGTCTAGGTCTCATGCTTCTCAACAGGATTAAAACGCTTGTACAGTTGTCATGCGCCTAAACCTCATGCGTCTCAACAGTGGTCATACGCCTTCACAGTGGTCATGCGCCGAAGAGTTTTTCACACTTATATAAATTCAACACTTACATAATCTCATTTCACTCGTTCATTCACACTGATACTCTGTTCTTAATCATTCATCCGACGATTATCATCTTCATATTTCATACTGATTTACTGAAATCATTGTGACATTTAGGTATAAACTTTGATGCTAAACAACATCTTGTGTTTAAATCATCAAAACACAAAACATTTAACACACATTTGATTGGGCGTATGAACCCTATTCGGGCGTTCGAACCCTAAGGGTTTAAGAAATTTGAAATTTTCAGATTAAAATGTGTTAAATTGTTCAAAATTGAATCTGAAATTGTTGAATACATGTGTTTGTGACCTGATTGACATCATCAAAACTCAATTTCATCACAAAAATTTCTTGATGATTCTGTGTTCTTCAGTCAAATAAAATAATAATAAAAATTTAAAAATGAAATGAATCGACAAAATTGAAGTTTTAATAAAATTTTAATGTTAATCATCAAAAACATCTCTTAAATCTCATAAATCAAAAAGAAACAAATTACTTAGTGATTATAAATTTTTAAAACTTGAATTTGTATATAATAGTAAGTGTTTCAAACACTTAGAAAATTTTGAATAAAATTGATCAAGTTTTAACAATTTAAAATCTATTAAGTAAAATTTTGAAAACATATTGTTGTATGTTACTTGGTTTTAATCTCAAATTATTAATTGATTTATATCCAATACATTTGAGTAATGAGTATATCAAATACTTAGAAAATTTCTAAGTATTATTGGATAAAATTGATAAATCATTATGAGATTTACGTCAATGTAATACATTCATTCTTATATTGTTTCTTTGTAAATAACAGATGGCAGAACTCAAGTTTGAGCCCAAGCATAATGTAGCTGCCTTTTTAAATGAAGAAGTTAGAGAGGCTACTGGATATGAAGAAATGATCAGATTCTTATTGAGAATAAGATATGTATATGCTATGTGTGCTCGTCTTGTCATATATTCAAGGCTGATTAAAAGATTCTGGAGGACAGCAGAGATTGAAATAGATGAAGAAGGTAAGAAAGTGCTGAGGGGATTTGTAACTAGTGATAGAATGATAGAAGTATCTGAAGAGTCAATTAGAGAAGCATTAAGAACGGGTGAATATGATGCACAAGATTTGTCAGAATTTACTTTCAATGAGTGCAGAGATACTTTCATGATGCTGGGTCACCCAGATTACTTTCCAAAGAAACAATTCTTCAGAGCCAGAGTTTTTAATCACTGGAAACTTCTATGCTATATATTTCAACATTGTATGTCTAAAAGGAGTGCAGGATGGAACTCATTTCTTATTGATATAGCTTCTCCTATTGTTGCATTGGCCACAAACAGAAGGTTTAATATGGCAAGATGGATTTTGAATGGGTTCTTATTCAATTTGGAGAAAGGAAAGAGGAATAAATACCTGATGTATCCAAGATTCCTGCAAATGATTATAAATGTAAAACACCCTGATTTTCATGTATATGGGGTAAATGGTGAAAGACTGGATTTAGAACACATGTCTGAAACTGTGTACAAAAGATTATCTGTTGTTACTGGAGCCCAGAACATTCAAATGTTTGATTACATGAGGGCAGTAGCTAGAGATGAAGTAGATATCAATCAAGATCACTTTCATTTAATTGAGGATGAACCAGTTAATCCAAATGATTTGATTGAAGATGTTATTCAAGAAGTTGTTGAAGAAGAAGAGGAAGATGATGATGATGAAGATGAGCAAGATGGTGATGAAAGCTCATCAAGTGATGATGATAATGATGATGATGCTAATGTTGGTAAAAATGTTGAAGAAACCTTTCAAGATGTTGATAGTGAAGAAACTATGTCTAATGAAAGAAATGAAGATATTGATGATGATGAAACTAAAATGAATAAGCAAGCAAAAATTGAAGAGATTGAAGTTGATAATGAAAATGTTGATGAAAGTTTAGATCAAAAACAGACATTTGATTTTGATTACATTAATGCAATATTATCTGAGCCTATTAATGTAACCTCTGATGATGTGCAAGAGGAACATTTAGTTATTATGGATGAAAGTATAAGGAAACAAACTCAAGATGAAACTGTGCAAACTGAAGATGACAGTGATGAAGAATTAATTGATGAGTTGAAAGTTAAGAATGCAAAACAAGAAGAATTGATTAAGAAGCTACAAGAAGAGAATGATGTGTTAAAAGCTGAGGTTGATAAGAAAGATTTGATAGTAGCTGATCTTGAAGAGAAATTAAAAAGATTGAATGAAGAAGTTGAAAGATTGAAAGAGAGTTTAAAGGAGAAAGAGATAGAATCAGAATCAAAAGTGCAAATAATTGAAAAGATTTTAGAAGTAGATAAAGGAAAAAGAAAGATTAATGAAGTGATTATAGATGTATCTGCTACTCCATCTAAAATCTAGAAAAATATAGATGAAACAATGTATGTTGATGAAGAAAATGTGCAACAACAAATTGAAGCTTTAGATGACATTGACTCTGAATTTAATGATGATTGGTACAACAAAGTACTTGATGATGAAGATGTGTGTGAACTTGTTGAATCTCCAATTCAAAACATTCAAGATGATGTTCCAATTGACTTTGAAGACAGATACAATTACCTTGTTAAGAATAAGTATAATCATGTATTTTTGGATGGGTTAACAGTTTCTCAAATAAATGAAGAATATGAGAAATGCGTGTTAGCTGAATCAACTGCTCCGGTGGATCCAAATGAAATTTGTGTAGAACATGGAGAATGGACACCGATGAGTGAGAGCATAAATGTTGATTATATTCCTGTGTCTGAATTGCACCATCCTCATCCTGAAGACATGAGCATATTGGCATTAAGGATGTGGCTGCAATCAAGGAATTATCCAAGGAAAAGATTAAACAGATTGCAAGTTGCTTCACTGAGAAATTTAGTGAGAAGTTTTCAAGAAACAGAAAAGCAAAACAACAAAATGATCATGCTTGATACAGATAATCCTCAATACCTGGAGATCATCAAAAGAACAAAAATTTTGAAACCACAAGAGATAAAGTCTATGGAGCTTGTGAAGAAGAGTCATGAATAGAGAGAGACAAAAGTTGATGAAAATGTTTCCAGAGAAAGAAAAGCAAGCTTATCAAGTCTCAATTGATCAAAAACAACTATGGAACAAAGCAAGATCTGTTGGTGATATAGTGAGGAATGTGTTGCAAATAGGACAATCAATTTCAGAGCTGTTAAATGCTATGATTGTGCCTGATAATACTAAAGAAGTGAAGATTGTTGCATGGAAGTATGATGAAGTATTTGATGCATTTTTGATCAAGAGAGTAAATGCTATATGTGATGTGTATCATTTTTACTCTAGTATTATTGTTCTTCCAGTCCACGATTTAAAAGAATTACACAAGTTACCTCTAATTAATCCAACCAAGTCATCAAGAGGAGAAAACTTTGTGCAACTTTTGGATTATGGAATCTCAAGAATGTCATCATTTCTGAAAACAAGATGTGATCAAGAAGATAAGATGTATTTCCAATCTTTAAAGAAAAGAAAGAAAGGAGAATCAAGCTCATTAGAAAAAGAAAGGTATTTGGAGACATTCAGTGACAAATATTTTGATAAAGTAACCAATCCAGGATTGAAGGTGATAGATGGTACCCAAACTTCAAAACCTATTCTTAGATGGTTTTATGATTCAGAATCATTTCAATTGATGTTGGTACGGAATGAAGATGATTGGGACAAGGACATGATAAGTTTGTTTGGAGTGTTTGAGTTAAAACTTTTGCATCCAAGTTACATTTCATTTTTGTCAAATCAGAAGTTTGAGAGGGTGTCATCTGAAGCAGCTAAAAATGATAGAAAGTATTTCTTGACAATAATTAAAATGATGAATGCAGCCATGGAGCGGATTTCGTTGAGAAAAGCTCTGGCTTATGCAAATATTGTCAAGAAAGATGTACATAATATAGAATTTATGAGAATATCTAGCAAAGGAGTGTTAGAGATACATACAAAGGATAATCAAGATCCTTTAGAATTTTATACAAACATTGACATTATAGGGTTGTCAAAAGAAACCTTGATGGTAATGGATGCTATGGAAATAAAGACAAATGAATCAAAGCCTGAACAAGGCATTTTGGCAGCAAAATTCAAGTCTGCAATAAAGAAAGCTTTAAAAGAATAGAGATATACTAAGAAAAGCCGATGTTCAAAATCAAAGAAAACCTGAAGATTTTTTTGACTGAAGACTATGCAAATCTTAGGGTGAGTATTGTTGGAGCTCTTGAAGATTAGCATTTAGCCTTTAGATTTTGTTTTTCATAGTATAGGGACTTATTGTGTAATATATGTTCCTTAGTTTCATTGTTAGTATAAATAGGATATTGTTTATATGTGCAGGTAGACTTTTGGAGAATTTCAGTTAGAACTCTCTCTGTATATTGTATCCGATTGCAAATTGCTTTCAATGAAATCACTATGAATTTTTGATGTATTTTGCTCTTGTTGATTACTTTGTGCTTATAATTAATCATTGCATTACAATATCATCACAATATAGAATTTATGAGATATCTAGCAAAGGAGTGTTAGAGATACATACAAAGGATAATCAAGATCCTTTAGAATTTTATACAAACATTGACATTATAGGGTTGTCAAAAGAAACCTTGATGGTAATGGATGCTATGGAAATAAAGACAAATGAATCAAAGCCTGAACAAGGCATTTTGGCAGCAAAATTCAAGTCTGCAATAAAGAAAGCTTTAAAAGAAATAGAGATATACTAAGAAAAGCCGATGTTCAAAATCAAAGAAGAACCTGAAGATTTTTTTGACTGAAGACTATGCAAATCTTAGGGTGAGTATTGTTGGAGCTCTTGAAGATTAGCATTTAGCCTTTAGATTTTGTTTTTATCATAGTATAGGGACTTATTGTGTAAATATATGTTCCTTAGTTTCATTGTTAGTATAAATAGGATATTGTTTATATGTGCAGGTAGACTTTTGGAGAATTTCAGTTAGAACTCTCTCTGTATATTGTATCCGATTGCAAATTGCTTTCAATGAAATCACTATGAATTTTTGATGTATTTTGCTCTTGTTGATTACTTTGTGCTTATAATTGATCATTGCATTACAATATCATCACAGATCGATCCATTTGAACCTATCAGATGATCAAGAAAAGGCTGTTGAGAATACTCCAGCAACTGAAGCTGTAAAGATCAACCAAAAAGCCTTCATGGTAAATGTGGTCCATGAAGAGACAGAGAAGAAAGCTGAAACAGAAGAGGTATATTCTAATCTCTGTTCAACTAATTGTATTGAAAAGATTCAAAGATATAGAGCTCACAATGAAAGATTGATTGTTGAAGTTGAAAAACTTTAATATCAAACTCAAAAATATAAAACTAATGCGACAATTTTCAAAGATAAAATAGATGGTTTAAACAAATCAGTTTATCAGTCAAAATTAAATCTTTATGACAAAGACTGTAACATAAAAAAATTGACAAATCGTAATAATGAACTTGCTTTGGAAATTAACAAATTAAATAGTGAACTCTTATCTTCGAAACTAATTGTTGAAAAGTTTGAACTGTCTTCAAATATGGTTGAAGGTATAATTAAGTCTCAAATGACACAGAAAATCAGTGAAGGAAAAGGAGGAGTTAGTTACTCTAACATTGCACCACCGATTAATCATGATTATACTTCATTACCTTCATCGGTTAACACAAATGATGAAGAGACCTATGGTTTAGGTTTTCAACCAAAATCAGACTTAACATCTTCAGTCAGTGTTCCATTGACTGTTAATCCGATTATAAATACTGAAGTTAAAATTAATCATGACACTTTTTGTGCAGAAAAATTGAAGAAAGATGGGTTGGTTGAAGAATGGATTGATGATGATTTAGATTTTGAAAATAAAAATTGTAATGAAAAATCTCAATGTAGTTCATCAGATTTGATCAATGAAAAGGCGACTGTTTTGAATGTTTCAACTGACTGTTCTACAATGTCAAACAAGGAAAGAAAATTAAAATCCAAAATTAATTTCAAAATAAATGAAAAAAAAAGAAATTCACCATCGTTATCTGACTTGAAAACTGATTTCAAGAACAGATTTGTTTCTAAAGGCAACATTAATAAAGAAGAGTATATTTTTAAAGAAACAAATGCAAGTTTCTTTAAAAATAAGTCTTCTATTATTGCTAATCAAGTGAAACAAGATGTGTGTAGCTCAGGTACAAAAGAAACTGGTACCTCTTCAATTCATTCAATCCTCAAGGATAAAGGAACATTTAAAGCCTCATGTACATCTGATGCAAATCAAAATGAAAAGGAAAAACGAAGAGTGTACAAGAATCTGTTAAGCAAATAAATCATAAAGCCAGATTTTATGATAATAAAAGATGTTATCATCAACAGTTTGAAAAACCAACTCGAGCTCAAAATGTGTATCATAATAAAATTTGTTATGTGTGTGGAAAGCCAAATCACATGGCTAGAATTGTCATTTTCAACGTTCTTTTTGCAAAAGATAAATTCATCAAAAAGAATTTATTTGTCAAAGATAACAATTCATCTTTCACACAAAACATTATCAAGAAATTGATTAAACCAATTCAAGAATGGAAAGTGAAAACATCAATATTAGAACCAGAATTTGTTAAAGATTATATCTTTAATGATAAAAGAGATATGACACTAAATTCAGTATCATATTTGGATGAAAAAGGTGTACTCAGGTCGACCATGGCTTGGGTTCCTAAAACTGAGTAAATCTCTTATTCATGCATGAACATCCTAGACCCAGCATCAACAGTGTTTGGCACGTTGACAGTGGATGTTCAAGGCATATGACTAGTAACATATCTCTGTTACAAAATATCAAACCATATAATGGAGGTTATGTTATTTTTGCTGGAGACAAAGGGGTTAAGATAACTAAGAAAGGTAAGGTGTCAAATGGAGTGTTAAGCTTTGAGGATGTCAATTTTGTTGAGGAACTTAAACATAACTTGTTAAGTGTCTCACAAATATGTGACAAACAATATTCCACACACTTTACAGATAAAGAATGTTTGATCTTAAAACCAGGATTTGTTATTCATGAAGAATGGATTTTGTTGAGAACACCAAGAGATAAAGACACATATTTACTAGATATGAATGGATCTCATTCCTTCGTCACTGAATCGTGTCTGTTATCTAAAGCATCTAAAAGTGGCACATTGCTATGGCATCGTCGTCTTGGTCATGTTAATATTAAAAACATGCACAAATTGGTTAGAGGGAATCATGTTGTAGGTCTGCCATTGAAAGAATTTCAATTATCTGAACATTGTCTGTCATGTTCAAAAGGCAAACAACATAAACTTCCTCATAAACCTGTTGCTCATATAAAAATTCACTCTATTTTACAACTGCTACACATGGATTTATTTGGTCCAGTACGTGTTTTGAGTTTGGGACGTCGTGCTTATTGTTTAGTTATTACTGATGATTTCTCTAGATTTACATGGTTTTTCATTTTAGCAACCAAAGATGAGACTCCCCATCTGTTGATAAAATTCATGACACTGGTAGAGAATCAGATGGACAAAACAATTAAGTACATCCGAAGCGACAATGGAACTGAGTTTTGTAACCGAACATTGAAGGAATTCTATGATTCAAAGGGGATAGCTAGACAATTTAGTTCTACAGGAAGTTCACAACAAAATGGAATTGAAGAAAGACGAAACAGAACTCTAATTGAAGCTGCAAGGACAATGTTATCAGCAGCCAAATTACCATAATTTTTCTAGGCTGAGGCTGTTAACACTGCATGTTATGTTCAGAATCATGTGCTAATCAACAAACAACAAAATATGACTCCTTATGAAATCTTTTATAAACATAAACCCAAAGTCAAATATTTCAAAACATTTGGTTGTTGTTGTACTTTGTTAAACACAACTTATTCAAAATCTAAATTTGATGAAAAAGCTGATGAATGTTATTTTGTTGGTTATTCTGCTAACAAAGTTGCATACAGGGTTTATAATAAAAGATCAAAACAAATAATTGAGTCATTTGATATTGATTGGCATGAGTCTAAGAAAACTGATGTAGGTTCTGCACCTTCATGGGTCTATGATTATGCTTCATTGTTTGAAACATTTAATCGTTCGTCTACTATTTCCACAGCTAATCTTCCTTTGACTTCCTCTATTCAAGATATTTTCAATGATGATGTTGGTATTATTTCATCTCAACCAAAGATGACAACTTCTGATGTACCTTCTTCAACAAATAGTTCAGTTGTTCCATCTGTTTCTGAATCTACAGAAATATCTTCTAATTCCATTGTTGAACAATCTCCACATGTTTCTGATGATTCCTACTTCTTCTATTCAAACTGATCCAATTGATACTATTCAAGTTCCATTTGATGATTTATCGTCTAATAATGATAATCATCTAGAGGAAGATATAGTTTATCAACCAGAAGGAGGACATATTATTGAAGAACCAGTGGGTCACATTTCTAATTTAGAAGAAGGTATTTCTGAAAATGTTATCCCACAGTTAAGAATTCACAAAAATCATCCAATAGAAGCTATTATCGGTCCATTATCACAAGGAGTTCAAACTCGAAGCAAATCTGGTTCCATAAATACTTGCTTGTATTCTTGTTTCATCTTTCAAATTGTCCCAAAGAATGTTAAGATGGCATTAAAGGAGTACAGTTGGGTAGTGGCCATTCAGGACGAACTGATGCAATTCAAAAAGCTCAATGTCTTGCATCTATGTGAACTTCCAAAAGGAAAGCTGCCGATTGCAACAAAATGGATATTTAAGAACAAGACGGATGAAAAGGATGTGATTGTTTGCAACAAGGCCAGACTTGTTGTTCAAGGATTCTATCAAATTAAAGGTCTTGATTATGAAGAAGTATATGCTCCTGTTGCAAGACTCGAGGCTATACGTATTTTTCTTGCTTATGCTTCATACAAGAACTTTATAGTTTATCAGATGGATGTCAAAACAGCATTTTTGTATGGAGAAATAAAAGAAGAAACCTATGTTTGTCAACCACCTGGTTTTGAAGATCCAGATCATCCTGAATATGTGTATAAGTTGGACAAAGCACTTTATGGATTACATCAAGCTCCTCGTGCTTGGTATGCTACTTTGACAGAACATTTGCTTGCAAATGGTTATTCAAGAGGTGCTATTGATCAAACTTTATTTTTAAGGAAGACAGATGATGATCTTATTCTTGTTCAAGTTTATGTTGATGATATAATTTTTGGATCTACAAATGATGCACTGTGCAAGGAATTTGAGGAAGTGATGAAGAAGAAATTTGAGATGAGTTCTCCTAGAGAATTGTCATTCTTCTTGGGTATCAAAGTCAAACTAGATGATACAGGAATACTGATTCATCAAGAAAAATATATTCACAGTATTCTTGATAAATACAAATTTCAGGACTCCAAGATTGCTCCAACTCCTATGTCTTCTCGTCCTACTTTATCTCCAGATCTCACGGGAGAAGATGTTGATCAACACATGTACAGATCAATGATTGGATCCCTGATGTATCTTACTGCGAGCAGGCCGGACCTTATGTTCCCTGTTTGTCAGTGTGCACGTTATCAAAGTAATCCGAAAGAATCCCACATGAAAGCTGTCAAGCGGATTTTTAAGTATCTCAAGGGTCAACCAACACTTGGTCTTTGGTATCCTAAAAACTTTGAATTCAATTTATTTGCTTACACTGACAGTGATTATGCAGGATGTAACTTGGACAGAAAATCAACCACAGGTGGGTGTCAATTTTTAGGAAATCGTTTCATTTCTTGGCAATGCAAGAAACAACAAACAGTGTCTACTTCTACTGCAGAAGCTGAATATGTTGCTGCTTCGAGCTGTTGTTCTTAGCTTGTCTGGATTCAGCAACAACTTCTTGATTATGGCCTTAACATTTATGACACTTGCATCTTTTTTGATAATACTACGGTTCTTAACATTGTGAAGAATCCGATTCAATATTCAAAGACAAAACACATTGACATCCGCATACATTTTATTCGTGATTGTTTTGAAAGGAAGCTTATTTATTTGGAATCTGTTTAATCAGATAACAACATTGCTGATTTGTTTACTAAGGCATTTGATCATTCCAGATTTGACTTTTTAGTCCAATCTCTAGGAATGATTAACTTTGGTTAACTCTTATTTTTACACCCTTTTCAAAAATATTTTTTCTTCTTTTGTTTTAAAATTGTTATTTTCTATCTAGATAATCACAATTTTAGGGGGAGAAATTTTGATAGTTTCGAAAAAGATTTTATTCTTAGGGGGAGTAAAAATTTGAGAAAATTAAATTTTCAAGATTACTTAGGAAATGATAGTACATTTCTTGATTTCGATTCATTACATCTGAAGGCATACAAGAAACTGATTTGTGTTATATTTAATATATTGATAGGCTTTACTTTCAAGAATGAAAAGCACTATGGTCTGTGATACACTGAAAATAATCATCAATGACTGAAGTGGGTAACTCATCAAGGTCTTGTGAATACACTGATTCTATGCTAAAACAGATTAAGAGTTACAGTCTAGTCATACTCAAGCCAGTTACTTTCTGACTCAGCTAATATCAGTTATATATCTATATATGCATAATCAAATAAAAAAAAATCAAATGTCAAAAAATATTTCAAGCAAAAAGAGCAAAAGGATGCCAAAAGGCCATATAGGAATAAAAGATGCTTTTGAGCACATGTATAAAAGATATGTCATAGACATACATACTATATGATAAATATTTTTGTTTTTAAGAATATGTTATGACACTGGAGGCAAAATCAAAAAGATGGGGCATGTAAGTCCGTCTTGGCATGTAAGTCCTAAACGTCTTGCGAGGGCAAAACATAAGTCCGGATGACTGTTAATAAGTCCTACAACTTGTTAATATTCTGTGTTAAGAAACATGTTCTCGTGCTAGTTATGCTCTAACAGATATTATATAAGAAAATAACCAAAACTGATAAAGCTGATAAGAAGTGAAAGGTTTAAGTCAAATTGGGGTGACTTGAAATCTCAATAGTATCTTGAAGCTAGATAAGTGTTTTGCAGGAGTTTTGATTGTGGGACACACTGAAATCATATAATTTAACCAAAGCATGATAAAATCATAACTTATGTGTCTTACTAATCTTGAAGTCTAAGTTTAAAAGGACACAATCTATCGATAATCAACATAAACAGTCCTATATCTAATCAATGCTGGAAGATTGTTAATGATTGATTTCTAAAAGGAATATGATCCTATACTTGAAAATTTAACAAAAATTAAATAGTTAATAGAACTTGTGTGTCAATAAGTTTGTTTTTTACATAGTTTTATTAATGTGTCTTGTTATGTTTTGAGATGTATTTTACTTTCCAAGTGTTCAAAACTTAAGGGTGTTAAAATAATTGTAAACACTTAGTTAAATAAAATCATTTTTCTTTAAAAGTATTGTAAACACTTAGTCAAAACTTTAGCGAAAAGTTCTTAAACGCGAGAAGTTTTTAAACGCGAAAAGTTTTAAATGCGAAAGGTTTAAAAGGTGCGAAAAGTTAATTTGAGAAAATTTGACTTATCGCGCGAGAAGTCAAATTCCTTAAAAGGAACAATTCGTGCACCGAAAAGTTCTAAAAATTTAATCTCTCAAAATCCTAAGTGTAGAAAAGCGTTTAAACTGATTTTCATTGATTAATAGGGTCGTGTTAAGATTCCAAATGGTGTTATAAGGTATATGGACGTTAATTTGTTGATTTGAATGAATTTGATTCTTGACCGAATTTAAAATGAATTAAAACTTGACAAATTGATGAAATAAACCATAATAAACCTTAATAATACATTCGGGGACTGTTGTTGAACATATTTGAACTCTTAATTCGTTGAAAATCAAATGTTTATGAAAAATCGGAAGTTACACAGACTTTTCGCGTGCGAAAAGTCTTGAGAATAGGAACAGATGCGAAAGGTTGTACTTTTCGCATAGGGCTGTATTTTTCGTGCGAAAAGTTTCAAACTGTGAGAATTTGAAAAATCATACGAAAAGTTTAACTTATCGCACGAAAGGTTTAAATTTTCAGAAGTGTTAAATTTGCGAAAAGTTTAACATTTCGCGCAAAAAGTTGAATTTTTCTGAAATATTTTCTAAGTGTTGGAAATTAATTTGTATGCACTGAAATTTAAGACTTTTATGTACTTATAAATTTTCATCAACTTTTGCAGATGGCTCGACCGTTGGTTTTTAATAAAAACCGTAATGCTGTAGCATATTTAGGAGAAGTTTCAGATGATAAAGCTTTATTCCGATTATTGATTGAAGGATTGAAGTCTTCTCGGATTTTTCATGCTATATCTGCTAATCCAACGATATTTACTGATGTGATAGATCAATTTTGGGAGACTGCTGCCAACGAAATTGATACTGATGGTGATCTTTGTATAACAGCCACAGTAAAAGGAAAGAAATTGGTAATCACAGCTGAGGTGATCAATAGTGTACTATTATTGGAAGATATTCCACGAGCACCAATGAAGATAGGTGATGATGGAGTTAAAGATTGCCTAGTGCGTATGTGATATACTCATCGTTATCCTTCATTAGAGAAGAAGTATCTACCACCATTCTGGAAGTACTTATTTCATGTGGTAATCCATTGCCTTAGCAATCTGAAAGCTGGCATGGACAGTATGAGCGCTATATTTGGATCTTTGCTGGTTTCTCTAGTTGATGATCTACCATACAGCATCTCCACAACCATTTTTTCTGAGATGCAGAAGAATGTAATTGCTGCACCTGGAAAGAAATTCATCATGTATCCAAGATTTGTTCAAATGATTGTGAATGCTGCTCATCCTGAGTTAGCTATATCTAATTCATCTACTTATTCTGTTATGGTGATGAAGAAAGATATTTTTACTTATCTTTTGGGAGCAAGAGGAAATGCGTGGGATGGATCACACTTTGCTAAACTTGGTCGGTTTGTTGATGGTTATAGAGCTGAAGCATAGACTGAGACTGCTCAGGTTCATAGAGATGATACAATTGGTGCATCTTCTAGTGCTACACAAGAAGTACCTGAGAGTTCTCGTTCTGGTGAAAAATCTACTGAAGAAGAAGTTGATGAATGGTTAAGAAATGAAGAACTGAGAGAGGAAGAAGGAGTGGGAGAAGAACGAAGAAATGAAGAAGATGATAGTGAAACAGATAGTGATCAGATAGGGAATGTTCCATATATGCTACAAGAACATCCCAGAGTACGAGAAACACCGTCAAAACGTACTGCTGAGGAACGTGATTCTGATTATGTTCCTATTGAGATTTCTGTATAGACCCGAGGTCGAAGGAAGAAAATGGCTGGGGTGACAGGAGAGAGTTCTCGTGGTAGGGGTAGAGGACGTGGTGTGTTAAGAAAGCATCGGACTCCAATGACCACTTTGACAACTGTTGATGTTGGGAGTACTAATATTCCAGTCACAGTTAGTGAGGCCGTTACTCCAGTGATTGTCACAGAAGCTACAACTGTGACATCTACTTCTATGCCTGCTACTGTTGATACTGATGACATTTTGAGAACTCCTCCCAGACAATCTTCTCATGATGATTTATTTGGAGATGTAAACTTCATAAATACTACTCCAAAACCAAGAACTCATCCAAAAACATCTACTCTCTCTCCAACCAGGGTTACCTTGGAGCAAAGAGTTAGTACACTTAAAATGGAGATGCTGGAGAAAACTCAAATTATTGATGATCTATATAGAAGAGTGAATGATAGAGATCAAAGAATAAAGAGCCTGGAAAGTCAGCAGCAATTCATGCTTACATATGTTCAGATAATGGAACAAAATCTGAGAGATCTCACTTTTCGTGTATCTTCTTCATTTACACATCATACTATAGAAGTTGGAGAATCTAGTGGACAGCAGACTGCTGATCCTAATCAGGATGTTGAGCAAGTTAATGTCACAGAACATGTTGTTGATCCTGTTGCTATAGAAGGGACAACAGACAATGTTGTTGTTGATCAAGAGCCAAGTCCAGGTGTGTCTAATCAGGCTACTGACGATCAACCTGTATCTTATGTTGGAGAATCTTTTGTGGAACCTGAACACATGATGCCTATCCCTAATCCAGTTAATGATGATGATGATTTGGATATGGTTGATTATGATTATAGTGATGAGGATGATGATGAGGATGATGGTGAAGATGATGATGAGGATGATGGGGATGATGATAATGGTGGTAATGGTAATGATGATGATGGTGGAAATGATGATGATGATCAAGGGAGAGATACGGGTGTTGCTACTGGTACTTCTGGATCGTCAGGAACTACTAATGTCTCCAGACCAAGTCCTGATGATGCAGTTGATTATACACTGTTGGATCTTGCCACTGAAGCTGAGTATGAGAAGGAATTATATTCATTTTAGCAAAATATATTAGAGGAGGAAGAACATGCTGATTTTGGATCGTTTGATGATTTAGAAGAAGATATAGAGTATACTGATATTTTTGGAAATAGTTTGAAAGATTTATTTTCTGAAGATGTGTTAGAAGAAGGGGAGATTGTTGGTGAGCCTAGCATTTTAGAAGCCACTGACAAGATATTAGACCAAACTGGTCAAATGGTTGTTCGTCACGTTGGTAATATTACTGTTGCTGCACCTCCACTGCCAGCTTATGTGCATACTCTTCGGCATTCCAAACCTTTCATAAGGTACGAAAATTCAGAGCCGATTATCAATTGGGCGTATGATGAAGAAAAGAAGATATATGTGATTAAAAGAAAGGCTGGAGCAATCGAATACTTCCAAGATGAACACGACTTTCATACTCTTAGAGCATCAGACTTGTATACTATGGGTCGTGTTCCATTCATTAATCCAAGTAATTATGGAAAGGGAAATTGGATTAGAAACATGATTTGGAGACAGAGCAAGACCAACTTCAAAGACTTTAAGACAGCCAAATCAAAGGTCATTGAAGATGAGAACCGTATCGATCCAAACACGCAGAAACCAATGAAGATACGAGTTTATAGACATCCAAGATATGTGAGGAAGATCCCTATACATGCTCCAGTGCCAGTTAATAGCTGGTCAAAGCTTATCGGGTGGAGTTGTGAAAAGGAGACGGGTCATGCGTTGATTAAATGTGCAGATAAAAGATACCGTATCATCGCCCCTGTGGATTTGCTAAAATTTGGAAAAGAGGATTTAATGAAGTTGCAGGAATGTTCTATTGCAGCTGATGAATCTGTTCATTTACTAGCAGTACAGTTTGGTTGGTTGATTACGAAGGCCCTGGATAAAAAGATGTATGCATATGGGGGCAGTTACAACGTGGATGACATGGACTTCTAAAGAACATTGATTTACCGAGCCTGGGGGAGATTGTAGGGGTTGAACCTAGAGGCTTGGGAAATCAAATCAAGTTGAAGATCAAGCGAAAAGTAAAAAAGAAGCCGCGCGACAACTTACTTGTCGCGTGAGAACTAGCTTCTCGCGTGAGAAGTTGATCTCGCGCGAGAACATTATAGTTTAGTATAAATACTTAGTTTGCTTTGTATTTAGTAAGCTTTTGTTCATTTCCTGAATTTGTATCTTCTGTGTAATCTTTCATATTCAGAGAGCAATCAAACAGAAGTTATTTACATTGTGATCTTCATTTCTATTCTTCTACTTCTCAATCCGTAATTGTTTACATTCCACATTCACAATTACGAGATCGATCTGATTAGTGTGACGATCCTTACACGTTACATATCAGGGGAAGTTTCAGTTTTCCCATTTCTTGCACTTTTATTATTTTAATTGCTTACATTTATTGTTCGAACATTAAGGACAATGCACGATTTAAGTGTGGGGATGGGGTAGTTGGCAAAACTAAAACAATTTGGGTCGATAATATATATATATTAATGGATAAATCCATGAAATTCAAAAAAAATATAATAATAATAAAAAAGGAAAAAAAGGGACACTAAGTATACTCGTCCACGCATATAAATCATGACTTGCACGAATCATGATGTGATACCGATTAGCGCTAACTAGTTAAACTTAGAGCATGATTAACTTTTCATGTCACATGATTAACTTAACTTAACAAGAGGTTTTCAAAATAAAATGGTATAGACGTCTAATTAAGTGAGGTAAATAGAGAGATAATAAACGTGCAATTGTCCACAACTTATACCCTGATTATCTCCGTTTTCATGTGAGATTGAGCCTTTATTTCTTGATTTGCATTTCACATGCACTTATTTTTTTGAGCATTTATATCACACGATTACGTGCGTTTTAGAACTTTTCTTGATTATACGCGTCGAGACTATGAACTTTGAACTTGCACAGATATGATAGAGGCATCTAGGATTTAACTTTATGTTTAGCCTTTGACTACACTACCCTGAAATTATCCATTAGTTAGCCATGTTGAGCCGTTCATTTATAATTATCTTTTGTTTACACCCATGTTGACCTAGCCTTTATTTATTTAAATTTTTGTGTTAACCCGTGTGTTAGAAAATCCGACTAAGTTAGTGTTTAAATAGTGTGATTCATTTGTTATGTATGATTTGTTAGTTCAATTCCTAGATTGGGTGAGAGTGTTATATTATGTTCATTAAAAAAATTAATAAAAACAAAACAAAACAAATAAAAATTAATAAAAAATGAAAAAAATAATAAAGAAAAAGAGAGTGAAAAAAAATTGTTCCCACAAAAAGAATTGTCTATTAATAGGTTTGTTTGATAAAGGACTCAAGTTTGATCCTTTGTTTTTGTTTATCATGGCGTATTATGTTCGTGTTTGTAGGGGTTGAACCTAGAAGCTCGGGAAATCAAATCAAGATGAAGAAAAAAGTTCAATTCAAGTGGCAAGTTGAAGAATCCGCGTGACAAGTTACTTATCGCACGAAAACATCATGTCGCGTGAAAAGTTACTAATCACGCGAGAACTTCTGGCTTAAGTATAAATAGAAGTTTTGTAATGTAATTAGATGGCTTTTGTTATTTTCCTGATTTCACACTCATTGTAATTCATTCAAATCAGAGAGCAATATACTTCAAAGTTTATTTACATTTGTGTTTGTGTTGTTCATCTACTATACAATCTTATTTCGTGATGTTAACATTACGCATTTTCATCACGAGATCGATCTTGTTATTGTGTTAATTCTTAAAATTGGTATCAAAGCTTGGTATGCTCTACATGGATTGATTTGAAGATTGAAGAAGTGTTATGAAGTGTTCGTGAATCTAGACTTGTTTATTATTCAAAGTTCTTCTTGATTTCTATTGAATTTGATTGAGTTTGAAGATGGTTATGCTAATCAACTTGGTGTTCGAAGATTTGATGATGTTCGTGAGCTTAAACGAGCTTAATTGAATCAATTAGAGACAACTAGGATCTTAATTGAATCTAAGTCTAATTGAACACTTAATTAATCAAGATTTCATCAAATTGGTGAAAGATTGTAGCTGTAAACCCTCGAAATTGAAGAGATCAATCAGGCGAAAAGTTGGTGATTCTATGCGAAAAGTTATCATTCGCGCGAAAGGTTGAAGTTTCGCAAGAGTTGGTTAAAAGTTTGTTACAAAAAATTCCATTCGCGCGAAAACTTGAAGATTTTGCGAAATTCAGTTACAGGAATTACCGCGCGAGAACTTTGTATTGTTCGCGCGAGAATTCTTGAATTCACGTGAGAACTTGGTTATTCACGCGAGAATTTTTGAGTTTGAAGAATTTCTGATGTTTAAATAAGAAAATGGCAAATCCAAAGCACATCATTGCAACTCTTAACTTCAACAATGAAATTGGTACTAGCACAAAACCACCTCGCCTGCTCAATGAAGAAGATTACCCTGATTGGGCTTATAGGTTTGAAAGCCATGTCATTTACACTGAACCCAAGATGATGAGATCCATCAAACAGGGTCCATATATCCCGGTATACAAAAATGACAAAGAAGACTTGGTGCCAAAACCTGAACATTTGTGGGATGAAGATGATTTGAAAATAATGGAGCTTGATGATAAAGAGTATGCTACCATCACTATGGCACTTACCATTGAGATAGCTCAGAAGTTTAAAGATTATACCAAAGCTAAGGATTTATGGGATGTAATGGAAGAACAAATTATGGGCAACAAAGACATGAGAGAGAGAAGAAAGGATATGCTTAACCAAGAGTTCAACATGTTTAATCATATTCTTGGTGAAACTTTGGAAGCTCAAATGTCAAGTTTTGTGAAACTTAGCACAAAGATGAAGAGTGCAGGAATTACACAGGAGAATATTGCAGTAAACAAAAAGCTACTAAATTCTCTCCCATATAGCTGGAACAACAACTGCACTACCATAAAGAGAATCAAGGATCTGTTTACCTTGTCTCTTAGTGATCTACTCTCAACCATCAAATCCTATGATATTGATGATAAGCAAAGGGCTGCAAATTATATCAACACGATGGGAGCTGAGGCATCGGTATTATATGCCAATATGGCTAGTAATCCAAATTATTATGACAGCTACTCTCAGTTGTGTCAACAACAACAGCCAGCAACATCTGCTCATCCAAGTATCAAGGATCAATCCTTGTCCTAATCCTTGCCTTATTATGAAACTCTTCATCAAAACCCTCATTTTCAAACTCAAGTCCAAACACAATCTCAAATCTATCCACAAATTCAAGCCACTCAACCCGCACAACAAGCATTTGTTGTAAACTCTCAACCCAACAAACAAACCATTCAGATAGCTGAAGAACACCTGGGTCTTTTTACATCATTCATGAATAGTTATGAAGCCTTTTTCGCAGGAAGATTAAGTACACTCAACATCTTCGTTGATAACTTGCAACAAGTTAATCCCGATGATGTAGAAGAAAATGATCAAGTATCAAATGGCTATGGTGGTGTATAGAGCAAAGAATTTTGCAAGAAGAACTGGTAGAAAAGTTTTTGGTCTGAACAACTCAAGCAAAATAGGGTTTGATAAGTCCAGCTTGAGATGTTACAACTGTGATAAACCTGGTCATTTTACTAGAGACTACACTGAACCTAGATCAAACCAGAACGATCATGGAAAGAAAATGGTGACAATAGAGGTGGAAACTAAAAATGATCAAGCCAGTTTATTCAAAAACAAAGCCCTAGTGTCTCAAACCAATGAGGAATATGATTGGTCTGATCAAAATTCAACCAGTTGAAGAGCATTTAGAAGATAATCTACTTACTGAGTTCATATCAGATGATCTATTGAATGGTGTGTTTGCTAAAGAAGAGAAGGTTGACGCAGAGAATATCAAGGGAAAACAGGTTGAAAAGGTGAAAGTTGAAGAAGTGCAGATTCCTGATGAAATATCTGTTGAGATTACTCCAGCTCAATCTCAAGTGATTGAAGAAAAGGAAGCAACGACTGTTGAGTTCTCTACGGTCAAGATGAAAGAATCCGATGAAAAAGTTGTTGAGAAAACTCCAGCTTCTGCTTATACTAATCAGGTCATGCTGTTGAGATCACTCGGGCATCAGAGGCAGAAACGTTTGTAAAAAAGGCCTTCATGGTGAATGTTGTTCATGAAGAAACAAAGAAACAAGAAGAAACTGATGAGGTATATATTACTCTTTGTTCAAGTGATTGCTTTGAAAAAGTACAAAGATACAGAGTTCACAACGAACGCTTGATTTTAGAAGTTGAGAAACTTCAATATCAAGCTCGTAAATATAAAACTGATGAGAAAATTACAAAAAAAAGATAGATTGCTTAAACAAATTGATTTATTAATCAAAATTGGATCTTTATGATAAAGATTGTAACATAAACGATTTGATAACTCCAAACAATGAACTATCTTTGGAAATCAACAAACTAAACAGTGAACTCTTATGTGCAAAATTGGTTGTTGAGAAATTTGAATTATCCTCTAACATTATTGAAGGTATAATCAAGTCTCAAATGACGCAGAAAGTTAATGGTGGTAAAGATGGAGTTGGTTACTCTAACATTGCACCACCTATTAATCATGATTATATTTCTTTACCTTCATCAATTACCATGTGTGATGAATAGACCCATGGTTTAGGTTTTCAACCAAAGTTTGACTTAACACCTACAGTCAATGTCCAACTAGCTGTTGAACCTATCTTAAAAAATAAAACTAAAATTAATAATGAAAATTCTTTTGCAGAAAGTGTGAAGAAGGACGGGTTTGTTGAAGAATGGGAAAGTGATGATAAATTAGTTTTTGAGGAAATAAAAATTATAATGAAAAATCTTTATGTAAATCATCATCAGTGATAATGAAAGTTCTGAAGTTTTAAGTGATACAATTGTTTGTTTAAAATTGTCTAATAAGAAAAAGAAAACTAAAATCAAAAATTAATTTTAAGACCAAAGAAAGAACACGTGTCACAACATCTTTATCTGACTCGAAAACTAATTTCAAGAACAGATTTGTTTCAAAAGGCAACATTCATAAAGAAGATTATATTTTTAGGGAAACAAATGCAAGTTTCTTTAAAAATAAATCTTCTATTATTGCTAACTCTGTGAAACTAGATGTGTGTAGATGAGGTATAAAGGAAACTGGTCCTACTCCGGTACATTCTATTCACAAAGATAAAGCTAAATTTAAAGCCTTGTTAATTTCAGAAGAGAATTATTCTGTTAGAACAATCCACAGTGAAAAAGGAAAATGAGAGACTGTTAAAGAATCTATAGGCTAAAGAAATACTAAAGCTAGATTCTATGATAAAAGTGGATGTTATTATAAACAGTTTAAGAAACTGACTCGAGAGCATAACGCATATCATAATAAATGTTATTATGTTTGTGGAAAGCCAAATCACATGGCTAGAAATTGTTATCATCAACGTCAATTGACAAGTAAACAAAGATTTCACAATTCTATTGCAAATAATAGAAAACAATTTTTGATATATGCCAAATTTAAAAAACATTTAAATCACTCAAACACTTTTACTGATAACAAAAGTGCTCACACAAATACAAATTTGCAACAAGAAAATTCAAAAAAAAAATCTTTACATGTCAATGATGGCAATTCATCTTCCACACAAAACACTTTCAAGAAACTGGTTACAAGTCTGATCAAACCAATTTAAAAATGGAAAATTAAAACAGTTCAATCAGAACCTGATATTGTTGAAGATTATGTTTTCAATGATAAAAGAGATATAATATTGAAATCTATACCATATTTAGATGAAAATAGAGTACTTAAATCAACCATGGCTTGGGTTCCTAAGTTTAAATAACTCATTCATTTGTGCGGGAACATCCAAGACCCATCATCACAGTGTTTGGCACGTTGACAGTGGATGTTCAAGGCATATGACTCGTAATATATCTCTCTTACAAAACATAATACCATATAACGGAGGATATGTTATATTTGCTGGAGACAAAGGTGGTAAGATTACAAAGAAAGGTATAGTGTCCAATGGTGTGTTAAGTTTTGAATATATGTAGGGATTGAACCTAGAGGCTCGGGAAATCAAATCAAGATTATCAAGATCAAGTCGCTCGAGAACCTGTAGTTGCTGCGCGAGAACCTGCTTCTCGCGCGAGATCTTTGAAGTCGAGCGATAACTATGCGACAACTTCTTCGATTAGTATAAATAGTTAGTTCTTAATGTAATTGAGTAAGCTTTTGTCATTTCTTGATTTCACACTCATTGTAATTCATTCAAATCAGAGAGCAATACACTTTAAAGTTTATTTACATTTGTGTTTGTATTCTTCATCTACTATACAATCTTATTCCGTGATGTTAACATTCCGCATTTTGCATCACGAGATCAATCTTGTTATTGTGTTGATCCTTACAATTGGTATTAGAGCTTGGCATGCTCTTGACCGATTGGATGAAGATTAAAGTAGAGTTTTGAAGAGATTGTGATCATCAAATTGGTTTATACTTGAAGATTTGTTCATATTTGAAGATGATTAAGCTGATTAACTTGGTGTTCAAAGAAAGGATGATGTTATTGAGCTTAAACGAGCTTAGTTGAATCAATTAGAGACCATTAGGATCTTAATTGAATCTAAATAAGTAATTGAATACTTAATAAACCAAGATTTAATCAAATTGGTGAAAGATTGCAGCCGGAAACTTTCGAAACTGAAGAGATCAAACAAGCGAAAAGTTGGTGATTCTGTGCGAAAAGTTATATTTCGCGCGAAAGGTTGAAGTTTAGCAAGAGTTGGTTAAAAGTATGTTACAAAAAGATTCCATTCACGCGAAAACTTGAAGATTTCACAAAATTCAATTACAGAACTTACCTCGCGAAAACTTTGTACTGTTGCGCGAGTACTCTTGATTTCGCGCGAGAATTTTTGAGTTTAAAGAATTGCTAATTTTTAAGATAGAAAATGGCAAATCTAAAGAACATCATTGCTACTCTTAATCTTGACAATGAGATTGGTACTAGCACAAAACCACCTCGTCTGCTAACGAAGAAGATTATCCTGATTGGGCTTATGGGCTTGAAAACCATGTCATTTACCCTAAACCCAGGATGATGAGATCCATCAAACAACGTCCATATATCCTGGTATACAAAAATGAAAAAGGTGACTTGGTGCCAAAACCTAAACATTTGTGGGATGAAGATGATTTGAAAAGAATGGAGCTTAATGATAAAGCGTATGTTGCCATTACTATGGCACTTACCACTGAGATAGCTCAGAATTTTAAAGATTATACCAAAGCTAAGGATTTATGGGATGTAATGGAAGAACAAATTATGGGCAACAAGGACATGAGAGAGAGCAGAAAGGATATGCTTAATCAATAGTTCAACATGTTCAATCAAACTCTTGGTGAAACTTTGGAAGGTCAAATGTCAAGGTTTGGAAGGTCAAATGTCAAGGTTTGTCAAATGTCAAAGTTTGTCAAATATCAAAACGATGGGAGCTGAGGTATCAGCCTTATATGCCAAAATTGGCTAGTAATCCAAATTATTATGTCAGCTACTCTTAGTTGTGTCAACAACAACAGTCAGCAACATCTGCTCATTCAACTATCAAAGATCAATCATTGCCCCAATCCCTGCCTTATTATCAAACTCCTCGTCAAAACCATTATGTTCAAGCTCAAGTCCAAACACAATCTCAAACCTACCCACAAATTCAAGCTACTCAACCTACACAACAATCATTTGTTGTAAACACTCAACCCAACAAACAAACCATTCACATAGCTGAAGAACACCTAGCTTTGTTTGCATCATTCATGAACAGTTATGAAGCCTTTTCTACAAGAAGATTAAGTGCAACCAGCATCTTGGTTGATGACTTGCGACACGTTAATCTCGATGATGTAGAAGAAAATAATATCAAGTATCAAATGGTTATGGTGGTGTATAGAGCAAAGAATTTTGCAAGAAGAACTGGTAGAAAAGTCTTTGGTTTGAACAACTCAAGCAAAATAGGATTTGATAAGTCTAGCTTGAGATGTTATAACTGTGACAAACCTGGTCATTTTGCTAGAGAATGCACTGAACCCAGATTAAATCATAATGATCATGGAAAGAAGATGGTAACAATAGAAGTTGAAACTAAAAATGATCAAGCTAGTTCATTCAAAAACAAAGCACTGGTGTCTTAGACCAGTGAGGAATATGATTGGTCTGATCAAATGAAAATTCTTGATATTAAGCTGTCTACTGCTCTGTTAGCTGAAATTCAACCAGTTGAAGAGCATTATGAAGATAAACTACTTACTGAGTTCATATCAGATGATATGTTGGATGGTGTGTTTGATGAAGAAGCAAAGGTTGAAGCTGAAACTATTGAGGGTAAACAAGTTAAGGAGGTGAAAGTGGAAGTAGTGCAGGTCTGTGATAAAATAGCTGTTGAGATTCCTTCATCTCAAGTTCCAGTTAATGAAGAAAAGGAAGCAAAGATTATTGAGTTCACTGCAGTCAAGATGAAAGAATCTGATGAAAAAGCTGTTGAGATAACTCCAGCTGATGAAGTAAAGAAAGTCAACGTTGTTGAGAAAACTCCAGCATCTGCTTATAATAATCAAGTCAATGCTATTGAGATCACTCCAACATCAGAGGCAGAAAAGTTTATTGAGAAAGCCTTCATGGTAAATGTTGTTCATGAAGAGAGAAAGAAACAAGTAGAACCTGATGAGGTATTCATTAATCTTTGTTCTAATGATTGTATTAAAAAGGTAAACAAATATAGAGTTCATAATGAAAGTTTGATTTTAGAAGTTGAGGAACTTCAATATCAAGCAAGAAAATATAAAACTGATAAGAAAATTTTTTAAGAAAAAATAGATGGTTTAAACAAATCGGTTTATCAATCAAATTTGGATCTTTTTGATAAAGAATGAAACATAAACAATTTGACAATTCGCAATAATGAATTATCTTTCGAAGTTAACAAACTTAACAGTGAGCTCTTTTCTGCAAAACAGGTTGTTCGGAAATTTCAGTTATCCTCAGACATGGTTGAAGGTATAATCAAGTATCAAATGACATAGAAAATTATTGGTGGTAAAGGTGGTGTTGGTTATTCTAACATTGCACCACCTATTAATCATGATTATACTTCATTGCCTTCATCAATTACCATTTATGATGAAGAGACCTATGGATTAGGTTTTCAATCAAAGTCTGATTTAAAACCTGCAGTTAACGTTCCATTGACTGTTGATCCTATCATAAAAACTAAAATTAAAGTTCTGATTTAAAACCTGTAGTTAAAGTTCCATTGACTATTGATCCTATCATAAAAACTAAAATTAAAGTTAATCATGAAAATTCTTTTGAAGAATGGGAAAGTGATGATGAATTAGTATTTGAGGAGAATAAAAATTGTAATTAAAAATCTTCATGTAAATCATCATCAGTGATTAATAAAAGTTCTAAAGTTTAAATGTTACAAATGATTGTTCAAGTTTGTCTAATAAGGAAAAGAAAATAAAATCAAAAATAGAATTTAAGACCAAAGAAAGAACACATGTCACAACATATTTATCTGACTTGAAAACTGATTTCAAGAACAGATTTGTTTCAAAAGGCAACATTGATAAAGAAGATTATATTTTTAAGGAAACAAATGCAAGTTTCTTTAAAAATAAGTCTCCTATTATTGCTAAATCTGTGAAACCAGATGTGTGTAGATCAGGTACAAAAAAAACTGGTCCTACTATAGTTCATCCATTTCACAAAGATAGAGCTAAATTTAAAGACTTGCTGTCTGAGGAGAAAATCATTCTGTTAGAACAAATCATAGTGTAAAAGGAAAACAAGAGATTGTTAAAGAATCTATTGCCAAAAGAAATACCAAAGCTAGATTCTATGATAACAATGAATGTTATCATCAATAGTTTGAGAAACCAACTTGAAAGAATAATGTGTATCATAATAAATGTTGTTATGTTTGTGGAAAGCCACATGAAGAGCCTAGAAATTGTCATCATCAATATCAATGGACAAGTAAACAAAGGTTTCACAATTCCATTGCAAATAATAGAAAACAATTTTTCATAAATGCCAGAGTTAAAAGAAATTTAAATCAGTCAAATTCATTTGCTGCTACCAAAAGTGTTTGTACAAATACAAATTTGAAACAAGAAAATACAAACAAAAAATATTACATGTCAATGATGACAATTTATCTTCCACATAAACCATTTTCAAATGATTGGTTACAAGTCTGATCAAGCCAATTCAAAAATGGAAAATTAAAACAACTGAATCAGCTTCTGAATCAGCTTCTGAATCAGCTTATGATATTGTTGAAGATTATGTTTTCAATGATAAAAGAGATATGATTTTGAAAGTTGTATCATATTTAGATGCAAATAGAGTACACAAGTCAACCATGGCTTGGGTTCCTAAATTTGAATAACTCATTCATTTGTGCAGGAACATCCAAGACCCAACATCAACAGTGTCTAGCACGTTGACAGTGGATGTTCAAGGCATATGACTGGTAATATATCTCTGTTACAAAATATAAAACCATACAATGGTGGATATGTTATATTTGCTAGAGAGAAAGGAGGTAAAATTACAAAGAAGGGTATAGTGTCCAATGGTGTGTTAAGTTTTGAAGATGTCAATTTTGTAGAGGAACTAAAACATAATATGTTAAGTGTCTTTCAAATTTGTGACAAACAATATTCAACACATTTCACTGATAAAGAATGTCTTATTCTAAAACCTGGATTTGTAATTCCTGATGAATGGATATTATTAAGAACTCCGAGAGACAAAGACACATACTTACTTGATATGAATGGATCACATTTGTTTGTAACTACATCTTGTCTATTGTCAAAAGCCTCGAAAGTGATTCATTGTTATGGCATCGGTGTCTTGGTCATGTGAATATTAAGAATATGAACAAATTGGTTAAAGGAAATCATGTTCTAGGCCTACCTTTTAAAGAATTTCAATTAACTGAACATTACCTTTCATGTTCGAAAGGCAAACAAAATAAACTTTCTCATAAACCAGTTGCTCATACAAAGATTAACTCTATACTTCAACTGTTACACATGGATTTATTTGGTCCAGTTAGTGTTTTGAGTTTAGGACATCGTGCATATTGTTTAGTCATTACTGATGATTTCTCTAGATTTACAGGGGTTTTCTGTATTAGGCACTAAAGATGAGACTCCTCATCTCTTGATAAAATTCATGAAACTCGTGGAAAATCAAACTGACAAAACAATCAAGTGCATTCGAAGTGATAATGGGACAGAATTCTGCCAGAACAATGTTAATTGATCTGGACGTTAATTAAAGCTGACAAAACAATCAAGTGCAGTAAATCCACAACAAAATGGAGTTGCTGAACGAAGAAACAGAATGTTAATTGAAGCTGCCAGAATAATGTTATCAGCGGCCAAATTACCATCTTTCTTTTGGCCTGAAGCTATTAACATTGCCTGTTATGTTTAGAATCATGTGTTAATCAATAAACAACAAAACATGACTACTTATGAAATCTTTTTCCAACATAAACACAAAGTCAAATATTTCAAAACTTTTGGCTATTGTTGTACTTTGTTAAATATATCTGCTTCAAAGTCAAAATTTGATGAAAAAGCTGATGATTGTTACTTTGTTGGATATTCAGCCAATAAGGTCGAATATCGGGTTTATAATAAAAGGTCGTAACAAATAATTGAATCATTTGATATTGATTGGCATGAATCTAACAAAACAGATGCAGGTTCTGCACCTACATGGGTATATGATTATGCTTTGTTGTTTGAAACATTAAATGGGTCTACTGTTGTTTCTACACCTACTTTGCCTTTGACATCCTCAATTCAGGAAATTTTTGCTGATGACATTGGAACTTTTTCTTCTCGGGTAAAAGGAATATCTTCAGATATACCTTCTTCTTCTAATATATCAGCTGTTTCATCGGTTTCTACATCTGATACATCTTCTTCTAAGCCAATTGTTAAGCAAGCTTTCCAAGATTCTACTCATAATTCTTCTTCTACTCAAGATGATCAAATTGTTACCATTCAAGTTTGATTTGATTATTTTTCAATTGAAAGGGATAATCATCAAAAAGAAGACATTGTTTATCAACCAGAAGGAGGGATCACTATTGTAGAACCCATGGATCATATGTCTAATCTAGACGAAGTTATCTCTGAAGATACTATTCCTCAACTGAGAATTCATAAAGATCATCCAACTGAAGCAATCATTGGTCCATTATCACAAGGAGTTCAAACCTGAAGCCGATCTGGAGCAATAAATACATGTTTGTATTCATGTTTCATTTGTCAAATGGTGCCAAAGAATGTTGAGATGGCTTTAAAGGAAAACAGTTGGGTAGAGGCTATGCAAGACGAGCTTATGCAATTCAAGAAACTTAATGTATGGCATCTGTGAGAATTACCAAAAGGTAAGTTATCAATTGGAACAAAATGGATATTCAAGAACAAAACGGATGAAAAAGGTGTGATTGTTCGCAACAAGGCCAAACTTGTTTTTCAAGGTTCTATCAGATTGAAGGACTTGATTATGAAGACGTATATTCTCCTGTTGCAAGACTGGAAGCTATTTGAATCTTTCTGGCTTATGCTTCATACAAGAACTTCATAGTATATCAAATGGACGTTAAAACCGCATTCTTGTACGGCGAAATGAAAGAAGAAACATATGTTTGTCAACCACCAGGGTTTGAAGATCCAGATCATCCCGAATATGTTTACAAGTTAGACAAAGCACTTTATGGCTTACATCAAGCACCACGTGCTTGGTATGCTACTCTCACTGATAATTTGCTTGGAAATGGTTATACAAGAGGTGCTATTGATCAAACTTTATTTTTAAGGAAGACTAGTGATGGTATTATTTTGGTTCAAGTTTATGTCGATGATATTATTTTTGGATCTACCAATGATAGTTTGTGCAAAGATTTGAAGCAGTGATGAAGAAGAAATTTGAGATGAGTTCTCTTGGCGAAATGTCATTTTTCTTAGGCATTCAAGTTCAACAAGATGACAAGGGTATACTGATACATCAACAAAAGTATGTTCATAGTATTCTTGAAAATACAAGTTTCAAGACTCTAAGACAGCTCCAACTCCTATGTCTTCTCGTCCTACTTTGACTCCCGATCTCACGGGTGAAGATGTTAATTAACATATGTATCGATGAATGATCGGATCCCTGATGTATCTTATTGCAAGTAGGCCAGACATCATGTTTCCTATTTGTCAGTATGCACGCTATCAGAGTAATGCAAAGGAATCTCATATTAAAGCTGTCAAGCGAATTTTTAAATATCTCAAGGGTCAACAAACACTTAGCCTGTGCTATCTTAAAAATTCTGATTTCAATTTATTTGCTTATACTAATAGTGATTATGCAGAATGTAACTTGGACAGGAAATCAACTACAGGTGGATGTTAATTTCTTAGTAATAGATTGATTTCATGGCAGTGCAAGAAATAGTAGACGGTGTCCACTTCAACTACAGAGGCTGAATATGTGGCTTCTTCAAGTTGTTGTTCACAGAATGTTTTGATACAACAACAACTTCTTGACTATGGCCTTAACATTTATGACACCAAAATTTGATGTGATAACACTGCAATACTAAACATTGTGAAGAATCCAATTCAAAATTCCAAAACAAAACACATTGATATCCGAATTCATTTTATTCGTGAACGTTTTGATAGGAAACTTATTCATTTGGAATTGGTCAAATCATATGATAACATCGCTGATTTTTTTACTAGGGTGTTTGATCATTACAGATTCGAATTTTTAGTTCAATCTTTGGGACTGATTAACTTTGGTTAACACTTATTCTTTCACCCTTTAGAAAAATATTTTTCTTTGTTTTTAGTTCAAAATTGGTATTTTCTTTACAGATAATCACAATTTTAGGGGGAGAAAATCCAAATATCGAACAAAATTTTGTTCTTAGGGGGAGTAAAAGGTTTAAATAAAAAGTATAAAAAGTTTTTGTTCTATAAGAAAAAGATTGAGAAAATATAAATTTTCAAAGCTATATAGGAAATGATAGTAAATTTCTTGATTTTAAGTCATTACATTCTAAAGCATACAAGAAACTAACTTGGATTATGTTTGATATGTTGACAGGATTGACGATCAAGAATGAAAAGCACTAAGTACTTTGATGCACTGAAGTGGGTAACTTATCAAGGTTTTAAGATAACACTGATTCCATGCTAAAACAGACTGAGAGTTACAGACTAGTCATACTCAAGTCAGTTGCTTTCTTCCTCAACTTGTTTCAGATTATATATAAATATGTAAACATCAAAGATAAAAATTGTATACAAAAGCAAAACAAAATTCAAAAGAGAAAAACAAACAAAAGGAGCAAAAAGAAGCCAAAAGGCCATTTAGGAATGAAAGATGCCAATGGGCACATTAATAAAAGATATGTCATAGACATACATACTATATGATAAATATTTTCTTCTTTGAGAATATGTTATGACATAGAAGGCAAAATCAAAAGATGGGGCATGTATGTCCGATTTGGCTTGTAAGCCCTAAACGTCTTGCGAGGGCAAAACATAAGTTCGACTAGCAGTTAATAAGTTCTACAAATTGTTAATATTCTGTGTTCAGAAGCATTTCTCATGCTAGATATGCTCCAAATAGATATTATCTAAGATAATAACTAAGAAATCTGATCAGAGATGAAAGGTTTAAGTCAAATTGGGATGACTAGAATCTTAAAATGTCTTGAAGTTGGATAAGAGTTTTGTAAAACTTTTGATTGTGGGAATCACTGAATTCATATAGTCTAAACAAAACATGATAAGAATCATAGCTTATGTGTCTAATTAAAACTTGAAGTCTAAGTTTAATAAGGATACAATATATTAACAATCAGCATAAACAGTCTTGTTTACAATAAGCTGAGTAATGTTAATGATTGAATTTTAAGAAATATGATCCTATATTTTAAAATTAATCAAAAACATTATAAAATAATGTTAATTAGTGTGTTTAATTGTTTTTGTGTCAATTAGTTTTGTTATACAAAATTTTCAAAAGTTAAGGGTGTTAGAATAGTTGTAAACACTTAGCTAAACATAATCATTTTAATAACAAATCAAAAGGGTTCAATAAAATGATTAAAATTAAAAATTAGAAAGCAAATATTTTAAAAGGAAATTGACCTTTTCGCGCGAGAGGTTCAAATCATGCGAACAGTTCAAGATGCGAGAACTCTCACTTCTCGCGCGAGAAGTCAGAGTACTATTTAAAGTACAGTTGTACGAAAACTGAAGTATTCGCACGAAAAGTGTGAAAAATTTCTCTCTAAAATTTCTAATTGTTGAAACCTTGTTTAATCGACTGATATTGTTCGTTTGGGTTGCATATTGATTACGAAGGGTGTGATATTGTTCGTTTGGGTTGCATATTGATTACGAAGGGTGTGATAAGGTATATTGATGTTTAGATCATTGTTTTGTGTGTATTTGTTTATGACCGAGTGTTAAATTCACAAATACATGTTAAAATTGAACAAATTAAACACAATAAACCTTAATGATGCCTTAATCGACATCTAATGAACAAGTTTAATTGATTAAAACACTGAGAAATTTACGAATTGGAAATTTTGAACAGAAACAGACTTGTCGCATGAGACAAGTTCTGGAATATGAACATACGCTAAAAGTCTACTAGTCGCGTGAGAAGTTCAGGTTCTGAAATATGAACGGATGAGAAACGTTTATTTGTCGCGCGAGAAGTTATATTCTCATAAAATTCAAATTTGTGCAATTACGTTACTTGTCGCGTGAGAGGTTCAATTTTTCAAAATTCAAATTCATGCGATCACTACACTCGTCGAGTGAAAAGTCAAAATTTTTAAAATTTTAAGTGTTGAAATTTTTGTTTGTCTGAATTTTTAAACATTGTGTATACTTATAAAGTGTGTTCAATGTTTCAGATGGGGAGACCTACGGTTTTTAATAAAAACCATAATGCTGTTGCATATCTCGGGGATGTTCCTGACGACAAAGCGTTGTTTAGATCACTGATAGAGGGACTGAAGACTTCTCGGATTTATCATGCTATATGTGACAATCCTGCTATTTACACGGATGTGATTGATCAGTTCTGGCAATCAGCTGCCAATGAGATAGATGTTGAAAGAGAACATTGTATCATTGCCACAGTCAAGGGCAAGAGATTGGTTATTACTACTGAAGTGATTAACAGTGTGCTATTGTTAGAAGATCAGCCACATGCACCTGTTAAGATTGATGATGATGCTGCAAAGGATTGCTTGATTCGTATGGGTTATATCCATATTTAAAGAAAAAGTATGTGCCACCGTTTTGGAAGTATCTATTTCATATGATAATCCATTGCCTTAGCAATCTAAAGGCCGGCATGGATAGTCTAAGTGCTATTTTTGGATCCCTGGTTTCTCTTGTTGGAGATCTTCCATACAACATATCCAGGGCTATTTTTTCTAAGATGCAGAAGAATGTTATTGCTACAGTGGGGAAGAAGTTTATAATGTACCCTAGATTTATACAGATGATAGGGAATGCTGCTTTTCGTGAGTTAGCTGTATCAGAGTCGTCAACTTATAATGTAATGGTGATGAAGAAAGATATTTTTACTTATCTGATGGCAGCGCGAGGAAATGCTTGGGATGGATACCATTTTGCTAAGCTTGGAAGGTTTATTGATGGATTTCAAGTTCCTCAAGCACGTATAGTTGATACAGCTGGTACATCCACAAGTACAGCATAAGAAGCTCCAGAAAGTTCATAAGCAGCTGGTAGATTATATATTGATGAAGTGGATACATGGTTGCAAAGTGGTGAGGATGACAGTGAGACTGGCAGCGATGAGATAGGGAATGTACCTTACATGTTGCAAGAACATCCCACAGTGCAAGAAACGCCTGCCAAACGCACTGTTGAGTATCGTGATGCTGATTTTATCCCTGATGATGTGTCATCCACAAGAGGAAGAAAGAAGAGAATAGCTAGGAGAGCAAGTGATAGTCCATGTGGGAGGGGTAGAGGACGAGGTGTGTTGAGGAAAGGTCGAACCCCGATGACCACTTATCACACCCTCGCTAGAAGCGGAAATACGAGGATGCGACGGACGGGATCGTCATAACACATTGGGGGTCCAAGAGAATCACTAAAGGTATTCTCCGTAAATGGTCATGACGTCGCCCGACACATAGGATTACATGCCAAGTAAAGTCATTCCCAAATCGTCATACCATAAATGCATAAATAGTCCAAAGTTCCATTTAGGAACTAACAAACACAAGTGCAAAACAATCCCAAACACAACCAACAATTACAATCCAACAATCAAACAATTCAAAACAAGCCTAATAGTCTCATGAAACGCCTATTGCTCCCAAGAGAGCGGTCTTGTCTAGAGTCCCAAGCCAAGCACCTAAGCCTCATTACCTAAAAAGACATGCTCTAAAAAGTCAACAAACGTTGGTGAGTTCACAGGTTTAAATAACTAAGGATTTGCCGTGTGTAACATATACAAAATGTGTATGTGGATAAGAGTACATAGCGATCATAGATATCAACACAAGTCTAAGTCAGTCCAAGTCCATTTACCCGGATTATATTCACCAAAGGGCAAGCCCAGGCCAAGTCAGTCTCGACTAGCATACTGACGATAGGGGTGGGGTGTCAACCCGTTAGTACTAACAATACCTCTCCATGATGTCCAAGTCATAATAACAAGCCCAAGTCCAAGTCGCAATAACAAGCCCATGTCCAAGTCACAATAACAAGCCCAAGTCCAAGTATACATTCATGAATGAACATCTAGACTCATCCCATGACCCAAACCACATACATTGTCCCAAATTAGTCTAAAAGACACGACATAGCCAAAACCATGAGCATGCTTTTACCCCAAGTAAAACATAATAAAAAGGGGCCGTGAAACTCACCTCAAGATAGTATAGTCCAAAGTCTACAACAAGCAAAGCAAGCACTAAAAGTACAAATCATAAAAGGATTACTAGAGAACAAAAAGAATGACCAATATGGGTGTAATCCTAGTAGTCCAGTCCTTAATATCTATCAAGGTTCTATTTTATGAAAATATGATTTTCTAATAGAACAAATCCAAAGTCCGGTTTAAACTTTAAGTCTCATCGAGTTTAGAGTTTTAGTTGTCGCTCTTAACTACTTTATAAATGTCCGTTGATGCACGTTAATTAGCCCATTCAAAATAAATTAAAGATATTATTATTCGTCCCTTTAGAAGTCAGTTAATTATTTTTAAGTATAAGGCTTGTCTTCATTTGATTATTTGGTTTCAAACCCTTATTTTTAAGTCACATAAAATATTTCAGCATGTAGAGCTGATTGCGCACCAGTTTTGAATAAGCGAGTTGGAGGTCGAAACGGTCACGAATCGACGTGTGACCAGAACCATTTGAAAGATAAGACTTTAAGATAACTCTCAGAAAAAGAATCATGTCGAATAGATAATATATGAGATAGATATGGCTCGACAAACACAGACCAACATTCTGCCCAAATTCGTCAGTTTTGACCTTCGATCTTGTTTGGTACTTTTGGAGGCCCAAACGATATCGAAACGACACGAGACCACTTGGTTTAGTTAGAGGACTCATTGAATTCAATTTTAGACGAAAACCTTGACCCATTTAGACTTATTATGACAAAGTTATGGCCTGTACAAACTGCCCTATTTTTCTGACAGCAATCTGTCAAGTTTATTAGTCTTGCTCATTGGCATTACAAATCTCCATATTTCACCCATATTGAATCGAGTTCTTAGAGAACGTTTATTACATCTTACACTTTACCAAAACTTAAATTAGACACTTAAATTATCAAAATTTTCAGTCATAAACAATTAGTTGAAAGCTAGTCTTCCGGTTCACAACATTACTTAATCGTTACATAGTTTTGATTGTTTACCTCGTCCATTCGATCAAGGAACAAAATTAATAATTTCTAAAACAATTTAAGAAGCCAAGATGACTATTTGGATCAGGTCACACAAGATTACAACCCCATTTTCAATAGATTCAAGGATATTCAAAGATCAAGGATTAGGGTTTTACCGGATAGAGAGTCTAGCACCCGTTGCGTTTGGATTTTCACGATACAACATCCAAAACCAAGAATATAAGAATATTAGATGGTGATTTTGTGTTTAGATGATGAACATCATCATTATCAAGATAGAACAAAGAATAGAATCATTAAGAAACGATTTTTCTTACCGGTAAACAAGAAGATGAACACGACTTGTCTAGAACACGATCTTGAACGTCATGATTGTTCCAAAAATCAAAGAGATGATGTCTTGATGCTGATTTTTGATGGATTGGATGAAGAACAAGGAGAATTGAGTTGTGACGGCTAGGGTTTGCAATTGGGAGAGTTGCTCGGAGATAAGCTTGCACAAATGAGAAAACAAGGGGGAATTCCCCCTTGTCTACCTATTCTCGGCCGCAACAAGGGAGGGCAAGGGCCTTCGGGCCCTTGGCCTATATCATCCAATCCGACTAGTCTCGAGTCGCGTGTCGTCAAATTTTTACGTTTTTAAATTCCGCGCGCTAAAACGATTGCATCGAGCTATTATATGCCATATAAATTATCTTATGTATATTTTTAATTTAGTTCTTGGTTTATTAGTAGACTTTAGGCAAAGCCCACATAAGTTTGGTTTTCCGTGTTATAACGTAGTTTTTAGCGTTTCGCCTTTTAGAAAAACCTTGATCACGCCCAATGCACAGTACCTTGTACTATGGCAAGCCTAATGATCATCTTAATGACTAAAACCCTAGGCCTAATACTATGCCCTAGGCCATTAAGCTAAAATTTTGATCGACACATAAATGAATCAATCAATTAAGACCAAGCCCACGTATGACAAAATCAAAGTCAAAAGTCAAAGTCAAAGGTCAAACAAAGTCAAAAGTCAAAGTCAATGGTCAACACACCTGTTTTGGTGACGGATGTCATAGTATCCCCTAGTTGTGAGAATTTCGTCCCGAAATTCAGCTGGAGTTATCAACTGCATCGCCATTCGCAAACAGGTGAGGATACTTAGTCCTCATTCCATCTTCTCGTTCCTAGGTAAATTCAGGGCCTCTCTTTGAGTTCCACCTTACCTTTACAATCGGGATCTTGCTACGCGTCAGCGTCTTTAGCTCCCTATCCATGATCTCCACTGGTTCTTTGACGAATCGAAGTTTGTCATCCACTTGAGTTTCTTCGAGTGGCACATGCAATGTCTCATCGGCAAGACACTTCTTGAGGTTAGACAGGACCAATAAGCAACAGGACCAATCCGTTCAATGATCTTAAACGGACCCACATACCTAGGAGCCAATTTACTTCTCTTGCCGAAACGGACAATGCCTTTCCAAGGCGACACCTTCAATAGAACGCTATCTCCCGCATTGAACTCTAATGGCTTTCTTCGATTGTCAGCATAGCTTTTCTGATGATCTTGTGCCGTTTTCAACCTATCTTTAATCTGAAACACCTTGTCAGTTGTTTCCTGTATAATCTCGGGTCCAGTCATTTGACTTTCTCCAATTTCTGCCCAGCACGTTAGCGACCTACACTTACGCCCGTATAATGCCTCGAGTGGGGCACATCCAATACTAGTATGGTAATTATTATTATATGAGAACTCCACCGACGGAAGGTGAGTATCCCAGTTACCACCAAAGTCAATTGCGCAAGCCCTCAACATATCCTCCAAAGTCTGAATCGTACGCTCACTCTGACCATCAGTCTGAGGGTGATAAGCTGCGCTCATGTCAAGGCGTGTCCCTAATGGCTTTTGCAAACAGTACGAGAATCGAGATGTGAAACAAGCATCCCAATCAGAGATGATAAACACAGGTACTCCATGTCTAGCCATAATCTCACTGATATAAATCCTCGCCAACCTTTCCATCTTAAAGTCCTCACGAATAGCTAGAAAATGAGTAGATTTGGTCATCCGGTCCATAATGACCCAAATCGAATCATGCCCACTACTAGTCCTTGGTAGCTTCGTAATAAAGTCCATGGTAATGGTTTCCCACTTCCATTCAGGAATTTCAGGTTGCTGTAATAGACCCGATGGTCTGATGTTCTGCTTTAACCTTCGAGCAGGTCAAGCACTTACTAACATAAACTGCTATATCTTTTTTCATTCCAGGCCACCGATATAAATCCCTAAGGTCGTGGTACATTTTGTCTGCACCAGGGTGTACCAAATACTCCGACTTGTGTGCCTCATTCAATACCATCTCTCGCACGTTCCCCACAATAGGAACCCAAATTCTTTCCACAAAGTACAATCCGCCATCGTCTTTCTAATCAAATTGTTTGTCTAGGCCCCGCAACGCCTCTCTGTGTACATTTGTTTCCTTCATGGCTTCAACTTGGGCAGCAATGATGTAAGTCTTAATACCAGAATGAACTGTCATTCGTAAGGCCCGAATGAGTACAGGTTTGGTCCTCTCCTTTCGACTCAACGCATCAGCAACCACATTTGCTTTACCCGGGTGGTACCGGATTTCACAGTCGTAATCACTAAGCAATTCAATCCAACGTCGCTGTCTCATGTTTAGCTCCTTTTGATCGAAAATATGCAGTAGGCTCTTGTGGTCCGTATATACACCACACCTTGTGCCATACAAGTAGTGTCTCCAGACTTTAAGAGCGAAGACCACTGCACCCAACTCTAGGTCATGGGTGGTGTAATTCTCTTCATGATTTTTAAGTTGTCGTGACGCGTATGCAATCACTTTATCCTTTTGCATAAGCACACAACCTAAACCTTGATGCGACGCGTCACAGTACACAACAAACCCTTCCGACCCCTCGGGAAGTGCCAATATCGGTGCATTGCACAACTTGTCCTTTAAAATGTTAAACGCATCCTCTTATTTAGCACCCCACTCAAACTTTTTATCCTTCTGCGTCAGTTGAGTAAGTGGTTGCGCAATCCTTGAAAAGTTTGCGATAAATCGCCCATAGTAGCTTGCTAGTCCAAGGAATTGTTGATCTCTGAAGGCGTTTTGGGTGCCTCCCAGTTTTTAACTGCATCGATCTTCCCGGGGTCCACATGAATTCCTTTCTCATTCACTACATGTCCGAGGAATTTCATCTCACGCAGCCAAAACTCACACTTAAAAAACTTGGCATAAAGTTTCTCTCTCCCTAACAATTCGAGAACACTCCGCAAGTGTCCTCATGCTCCTCTTTTGTCTTCGAATAGATCAAAATATCATCAATGAATACTATAACAAATTTATTCAAGTATGGTTTACATACTCTATTCATTAGGTCCATAAATACCGCGGGTGTGTTCGTCAGTCCAAAAGGCATAACCAAAAATTCATAATGTCCGTAACGTGTCCTAAAAGCCGTCTTTGGTATATCGTCCTCATATACTCTCAACTAGTGATATCCCGAACAAAGATCAATCTTTGAAAAATACGTCGATCCTTGGAGTTGGTCAAATAAATCATCTATCCTTGTAAGGGGTATCGGTTCTTAACTGTTAATTAGTTCAATTCCCGATAATCTATACACATTCTGAAGGACCCATCCTTTTTCTTGACGAACAGCACTGGCGCTCCCCATGGTGAATGACTGGGTCGTATGAAACCTTTGTCTAATAACTCTTTGAGTTGACTAGACAGTTCTTGCATTTCTGACGGGGCTAATTGATAAGGAGCCTTAGCCACAGGCACTACGCCAGGCACCAAATCAATCCGAAAATCCACCTATCTTTGAGGCGGCAACCCTGTCAAATCCTCCAGGAACGCCTCTAGAAAGTCCCGCATAACGGGTATGTCTTCTATATTCCTATCTACTACCTTCATGCCCATTATGAATTCTTTGTTCACTTTCGGCTTCTCTCCATGTATATCAAGCGTCCCGCCACTTGGTAACGGAATGCGCACTGTCTTTTCATTACAAACGATTTTCATTGTGTTCTTAGTTTACCAATCCATACCTACCACTACGTCAAAACTCCCAAGCCCAAAAGGTATAAGATCTATTCTAAAAGCATGCTTGTCTAGTATTAAGGTACAGTCCCGGATTATATCTCTAGTCTCCACTAGACTACCATTTGCCAATTCTACCACATAACTTTATTCCGCACAACTAGGGGTCATATCCATTAATTTCACAAACTCATATGATACAAAACTATTATCTGCACCCGTATCAAATAAAACTATAGCATAATGATCGTTCAAAGTAAACATACCCGTCACCACTTACGGTTCCTGCCGAGCGTCATTAGCCCCAATTACAAATGCCCTTCCACGAGTAGGGTTACCATTGTTGCCTTGTCTATGATTCGCGCCAATCGCCAGGACCTGATTTTGATTGTTGTTTCCCGCATTCTGATTGATCACTTGTCCTGGGGCTCGGTTTAGCCTTGGGCAAGTGTTGCGGTAATGTTCGGGGCTCCCACACTCATAACATCCATGCTGTGCACCTGCTGGTCTAACTGCATGGGCTGGCAGCACTAGATTCACAACCGCCCTACAATTCTTAGCTATATGTCCGATTTGTTTGCAGTTGAAGCATGTAAGACACGGTGGCGTAATCGGGTGATGCAGATTGCACTTTGTGCACCTCGAACAATCACCAACATACTCCTTTGCTGGCACTGCAGCAACATACCCCTTCACCACCCTTGTTTTGTTATCCACTTTACTGCTTGCTGGTTTGCTTGACTCCCCGACGTCCTTACGTTTTTCGACGGTCTTTCCCGAAACTCCCGTTCTCACCATTTCATCAGTTAGTGTGCCGGCCTTCAAGATCGCACTTTGAATAGTCGAGGGTGCCGCAGCAGTCACCATACAACGTATTTGGTGGCACCAATCCTCTTTGATTAAGGTGTCACCAAATGTGGCACAAGCTTTGCTAATTCATGAAATCGGTCGGTATAAGCAGCATGACCCGACCCTACCATCGAATGGTTCCAAAACTCATGCTCCAATTTTTGCATTTCATTCATAGGACAGTACTCTTCAGTCGCCAAAGCTTTAAATTCAACCCATGTCATAGCCATTGCTGCCTCCCTGCCCCGAGCCTGAATTTGGGTGTTCTACCATGTTAGTGCTTTTCCCACTAGTGAGCAGGTAGCATACTTCACTTTTTGACTTTCAGCACAGTTACTAATATCCATCACAACTTCCATCTTCTCAATCCAGCGATTTAAAGCAATGGCACCTCCTTTTCCATCAAACTCCTTCGTTTACAAGTCATGAATTCCTTGTAGGTACACCCAACTCTACCCCCGGTACCATTTCCCACAGCGTGTTCATTCCCACCATTGTCAATTCCTATCAACACCTCATCACCATTCGCTCCTTCTTCACCTCCATGGTTACCATTGTCCTCTTCATTCCCATTGCCATTCCCGTTTCCTCCGCCCATACCGCCTCCATTGTTCAAGATATTATTACTCACTTGCATAACAATAGTAGGAATTAGCTCAGCTAACTGTTGAGTGATGATAGCGGCGATATCCGGGTTTCCAGCCTCATTGTTTCCATTGTTCTGCCCACCTTGACCTCTTCCACCTAGGGTTCCACCACGACCACCAGAACCGCTACCACGTCCTCGTCCCCTAGGTGCTTCACCTCCACGGGCTGAGCTGCGGGTAACCCTTCTTGGCAGCATGTTCTAAATATAAAACAGTCCGTAAACGGTTACATCCATTAGTCACGATAGTAGTAAACCTATGAACTATTTCAAGAGTATATAGACATATTGTAGCATTTAATTGTCCGACACACGTATCTAAAATAGAATAGCTTTAATAATGTCAATCCATAATGTCCACAATACTAAATGCCAAACCAAAATCAATGTACTATCCCACTAATTCACCAATCAAAAGTACTTAGAAATAGATAATAATAATAATAGTAGATAGTCAGCCGCAATACGAGCGTTCCCAGTTCAATCCTTCTTGTTGCTCCATGAGCAAGAAACGATAAGTCCTCCTGCCATGCGACGCGCGAACTCTCTCTTTCCCTTTATGGCTGGATGGGTAGGCAAATCGGCCCCATCATCATGAATAGTCGGTGGATGAATGGCCGCCTCAAATATAGGACCCACACGGCTCTCACAACTGCTAGCGGACTTAGGGGAATCAGGTGGGGATTCTGGAATGATAGTGATCACTTCTCGAGGGGATATTTTCTCCCGGACGAGGAATGATGTCCCTCACGTCATGTACTCTACTAGGTGGCCCATGTCCATACTGTCTAAAGCACTTAGTCATAGCTCTTGTCACCGGTCTACGTCCACGCACAGTTAGTACCCGTCTCTTCTGCCCCGGCAGACCAGTTGTCACTTCCTCGCCCTCCGAGTAGGATGAGATCATGATGATAGAAGGGGGAACGGAATGAACACCGGAAGTCATATCCTAGAGGAAAAAGTATAAGTACTTTTTCTCATAGAAGTCGGGAAAAAGTAAAGAACTAAAAAATTGGCACATAATCACACACACACGCTGATGCACACATAAGCCTATTATGCATGCTACATGAGGGTTCTTAGGTTATAGTCTAGGTTGAGTAATCCACCTAATTCTCTATAACCTGGCTCTGATACCAATCTGCCACACCCTCACTAGAAGCGGAAACACGAGGATGTGACGGACGGGATCGTCATAACACATTGGGGCCCAAGAGAAACACTAAAGGTATTCTCCGTAAATGGTCATGTAAAGTCATTCCCAAATCGTCATACCATAAGCTCATAAATAGTCCAAAGTTCCATTTAGGAACTAACAAACGCAAGTGCAAAACAATCCCAAACACAACCAACAATTACAATCCAACAATCAAACAATCCAAAACAAGTCTAATAGTCTCATGAAACGCCTATTGCTCCCGAGAGAGCGGTCTTGTCTAGAGTCCCAAGCCAAGCACCTAAGCCTCATTACCTGAAAAGACATGCTGTAAAAAGTCAACAAACGTTGGTGAGTTCACAGGTTTAAATAACAAAGGGTTTGCCGTGTGTAACATATACAAAAGGTGTATGTGGATAAGAGTACATAGCGATCACAGATATCAACAGAAGTCTAAGTCAGTCCAAGTTCATTTACCCGGATTATATTCACCCAAGGGCAAGCCCAGGCCAAGTCAGTCTCGACTAGCATACTGACGACAGGGGTGGGTGTCAACCCGTTACTACTAACAATATCTCTCAATGACGTCCAAGTCACAATAACAAGCCCAAGTCCAAGTCGCAATAACAAGCCCATGTCCAAGTCACAATAACAAGCCCAAGTCCAAGTATACATTCATGAATGAACATCTAGACTCATACCATGACCCAAACCACATACATTGTCCTAAATTTGTCTAGAAGACACGGCAAAGCCAAAACCTTGAGCATGCTTTTCCCCCAAGTAAAACCTATTAAAAAGGGGCCGCGAAACTCACCTCAAGATAGTATACTCCAAAGTTCACAACACGCAAAGCAAGCTCTAAAAGTACAAATCACAAAAGGATTACTAGAGAACAAAAAGAATGACCAATATATGTGTAATCCTTGTAGTCCAGTCCTTAATGTCTATCAAGGTTCTATTATATGAAAATATGATTTTCTAATAGAACAAATCCAATGTCCGGTTTAAACTTTAAGTCTCGTCGAGTTTAGGGTTTTAGTTGTCGCTTTTAACTACTTTATAAATGTCCGTTGATGCACGTTAATTAGCCCATTCAAAATGAATTAAAGATATTATTTTTTGTCCCTTTAGAAGTCACTTAATCACTTTTAAGTATAAGGCTTGCCTTCATTTGATTATTTGGTTTCTAACCCTTATTTTTAAGTCTCATAAAATATTTCAGCATGAAGAGCTGGTTGCGCACCAGTTTTGAATAAGCGAGTTGGAGGTCGAAACGGTCACAAATCGACGTGTGACTAGAACCATTTGAAAGATAAGAATTTAAGCTAACTCTCAGAAAAAGAATCATCTCGAATAGATAATATATAAGATAGATATGGCTCGAGAAACACAGAACAACATTCTGCCCAAATTCGTCAGTTTTGACTCTCGATCTTGTTTGCTACTTTTGGAGGCCCAAACGATATCGAAACGACACGAGACCACTTGGGTTAGTTTGAAGACTCATTGAGTTCAATTTTAGACGATAACCTTGACCCATTTAGACTTATTATGACAAAGTTATGGCCTGTACAAACTGCCCTATTTTTCTGACAGCAATCTGTCAAGTTTATTAGTCTTGCTCCTTGGCATTACAAATCTCCATATTTGACCCATATTGACTCGAGTTCTTAGAGAACGTTTATTAAATCTTACACTTTACCAAAACTTAAATTAGACACTTAAATTATCGAAATTTTCAGTCATAAACAGTTAGTTGAAAGCTAGTCTTCCCGTTCACAACATTACTTAATCGTTACGTAGTTTTGATTGTTTAACTCGTGCATTCGATCAAGGAACAAAATTAATAATTTTCTAAAACAATTTAAGAAGCCAAGATGACTATTTGGATCAGGTTACACAAGACTACAACCCCATTTTCAATAGATTCAAGGATATTCAAATATCAAGGATTAGGGTTTTACCGGATAGAGAGTCTAGCACCCGTAGCGTTTGGATTTTCACGATACAACATCCAAAACCAAGAATATAAGAGTATTAGATGGTAATTTTGTGTTTAGATGATGAACATCATCATTCTCAAGATAGAACGAAGAATAGAATCATTAAGAAATGATTTTTCTTACCGGTAAACAAGGAGATGAACAAGACTTGTCTAGAACACGATCTTGAACGTCTTGATTGTTCCAAAAATCAAAGAGATGATGTCTTGATGCTCATTTTCCATGGATTGGATGAAGAACAAGGAGAATTGAGTTGTGACGACTAGGGTTTGCGATTGGGAGAGTTGCTTGGAAAATAAGCTTGCACAATGAGAAAACAAGGGGGAATTCCCCCTTGTCTACCTATTCTCGGCCGCAACAAGGGAGGGCAAGGGCCTTCGGGCCCTTGGCCTGTCTCGTCCAATCCGACTTGTCTCGAGTCGCGTGTCGTCAAATTTTTACGTTTTTAAATTCCGCGCGCTAAAACGATTCCAACGAGCTATTATATGCCATATAAATTATCTTATGTATATTTTTAATTTAGTTCTTGGTTTATTAGCAGACTTTAGGCAAAGCACACATAAGTTCAGTTTTGCGCGTTATAACGTAATTTTTAGCGTTTCGCCTTTTAGAAAAACCTTGATCGGGCCCACTGCACAGGACCTTGTACTATGGCAAGCCTAATGATCATTTTAATGAGAAAAACCCTAGGCCGAATACTATGCCCTAGGCCTATTAAGCTAAAATTTTGATCGACACATAAATGAATCAATCAATTAAGACCAAGCTCACATATGACAAAATCAAAGTCAAAAGTCAAAGTCAAAGGTCAAACAAAGTCAAAAGTCAAAGTCAAAGGTCAATACACCTGTTTTGGTGACGGATGTCACACCACTGTGACAACTGAAGAAGTTCATGTTGTTGATATTCCAGTCACAGTCAGTGAGGCTCATATTCCAGTGATTGTTACAAAATCAACAACTGTAACATCATCATCTATGCCGACTGGTGCTGATGTAACGATGACACCTCTAAGGGAGCAAACTCATGATGATATGTTTGGAGAATCTGATTTTCTTCATACTACCCTAGAAGCTCGATCGCAACGTGAGTCTGCATCATTTTCACCCACAAGGGTTACTTTAGAGCAGAGGGTTGGCGCGTTAGAGAGGGAGATGTTAGAGAAAACTAAGGTGATTGATGAGTTGAGTAAAAGTTTGAAGGACAAAGATGAGAAGACAAAGAGCTTGGAAAGCCAACAGCAATTCATGTTCAGCTATGTGCAAATCATGGAACAAAACTTAAAAGATCTCACCTCTCGTGTTTATTCATCATTCATACAGCAACATACCACGGAGTTTGGTGAATCTAGTGGACAGCAAGCTACTGATTTAGAACCTGTTGCTGAACCTATTGAAGATACAGAGCATGTGGTTGATACTGTTGATTCCTGATCTAGTCAATGATGATGATGACTTGGATATGATTGATTTTGGATTTAGTGATGAAGAAGATGTTGATGATGATGAAAATGATGGTGTGATGATGGTGATGAATGTCAAAAAGATGATGATAAAAGGAATGATGATGAGGATCAAGGAGGTGATACTGGAAATGCTGCTAGTACTTCTGGAACATCAAGCACTAACAATGTCTCCGGACCAAGTCCTGATGATTCAATTGATTATACACCATTAGATCCTGCCACAGAAGCGACATATGAGAAAGAATTCTACACATTCCAGCGAAGATTGATTGAGGAAGACAAAGACGAAGATTTTAGTACATTTGATGATTTAGAAGGGGCCATAGATTACACATATACATTTGGAAACAGTCTTAAGGACTTGTTCTCTGATACGTTGATTGAAGAAGGGGAGATAGTTTGAGAGTCGAGCAATAGGCAAACGACTAACGAGGCTACTAGTGTTGTTGATCAAAATGCTGTCTGGTCGAGAATCTTACGTTTGCTGCTGCTCCTCCACCAGCTTATATTCATACGCGGAGACATTCCAAACCTTTCACAAGGTACGGGAATTTAGAACCTATCCTTAGTTGGGCATACGATGCTGAAAAGAAGTTATTTGTGATCAAGAGAAGAGGTGGTGCTATAGAGTATTATCAAGATGAACATGATTTTAATACACTCAAAGCTTTGGATTTATATGCAATGGGTCGTGTTCCTTTCATTAACCCGAGTAATTATGGGAAGGGAAATTGGATGAGGAATATGATCTGTAGACACAGTAAAACCAACTTCTAGGATTTCAAGACAGTCAAATCAAAAGTTATTGAAGTTGAGACCCGAATTGATCCTAACAAGAACAAACCAATGAAGATAAGGGTGTATAAGCATACAAGATATCTGAGAAAGATTCCTATACAAGCTTCGATACTAGTTAACAGCTTGTCAAAGCTTATATGATGGTGATGTGAAAAGGAGACAGGTCATGCATTGATACAATGCAGGGATAAAGAATATCGTATCATTGACCCTGTGGATTTTCTAAAGTTTGGAAAATATGATTTGATGAAGTTGCAGGCTTGTCCAATTGTAGCTGATAAATCAGTTCAGTTTATAGCAGCACAGTTTGGTTTGAACAACAAGATGTATGCTCATGGGGGAAATTACAAGGTTGCAGACGTGGACTTCTAAATTCAATGATTTACTGAGCCTAGGGGGAGATTGTAGGGGTTGAACCTAGAAGGTCGGGAAATCAAATCAAGATGATCCAAATCAAGTCCCGCGAGAACTTAGAGTTGCCACGCGAGAACCTGCTTCTCCCGCGAGATCTTTGAAATCGCACGAGAACTATGCGAGAACTTCTTAGATTAGTATAAATAGTTAGTTCTAAATGTAATTCGGTAAGCTTTTGTCATTTCCTAATTTCACACTCATTGTAATTCATTCAAATCAGAGAGCAATATACTTCAAAGTTTATTTACATGTGTGTTTGTATTCTTCATCTGTTATACAATCTTATTCAGTGATGTTAACATTCTGCATTTTCATCACGAGATCGATCTTGTTATTGTGTTGATCCTTACAAGACGTCAATTTTGTAGAGGAACTAACATAATTTGTTAAGTGTCTCTCAAACTTGTGACAAGTAGTATTCAACACATTTCACTAATAAAGAATGTCTTATTCTAAAACCTAGATTTGTAATTCTTGATGAATGGATATTATTGAGAACTCCAAGAGACAAAGACACATAATTAGTTGATATGAATGGATCTCATTCATTTGTAACCGCCTCTTTTTTATTGTCAAAAGCCTCGAAAAGTGATTCATTGTTATGGCATCTTCGTCGTGGACACGTGAATATTAAAAGCATGAACAAATTGGTTAGAGGAAATCATGTTATAGGCTTACCTTTGAAAGAATTTTAATTAACTAAACATTGTCTATCATGTTCAAAAAACAAAAAACATAAACTTCCTCATAAACCAGTTGCTCATACAAAAATTGACTACATACTTCAACTGTTACACATGGATTTATTTGGTCCAGTTAGTTTTTTGAGTTTAAGACGTCGTGTATATTGTTTAGCCATTACTGATGATTTCTCGAGGTTTACATGAGTTTTCTTCTTAGCTACTAAAAATGAGACACCTCATCTACTGATAAAATTCATGACACTCGTGGAGAATCAAACTGACAAAACAATCAAGTGCATTCGAAGTGATAATGGAACTAAATTCTGCAATCATACATTAAATAAGTTTTGTGATTCAAAGGGAATAGCTAGATAATTTAGTTCTGCAGGAACTGCACAACAAAATGGAGTTGCTGAACGACGAAATAGAACTTTAATTGAAGCTGCCAGAACAATGTTATTAGCAGCCAAATTATCATCTTTCTTTTGGGCTGAAGCTGTTAACACTGCATTTTATGTTCAGAATCATGTGCTAATCAATAAACAACTAAACATGACTCCTTATGAAATCTTTTTCAAACATAAACCCAAAGTCAAATATTTCAAAACTTTTGGATGTTGTTGTACCTTGTTAAACACATCTGATTCAAAGTCAATATTTGATGAAAAAGCTAATGATTGTTATTTTGTTAGATATTCAGCCAATAAGGTAGCATATCGGGTTTATAATAAAATATCTAAACAAATAATTGATTCGTTTGATATTGATTGGCATGAATCTAACAAAACAAATGCAGGTTCTGCACCTTCATGGGTATATGATTAGGCTTCATTATTTGAAACATTTAATCGATCGCCTGTTGTTTCCACAACTACTTTGCCTTTGACATCCTCAATTCAGGATATATTTGCTGATGATATTAGAACTATTCATACTCTGGTAAAAGAAATATTTTCAGATATACCTTCTTCTTCAACTAGTGCAGCTGCTCCACAAGTTTTTGAATCTAATACATCTTATTCTGAGCTAATTGTTGGCATGTTCCACAGATTCTACTCAAAGTTCTTCTTCTACTCAAGTTGATCCAGTTGATACCTTTCAAGTTCCATTTGATAATTTTTCTATTGCTAATGATAATCATTAAGAGGAAGATATTGTTTATCAACCTGAAGGAGGATCCCCATTGTAGAACCAGTGGGTCATATGTCTAATCTAGACGAAGTTATATCTGAAGATGTTATTCCTCAAATGAGAATTCATAAAGACCATCCAATTGAAGCAATCATTGATCCATTATCACATGGAGTTCAAACTCGAAGTCATTCTAGTGCGAAAAATACATGTTTGTACACATGTTTTATTTCTCAAATCGTGCCAAAGAATGTTTAGATGGCATTGAAAGAAAACAGTTGGGTAGAGGCTATGCAAGATGAATTGATGCAATTCAAGAAGCTCAATGTATGGCATTTGTGTGAATTACCAAAGGGTAAGTTACCAATTGGGACAAAATAGATATTCAAGAGCAAAACAGATGAAAAGGATGTGATTGTTTGCAACAAGGCCAGACTTGTTGTTCAAGCATTCTACAGATTGAAGGACATGATTATGAAGAATTATATGCTCCTGTTGAAAGACTAGAAGCTATACGAATCTTTTTGGCTTATGCTTCATACAAGAACTTCACAGTATATCAGATGGATGTAAAAACTGCATTTTTGTACGACGAATTGAAAGAATAAACTTATGTCTTTCAACCACCAGATTTTGAGGATCCAGATCATCCTGAATATGTTTACAAGTTAGACAAAGCACTTTATGGCTTACATCAAGCACCTCATGCTTGGTATGCTACTCTCACTGAACATTTGCTTGCAAATGGTTATACAAGAGGTGGTATTGATCAAACTTTATTTTTAAGGAAAACTAGTGATGATATTATTTTGGTTCAAGTTTATGTCAATGATATTATCTTGCGATGTACCAGTGATGATTTGTGCAAGGAATTTGAAGCAGTGATGAAAAAGAAATTCGAGATGAGTTCTCTTGGCGAAATGTCATTTTTCTTGGGAATACAAGTTAAACTAGATGACAATGGTATCCTTATACATCAACAAAAGTATATTCACAGTATCCTAGACAAATACAAGTTTCAAGACTCCAAGAGAGCTCCAATTCCTATGTCTTCTCGTCAAACTTTGACTACAGATCTCATGGGTGAAGATGTTGATCAACATATGTAACGATCAATGTTCGGGTCCCTAATGTATCTTACTACAAGTAGACCAGACATAATGTTCCCTGATTGTTAGTGTGCACGTTATCAGAGTAATCCAAAGGAATCTCATATGAAAGCTGTCAAGCTAATTTTTTAATATCTCAATGGTCAACCAGTACTCTATCACACCCTCAAAATCCACGTGCGGGGTTTAAAATATTTCAGAGTTTAAAACTTTAAAAATGTGCGGAAGCGTTTTGTAAATAAATCAAACCCCAGGTACTCAAAGTGTAACATTGGCAAAACATGTGTTTTTTAAAAAAATCAAACCCAAGGTACTCAAAGTAAAACATTGGCAAAAAGCGCCAAAGCTTTGTTTATTGGAAATAAATTCAAAACCAAATGTTAAGTCAAAAATGCTTGATTGGGATGCATGCTGGACTCGTGAAGTGCTCCTACTAGCAACCGAAGCTAATGACCTGAGAATAGCATACTAAAAGAGTCAACACAATGGTTGGTGAGTTCAAGAGTTTGCGTTTAACATAATCAGTGATAGTTATAAAACATAGAAATAATGCATTGAAATAGATAGCTAGTCTATATTCATAAGTAATAACCATAGTGATTTCGCGATCGAAGCTGACTGTGTTTGTCTGTTTTCCTCCCGCCATGACATACCAGGACGTGACGCTGTTAGTTGTTTAGGACAATATTGCACCCACTTGACCTCCAGTCTTACGGGTGGGGCTTGTTAGACCCAGTAGTACTACCCAAGATTTCCCGCTAGATTCCTTAATTAACGATCTGAAAGTGTGAGGTCTTTCAATGGTATACAACACTATGTTAAACTTTGCATATTTCATAATAGTAAAGCGTTTGTAAATAAGTATGCTATCTCCCCCAAAAGAGAGTGTTTAAAAGCAGGGCATGAACTCACCTGACGCGCAAATCAACAATAAGTGCAACGCTTGCAATGAGAGGAAAGACAACCCATCAAAGGTTACCTAGAACATGTGAGTACATAAGTACGTGCAACCAGAGAACAAAACAACCCTAAATGCTCAACAACACATTAACTCTAGGGTTTTGAAACCAAAATGACACATTTGACCTAGTTGACTCGTTTGACCCGTTAGTGACTTGTTAATTGAATTCTTGTTTGATCAAGTTTAACATCTCATAACACATTATTACCATGTAAGCTTTTCACATAGATCACATCGTCAATCTTAGATTCTATCAACCACATCATACCAACATAGATCATCATATAGCATATTTCATCATACAACACCTGCAAATCTAAACGCAACATCATGCTCAACACAAACATAATTACACCACAACTAACAATTCATACATTGAATCTAATCATGCACTACATGCCATGTAAAGCCACTCATGACTTCACATCCTAAACGCTGCCAATCCTACTAAGTAGGGACCTTAGATTCGCATGCGTGTATGATGATCATTATCACATTAACCAACATAATTCACACTAATTAACATACATCATAATGATCTATTACAATCCCAAACATGATTCATAATTCTCTACCCTTAACCAACATCACACCATATCCTATGGATCCTAGATTTCTCAAGCAATTCATCTAACATTCACATGATCCACTTTACACATTCCAATACCTTAGAAATCATCAATAAGCATTCTAGCATGATCCTAGTATCATAAACATGCCAATTCACAAAATCCAATGTTCCACATCAATAAAGTTTCCCTTTTGGGAAAGTAACATCAAAATCCATCTAACACCCAATTCATTCATGAATTCATCAAATATATACTTAATCAAGTCCATAACAATCATCTAACACATACTAATCATCAATCCATGAATTTCCATGAAGAAAAGTTTCCTCTTTAGGCAATGTATGAACAATATGATCAAACCTTGGATTTCTTGCATAATCAACATAACCCAACATACATACAATCATCAATTTCAACTTTTCTTCATCAATTTTGAATTAGGGTTCATCAAGAATCAAAAACCATGAAAAATTTGATAAAACTCACCTTTAAACGTGTAGTGATGATGATTAACACTTGCTAACACTTGGAACTACTCAAAATCAAATTGTTCTTGCTTGTTCTTGATCAAAATCGCAAGGAGAGGGTGTTGGGAAGGGGGTTACGGCCGCAAGATGGGGAATGGGGGCTAGGGTTGGGTTTTTGGTGGTTTAAAAATGGTAATAATTTGACAAAAATCCCCTTTTTGTTTTATAAATTGTAAAACCAATCTTTTTAATCCTTTAAATACTTTTTCATCTTATAATACATGAAATTTATTAACTACACAAGATTATGAAAGCCAATTGATAATATACCATCCATAAGATCATGCATTGCACATAGCCGCATTGTAAAATGTAACACATAAAATGATGCTCAACATCTTAATTCACATAATCACATAATTGAAATCAAAACTATAAATTAACTTATCATTTGTTAACCATAGTTAATTATTGTTTGGTCACCAACGTTCACGACAACTAGTGTGTGCTCACGACACGTGTATGCAAGACCTAATGCAACTAACGGAGTTTGGTAACGGAAAATTACCGGATGTCACATTATCCCCATGTTTAAAGAATTTTCGTCCCGAAAATTGCGTTACATGGTTGAGTTATGTCACTCGTTTACTGCATTGGCATAACAAAATCGAGTGAGTTGTCATATCATCCCCATGTTGAAAGAAATTTCGTCCCGAAATTTAATCTGCACCTTCGCTGGCTGTCGTTGTCATTTCGAACAACTGAGGATACTTAAGCTTCATGTGATCCTCACGTTCCCACGTGAATTCCGGTCCACGTCTTGAGTTCCAACGAACTTTGACTATGGGTATCTTGATTTGCTTAAGAGTTTTAACTTCGCGATCCATTACTTCAACCGGCTCTTCAACAAAGCATAATTGTTCATCTACTTGCACTTCCTCGAGTGGTACAATCAAAGTCTCGTCAGATAAAAACTTTTTCAGGTTTGAGACATGAAACACGTTGTGAACTCCACTCCACGAATCAGGTAGATCTAATCGATACGCCACTGGACCAATTCATTCCAAAATCTCAAATGGTCCAACGTATCTCGGGTTAAATTTGCCCCTTTTGCCAAAACGGATCACACCTTTCCACGGTGAGACTTTCAGCAAAACTTTGTCGCCGACCTGAAACTCCAAAGGTTTCCGTCGCTTGTCCGTATAGCTCTTTTGTCGGTCTCGTGCTGCAGCCATACGGTTTCGTATCTGCACGATCTTTTCAGTAGTTTCATGTACTAACTCAAGGCCAGTCAACTGACTATTACCAATTTCTGCCCAACTCCCTGGTGATCTACACTTTCGCCCATACAACGCCTTAAATGGTGCTGCCTGAATATTAGTGTGATAACTATTGTTGTACGAAAATTCTACCAATGGCAGATGAACTTCCCAATTTTTCCCGAAGTCAATCACACAAGCTCGCAAGATGTCCTCCAATGTTTGAATAGTACGCTCGCTCTGCCCATCGGTTTGGGGATGATAGGTGGTGCTTATATCAAGACGTGTACCCAAAGATTTCTGTAACGATTGCTAGAAATGAGATGTAAACCGTGCATCACGATCAGAGATAATCGAGATTGGTACAACATGTCTCAAAACTACCTCCTTAAGATATATTCGGGTTAACCTATCCATTTTATCTGTTTCTTTGATCGCCAAGAAGTGAGCGGATTTAGTTAATCGATCCACGATCACCCATATCGTGTCACAACCACTCGGAGTCTTGGGTAACTTAGTGATGAAATCCATGGAAATCTGCTCCCATTTCCACAATGGAATCTCAGGTTTTTGCAGTAACCCAGATGGCTTCTGATATTCAACTTTAACCTTAGAGCAGGTTAAGCACTTGCTCACGTAAGTAGCAACGTCTACCTTCATATTAGGCCACCAATAATACGCCTTCAAATCATGATACATTTTATCAGAACTAGGGTTATAGAATACTTAGACTTATGTGGTTCACTCATAACCAAGTCTCTTATATTTCCATACAAAGGCACCCAAAGTCTATCCATGAAGTAACGAATTCCATCGGTCTTTACTTCAAATCATGATACATCTTAGATTTCCGCTTTCAAAGCTTCTGTTTGGGCTTCCCTTATTTGTTCAGGTAATTGAGTGCTAACCGTAAGTTGAAAAGCTCGCACTCGTCGGGGTTTAGCAGTTTCCTTTCTGCTCAAAGCATCAGCGACTACATTTGCCTTTCCCGGGTGATATTTGATAGCACAATCATAATCGTTCAACAATTCCACCCAGCGTCGCTGCCTCATGTTCAACTCTTTTTGCTGAAAGATATGCTGAAGACTCTTGTGATCGGTGTAAATGGTGCATCTGGTACCGTACAAGTAGTGTCTCGAGATCTTCAAGGCAAAGACTATTGCGCCCAGTTACAAATCATGAGTGGTGTAGTTATTTTCGTGCACTTTCAGTTGTCTCGAAGCATAAGCTATTACCTTGTCACGTTGCATCAGAACACATCCAAGTCCTTGGATAGAAGCATCACAGTAAACCACGAAGTCATCACTTCCCTCTGGTAATGCTAGTATCGGTGTGCTACAAAGTTTATGTTACAACAACTAAAAAGCGGCTTCTTGACTCTCACCCAATTTGTACGCCTTACCTTTATGAGTCAAGGCAGTAAGAGGTTGAGCGAACTTAGAGAATCCCTCAATGAAACGCTGATAATATCCTGCTAGACCAAGAAATTGTCGTATCTCACTAGGTGTCTTCGGAACCGACCAATTCTTTATCGCTTCAATCTTTACAGGGTCCACGTGAATCCCCTTTCATTAACAATATGACCCAAGAATTGCACTTTGTGTATCAAGACATTACACTTGGAAAACTTGGCATACAACTGTTCCTTCTTAAGCAATTCCAAAATTAAATGTAGGTGCTCCTCATGCTCCTCCTTGGTCTTAGAATAGATCAATATGTTATCGATAAACACAATGACAAACTGATCGAGATAGGGTTTGCACACATGATTCATGAGGTCCATGAATACCGCTTGTGCATTGGTCAACCCAAATGGCATGACCAAGAATTCATAATGACCATAGCGCGTACGGAATTCGATCTTCGAGATGTCTTCCTCTCGAACCCTCAGTTGATGATAACCAGACCTCAGATCAATCTTGGAGTAATAGCTTGACCCTTGAAGCTGATCAAACAAATCATCTATACGAGGCAAGGGATATCGGTTCTTAATCATAACTTTGTTCAACTCCCTGTAATCGATGCACATTCTAAAGGTGCCTTCCTTTTTCTTGACAAAGAGAACAGGGCTCCCCACGGTGATGAACTTAGTCGAATAAACCCTTTATCCAACAGTTGCTGACAGCTCCTGCAGTTCGTTTGGAGGTAACCGATAAGGTGCTCTTGCAATTGGTGCTGCACCGGGAGTCAACTCGATCTGAAACTCGACTTGATGATGATGTGGTAGTCCAGGCAGATCCTCTAGAAACACCTCTGGAAAATCATGAACTACCAGGATATTCTCTATTTTCTTCTCTTCGTGCTGTTTATCGGTCACAAAGGCTAATATGGCTAAGCGACCCTTGCGTAGCCACTTCTGCGCTTTCATAAAAGATATGATGCCTATCACAGCACCACTCTTCTTGCCCTTAACCGAGAGAATCTCTCCCTCCTTGACAGGAATGCGAATGAACTTCTCATGGCATATGACTTCCGCCTGCTTCTCAGACAGCCAATCCATACCCACAACCACGTCAAAACTCCCAAGTGTAACAGGCATCAGATCGTTATCAAAGGTATGACCAGCGAGTTCTATCTTGCAACCCTTAAGGATATGCGTAACGGAGATTTGCTTACCATTAGCTAATTCTACGGTGTATCTAGACTCCAATGTAGAAGGCATTTCACTTAACAGGTTACTAAACTTAGTAGAGATAAAACTCCTATCGGCTCGAGTGTCAAATAATACAAAAGCAAAATGACCATTAACTGGAAATTTACTAGTAACAGTAGTAGGGTCGTTTAGAGCCTTACCTGAACCCATGATAAAGGCTATCCCTTTAGCTCCTCCATTATTGCCACCATTGTTGTCACCGTTGCCACGATTGTTGTTATTGTTGTTGTTGTTGTTATTTCCACCATTTCCATTTCCATTTCCATTCTTCCTTAGTTGAGGATAATTTCTCTTGTAATGCCCTTCTTTGCCACACTCAAAACAGCCTTTTGGTGTTTCTTGGGGCTGTTGAGGCTTCCTCACCAACTCACCACGGCAGTCCTTAGCCGCGTGCCCAGCTTTCCCACAACGCTGGCATCGGAAATTGTCACACCTGCTAGAATGGTGGTAGTTGCATCGGTTTCATTTTGGATACTTACCCACGTATCCACCTTGTCCTTGAGATGATGAAAAGATGATTGATTGAAGCTGCGATTGTTGTCGAACTTCCTTTGTTGTTGCTGTTGCTGATACTGCTGGGGCTAATGGTTCTACGTGTGCTCTTGTTTCCTGAGCTGTCCCACTTACGCTTGTTGCCGGGCACGCTTGCCACAGCGCCCTGTTTGGGTAGTTTCCCTTATTCCACAGCATGATCCGTCAGCTTGTGAGCTAACCGGATAGCCTGTTGAATGGTAGTGGGTTTGATGCAGTCACCATGCTCTGTATTTCTGGCACAAGACCACGTAGATAGAGCTCAATTCGTTTGATGGGAGGGTTAATCATTCCAGGGCATAGAGTTGCCAACTCATGAGACCTTGTGGTGTAGGCATCAATCTCAGATCCCTTGATCTTTAGCTGCCAGAACTCAGCCTCCAACTTCTGGACTTCATCACGAGGGCAATACTCCTCTATCATCATAGCTTTGAACTCAACCCACGGCAGTGCATTAGCCATGGCTTGGCCAGCATTTGCACCTGGGCATTGCACCACAAAAGCGCCGCACCTTCGAGGGTTCCCGTGTCATGTTTGACCTGGTCCACCGCAGGACAGTTGCATTTGGTGAAGACTGACTCAGTCTTCTCAAACCATCTCACCAGGCCCACCGCCCCTTCAGCTCCACTTTAAGTGTGAGGCTTACAGTCCATAAATGCCTTGTATGTGCATGCTGGGGTCCTGAATTCAATATTTTAGTAGATTTAGTCGAACCGGGTGAATTAACCGTATAATAGAATAGTTGATGACCAGGGTCATCGTTTACCTCCAAGCTGGGCAGCTTGAGCATTCACCGCTGCCTGCACGTGCTCATTGATTAGAGCTACTAGTTCAGTCGGGGTCATATTCACTGTCACTGCACCGCGACCACGATCTCGTCCACGTCGACCACTACGTCCGCCACCACGTCTGTCCATATTTCACTTTACATTCACAAATACAAAAATGAGCAACATCCAACATACTTATCTCATTAAAGTATGGCAAATAATAAGAAATAATGAATTTATCACAACCACAACATTTCAACCAAAATAATAACTCATGATAAATAAATTGTAAGTAACTCACAAAATATTCAATCAGTGTCTAAATTTCAATTTCTCAGTTTGGTGGAAAACAACCCTTCCCACATAGGTTTAAAAGCAAACACTACGTAGTCCAAGTCAGATGAATATGAAAATTAGTCCAATACATCAGATCCATCATTGTCTCCCTCCATCTCTGCTGGTTCTTCTTCCTCCGAGGCTTCCTCTGGCTCTTCCTTAGGTTCCTCTTCAGGGTCTTCCTCAGGTTACGCGACAATGTGCATCGCGGCAAACTGGGCTTCCAGATCACCGAGTCTTACCCCATAGTTGTGAATTGTGTTATCCCTAGCATTCGAACGATGAACAGCCTGAGCCACTCTATCAGCTAAGGAACACTGTGGTTATAGCACTCGGATTGCAGCTCCTTCAACTCCGCCACCATCATCTTAGTCTCACGTAACTCACGTTGTAGAGCTCCAACCATCTCATTCAGCTCATTAGTGCGTCGTTTCTCTGTGTCTAGAGCAGCAACTAAAGCCGCAATCACCTGCTCACTGGAACATCGTATCGTAGGAAGAGTAGGTGTCGAGATCTCAGAAGTAGACCTAGTCCTCGTTCTAGTAGTCGGAAGCTTAGGAACACGTTCCCTATGAAGCATACGGTTAATATAAGTAGGATAGTAACTCCAATCCCGCGGAGCATCACGTTCAGGTAAAGCAAATGGTTGATCCCAGTCCATCTCCTCGGAAGGATAAGGAAGTCGAGGCCACTCACGTACAGAATGATGAGTAGGGGAATCAGATCGCGCAGGCCTTTTACCTAAAGCTCGTGAAGAAAATGCCATGCTGTAGTGCACGTGATGCGTATGCCAATGAGTATACAGTAAGAGGATAAGCAATGAGTAACTAACTAACTGTGTGTGGTTATAGATTAGAGTGTATGCATCCTACTTCCCTATAACCAATGGCTCTGATACCAATCTGTCACACCCACAAAATCCACGTGCGGAGTTTAACAGCGAGGCATGTTAACAAACCAGGATCCAAGTCATTAGTTACTCAGAACGACACTATATGTAAGATTAAAATATTTTAGAGTATAAAACTTTAAAACTATGCGGAAGCGTTTTGTAAATAAATCAAACCCAGGGTACTCAAAGTGTAACATTGGCAAAACACGCATTTTGTAAATAAATCAATCCCAACGTACTCAAAGTGTAACATTGGCAAAACACACTCCAAACCTTTGTTTATAGGATATAAATTCAAAACCAAATGTTAAGTCAAATATGCTTGATTGGGATGCATACTAGATTCGTGAAGTGCTCTTACTAGCAACCGAAGCTAATGACCTGAGAATAGCATACTAAAAGAGTCAACACAATGGTTGGTGAGTTCAAGAGTTTACGTTTAACATAATCAGTGATAGTTATAAAACATATAAATAATGCATTGAAATAGATAGTCTATATTCATAAGTAATAACCATAATGATTTCACGATCGAAGCTGACTGTGCTTGTCTGTTTGCCTCCTGCCATGACATACCAGGACGTGACGTTGTTAGTTGTTTAGGACAATATTGCACCCGCTTGACCTCCAGTCTTACGGGTGGGGCTTGTCAGACCCAGTAGTACTACCCAAGAACCCAAGATTTCCCGCTAGATTCCTTAATTAACGATCCGAAAGTGTGAGGTCTTTCAATGGTATACAACACTATGTTAAACTTTGCATATTTCATAATAGTAAAGCGTTTGTAAACAAGTATGCTATCTCCCCCAAAAAAGAGTGTTTAAATGCGGGGCATGAACTCACCTGATGCGCAAATCAACAATAAGTGCAACACTTACAATTAGAGGAAAGACCACCCGTCAAAGGTTACCTAGAACATGTGAGTACATAAGTACGTGCAACCAGAAAAACAAAACAACCCTAAATGCTCAACAACACATTAACTCTAGGGTTTTGAAACCAAAATGACACATTTGACCTAGTTGACCCGTTTGACCCGTTAGTGACTTGTTAATTGAATTCTTGTTTGATCAAGTTTAACATCTCATAACACATTATTACCATGTAAGCTTTTCACATAGATCACATCATCAATCTTAGATTCTATCAACCTCATCATACCAACATAGATCATCATATAGCATATTTTATCATACGACACTTGCAAATCTAAACCCAACATCCTATTCAACACAAACATAATTACACCACAACTTGCAATTCATACATTGAATCTAAGCATGCACTACATGCCATGTGAAGCCACTCATGACTTCACATCCTAAACCCTGCCAATCCTACTAAGTAGGGGCCTTAGATTCGCATGCGTGTATGATGATCATTATCACATTAATCAACACAATTCACACCAATTAACATACATCATAATGATCTATCACAATCCCAAACATGATTCATAGTTCTCTACCCTTAACCAACATCACACCATATCCTATGGATCCTAGATTTCTCAAGCAATTCATCTAACATTCACATGATCCAATTTACACATTTCAATACCTTAGAAATCATCAATAAGCATTCTAGCATGATCCTAGTATCATAAACATGCCCAATTCACAAAATACAATGTTCCACATCAATAAAGTTTCCCTTTTGGGAAAGTAACATCCAAAATCCATCTAACACCCAATTCATTCGTGAATTCATCAAATATATACTTAATCAAGTCCATAACAATCATCTAACACATAATAATCATCAATCCATGAATTTCCATGAAGAAAAGTTTCCTCTTTAGGCAATGTATGAGCAATAAGATCAAACCATGGATTTCTTGCATAATCAACATAACCCAGCATTCATACAACCTAACTAACAACATATCATCATCAAAGAATCATCAATTTCAACTTTTCTTCATCAATTTCGAATTAGGGTTCATCAAGAATCAAAAACCATGAAAAACTTGATAAAACTCACCTTTAAACGAGTAGGGATGATGATTAACACTTGCTAACACTTGGAACTACTCAAAATTTAAATGTTCTTGCTTGTTCTTGATCAAAATCGCAAGGAGAGGGTGTTCGGAGGGGGGTTATGGCCGCAAGATGGGGAATGGAGGCTAGGGTTGGGTTTTTGGTGGTTTAAATATGGTAATAATTTGATAAAAATCCCCTTTTTGTTTTATAAATTGTAAAACCAGTCTTTTTAATCTTTTAAATACTTTTTCATCTTATAATACATTAAATTTATTAACTACACAAGATCATGAAAGCCAATTGATAATATAACATCCATAAGATCATGCATTGCACATAGCCACATTGTAAAACGTAACACATAAAATGATGCTCAACATCTTAATTCACATAATCACATAATTTAAATCAAAACTATAAATTAAGTTATCATTTGTTAATCATAGTTAATTATTCTTTGCTCACCAACATTCCATAACAACTAGTGTGTGCTCAAGACACGTGTATGCAAGACCTAACGGAACTAACGGAGTTTGGTAACGGAAAATTACCGGATGTCACAGACTCGGCTTGTGGTATCCTAAAAATTCTGATTTCACTTTATTTGCTTACACTTACAGTGATTACGCAAGATGTAACTTGGACAGGAAATCAACTATTGGTGTTTGTCAATTTCTTGGCAATAGGTTGATTTCATGGCAGAGCAAGAAGCAGTAGACGATGTCCACTTCAACTGTACGGGCTGAATATATGACTGCTTCAAGTTGTTGTTCAAAGATTGTTTAGATACAACAACTTCTTGATTATGGCCTTAATTTTTATGACACCAAAATTTGGTGTGATAACACTACAGTACTAAACATTGGGAATAATCCAATTCAACATTTCAAAACAAAACACATCGATATCCGAATTCATTTTATCCGTGACTGTTTTGATAGGAAACTTATTCCTTTTGATTTGGTCAAATTAGATGACAACATTGCTGATTTGTTTACTAAGGTGTTTGATCATTCCAGATTCAAATTTTTAGTTCAATCTTTGGGAGTGATTAACTTTGGTTAACGATTATTCTTTCATCTTTTACAAAAATATTTTTCTTTGTTTTTTAGTTAAAATTGTTATTTTCTTGCTAAATAATCACAATTTTAGAGGAAGAAAATTTAAAAAACTTCAAAAAAGTACAAAAAGATTTTGTACTTACGGGGAGTAAAAAGTTTAAAGAAAAAGTACAAAAAGATTTTGTTTTTATAGGAAAAAGTTTGAGTAAATACAAAGTTTCAATGCTATATAGGAAATGATAGTGCATTTCTTGATTTTGAGTCGTTACATTCTAAAGAATACAAGAAACTGACTTGGATTATGTTTGATATGTTGATAGGCTTGACGATCAAAAGTGAAAAGCACTAAGTACTATGATGTACTGAAATTAATTTTCTATGACTAAAGTGGTTAACTCATCAAGGTTTTGAGATAACACTGATTTCATGCTAAAACAGACTGAGAGTTACAGTCTAGTCATACTCAAGCTAGTTACTTTCTGACTCAGCTTGTTTCAAAGTATATATATATATATATATATATATATATATATATATATATATATGTAAACATCAAAATTGAAAAGAAAAAAAACAAAAGGAGCAAAAAGAAGCCAAAAGGCCATCTAGGAATAAAAGATGCCAATGAGCACATTAAAAAAGATATGTCATAGACATACATATTATATGATAATATTTTCTTCTTTGAGAGTATGTTATGACACAGGAGGCAAAATCAAAAGATGGGGCATGTAAGTCTGACTTGGCTTGTAAGTTTTAAACATCTTGCAAGGGCAAAACATAAGCCCGACTGGCAGTTAATAAGTCTTACAACTTGTTAATATTCTGTGTTTAGAAACATTTTTCGTGCTAGTTATGCTCGAAATAGATATTATCTAAGATAATAATTGATTCTGAGAAAGCTGATCAAAGGTGAAAGGTTTAAGTCAAATTGGGGTGACTTGAAATCTCAAAAGTGTCTTGATCAAAGGTGAAAGGTTTAAGTCAAATTGGGGTAACTTGAAATCTCAAAAGTGTCTTGAAGCTGGATAAGGGTTATGCAGAACTTTTGATTGTGAGAATCACTGAATTCATATAATCAAACCTAAACATGATAAGAATTACAGCTTATGTGTCTAAGTAAAACTTGAAGTTTAAGTTTAACGGGGATACAATATATTGACAATCAACATAAACACTCTTATTTATAATAATGTTGAACAATGTTAATGATTAAATTCTAAGAAATATGATCCTATATTTGAAAATTTATCAAAAATATTAAAGTTAATAGTTCAATTAGTGTGTTTAATTATTTTTGTGTCAAAAAGTGTTTTTGATTTACAAAATGTTCAAAAATTAAGGTTGTTGGAATATTTGTAACCACTTAGTTAAATATAATCATTTACATAAAGAGAAGGAGGGGCTCAATAATATGATCAAAATTTGATAAATCAAAAGTTAAAAATGTCAAGAGAATGGATCTTGTCGCGCGAGAAGTCATAGTGCTATATAAAGCACAATTGTGCGATTAGTACGCTATTCGCACGAAAAGTTTGAAAAATTTCTCTCTAAAATTTCTAAGTGTTGAAACCTTGTTTAATCGACTGATATTGTTCGTTTGGGTCGTATATTGATTACGAAGGGTGTGATTAGTTATATTGATGTTTAGAACATCGTTTTGTGTGTATTTGTTTATGACCGAGTGTTAAATGGACTAATACATGTTAAATTTAACAAATTAAACATGATAAACTTTAATAATGCCTTTATCGACATCTAATGAACATGTTTAATTGATTAAAACACTGAGAAATTGATGAATTGAAAATTTTGAACTTAAACAGACTTGTCGCATGCGACAGGTTCTGTAACATGAACAGACACGATAAGTTGACTTGTCGCGCGAGAAGTTATACTCTAATAAAATTTAAATTCATGCGATTACTTTACTTGTCACACGAGAGGTTCAATTTTTCAAAACTCAAATTCATGCGATTACTATACTAGTCGCGCAAAAAGTCAAAATTTTAAAATTTTTGTAAGTGTTGAAATTTTGTTTTGTCTGAATTTTAAACATTGTGTATACTTATAAAGTGTGTTCAATGTTTTAGATGGTGAGACCTATGGTTTTTAATAAAAAACCATAATGTTGTGGCATATCTCGGGGATGTTCCTAAAGACAAAGCGATGTTTAGATCACTGATAGAGGGACTGAATACTTCTCGGATTTATCATGCTCTGCCAATCTGCTATTTACACGGATGTGATTGATCAGTTCTGGTAATCAACTGCTAATGAGATAGATGCTGAAGGAGAACACTGTATCATTACCACAGTCAAGGGCAAGAGATTGGTTATTACTGCTGAAGTGATTAACAGTGTGCTATTGTTAGAAGATCAGCCACATGCACTTGTTAAGATTGATGATGATGCTGCCAAGGATTGTTTGATTCGTACGGGTTATAGTCACAGATATCCATATTTAGAGAAAAAGTATTAGCCACCATTTTGGAAGTATCTATTTCATATGGTAATCTATTGCCTTAGCAATCTAAAGGCTTGCATGGATAGTCTGAGTGCTATTTTTGGATCTCTGCTGGTTTCACTAGTTGATGATCTTCCATACAGCAAATCCAAGGCTATTTCCTCAGAGATGCAGAAGAATGTTATAGCTGCTGCACGAAAGAAATTCATCAAGTATCCAAGATTTATTCAAATGATAGTGAATGCTGCTCATCTTGACTTAGCTGTATCTGACTCATCCACATATGCAGTGATGGTGATGAAGAAAGATATTTTCACTTATCTTATGGGACCATGGGGAAATGCTTGGGATGGATCCAACTTTGCTAAGCTTTGAAGATTTGTTGATGGGTTTCAAGCTGAGGCACATACTCAAGAGACTGAGACTCCTTATGTACATAGAGATGATACAGCTAGTACATCCACAAGTACTGCACAAGAAGCACCAGAGAGTTCTCATGCTGCTGGAAGATCTGATATTGATGAGGTTGATACTTGGATACAAGGTGATGAAGATGATAGTGAAACAGATAGTGATCAGATTGGAAACGTACCGTAACTTTTATAAGAACGTCCTATCCTATGGGACCACGAGGAAATGCTTGGGATGGATCCCACTTTGCTAAGCTTGGAAGATTTGTTGATGGGTTTCAAGCTGAGGCACATACTCAAGAGACTGAGACTCCTTTGTACATAGAGATGATACAGCTAGTACATCCACAAGTACTGCACAAGAAGCACTAGAGAGTTCTCATGCTGCTGGAAGATCTGATATTGATGAGGTTGATACTTGGATACAAGGTGATGAAGACGATAGTGAAACAGATAGTGATCAGATTGGAAACGTACCGTAACTTTTATAAGAACGTCCTAGAGTGCGAGAAACTCCTACCAAACACACTGCTGAGGAACGAGATACTGAATTTGTTCCTGAGGATATCCCTGTTACTACCCGAGGAAGGAGGAAGAGAATTAGCAAGGGTAGCTGGTGAAAGTTCATGTGGGAGGGGTAGAGGACGTGGAGTGTTGAGAAAATGTCGGACCCCAATGACCACTGTGACAACTAAAAAGGTGAACATGTATGACATTCCAGTCACAGTTAGTGAGGCTACTACACCAGTGATTATTACAAGTCAACAACTGTGACATCATCACCTATGCCCACTACTGATGATATTTTGAGGACACCATTGATGGAACAAACTCATGATGATCTTTTTTGTGATGCTGATTATGTAAACACTACTACTAAGCCACGACCATAACCAGAGTCTTCTTCTTTATCACCCACCAGGGTTACTTTGCAGCAGAGAGTTAGTGTGCTAGAGAAAGAAATGTTAGAGAAGACACAGGTCATTGATGATTTGTATCAAAGCATGTTGGAGAAAGATGAGAGAATAAAGAGTTTGGAGAGTCAGCAACAGTTCATGTTAAGTTATGTGCAGATTATGGAATAGAATTTAAGAGATCTCACTTCACATGTGTATTCATCATTCACTCAACAACATACCGCGGAGGTTGGAGAATCAAGTGGACAGCGAGCTGCTGGTCCTGAATTTGTTGATGAGCCTATTACTGATACAAAGCGTGTTGTTGATCCTGTTGATACAGAAAGGACAACAGACACTGCTAATGTTGATCAAGAGCCTATGTCAAATATCCCTATACATGCCACTGAGGATCAACCTATACCATTTATGGAGAGGCGTTTGTGGAGCCTAAACATATGATGCCTATTCCTGATCCAGTTGATGATGATGATGATTTGGATATGGTAGATTTTGGATTCAGTGATTAAGAGAATGATGATGATGATGATGAAAATGATGATGGTGATGATGGAGATGAAGGAGATGATTATCGAAAGGGTGATGACACACAGGATGATGATGATTATCAAGGAGGTGATACGAGTGCTGCTACTAGTAATTCTGCATCATCAGGCACTAACAATGTCTCCGGACCAAGTCCTGATGATACAGTTGACTATACACCGATAGATCCTGCCACATAGGCTGCATATGAGAAGGAATTTTACACGTTTCAGCAAAGATTGATTGATGAAGAAAAAGGCGAAGATTTTGGATCATTTGATGATTTGGAAGAGACTGTAGATTACACTGACGCATTCGGAAATAGTCTTAAAGACTTATTTTCTGATAAATTGATTGAAGAGGGAGAGATAGTTGGAGAGACAAGTGCTACGGAATCGATTGACAAGACAGAAGATGAAACTTGTCAAACTGATGTACGTCAAGTCGGCAATCTTACTGTTGAAGCTCCTCCACCGCCGGCTTACATACACACGCTGAGGCATTCCAAACCTTTCACAAGGTATGGAAACTCAGAACCTATTATTAGTTGGGCGTATGATGCTGACAAGAAACTTTATGTGATTAAAAGACGAGGTGGAGCAATTGAGTATTTTCAGGATGAGCACGGTTTCCATACACTCAGAGCATCATATTTATATGCCATGCGTCGTGTTCCACTCATTAACCCGAGCAACTACGGAAAGGGCAATTGGATCAGAAACATGATATGGAGACATAGCAAAACCAACTTCAAGGATTTTAAAATTGCCAAATCTAAAGTCATTGAAGATGAGACCCGGATTGATCCTAACACAAACAAACCAATGAAGATAAGGGTTTATAAGCATCCATGATATGTGAGAAAGATCCCTATACACGCTCCAATACCAGTTAACAGCTTGTCAAAGCTTATGTGGTGGAGGTGTGAAAAGGAGACACGTCATGCTTTGATACATTGTATTGATAAAGAATACCGTATCATCGACCTTGTGGATTTGCTCAAGTTTGGAAATAATGATTTGATAAAGTTGCAGGCTTGTCCAATTGTAGCTGGTAAATCTGTTCAGTTTATAGCAACATAGTTCGGTTGATTGATCACGAAGGCCCTGGATAACAAGATGTATGCATACGGAGGCAGTTACAAGATAGATGACGTGGACTTCTAAAAGTGTTGATTTACCAAGCCTAGAGGGAGGTTGTAGGGGTTGAACATAGAGGCTCGGGAAATCAAATCAAGATAAAGATAAAGTTCAACTCAAGCGACAAGTTGAAGAATCCGTGCGACAAGTTACTTATCGCAAAAAAACATCATGTCGCGTGAGAAGTTACTGATCGCGTGAGAACTTCTAGGTTATGTATAAATAGAAGTTATGTAATGTAATTAGATGGCTTTTGTTATTTTCCTGATTTCACACTCATTGTAATTAATTCAAATCAGAGAGCAATATACTTCAAAGTTTATATACATTTGTATTTGTGTTCTTCATCTACTATACAATTTTATTCCGTGATCTTAACATTTCGCATTTTTATCACGAGATCGATTTTATTATTGTGTTGATCCTTACATTAGGCTAGCGAAGTCGGGTCTTTCTAACACCTTAGCCTTGTTCTTTCCTTTGTTAATTCCTACCCGTTGCCCAAGCCACATTACAACCCATGTTAAGACCTACTTGATTTGTGTAAAGTTCAATTGTTAGGTGGTGTAGATGTGATACCTTTACAAGCTTATGATAATGTCGTGTCATGATGATATCGAGAGTACCACCGATATAAACTAGTACATCTTATACTAGTTCACTAAACAAACTGAGAGGAGAGAACATTGTGAGAAGTTGTGGATAATTGTGTGTTCAAAGTCTTTAAATGAACTGAGCTTATTTAGTATGTCCGCTTTTCAAGAAAAATCAGTATCACATTTGCTTGTTAAGTTGTAATCCTATTGATTGTGATTGGATAGTTGATTGTGTCCTTAGGGAAAATAGCTTGCGCTAATTTTGCTTTATATTAATGTATTTAAACATGTTAGTGTTAGATATCTCGTGGGATGAGTTTTGCTTGCGGACAAGCAAAGTTCAACTAGGGGGATATTTGATGAGGTCTAAAGTATACAAGTTAAATATAAATATTTTCTATTTTTTTAAATAACTTTTGAGCAGTTTTAGATAATTTTACTAATATTTGGTTTACATTTATGTTATATAAGTTTCAAGAGATCTAAAGCTCTAAAGATGTATTTTACTTGACAAAACTTGAGACCGATGGTTAATGAAATTATTTATCTAAATAGATTTAATTTTGAGATATAAAATACTTGATAAAAGTAAAATGTGTTAATATAAATTGTGACATCAAATACGTAGGTTCAGTAATTGTTTTAAATGAATTAGTTATATTAAAGTCAATTCGTTGTTTTATAAAAATAAAAATAAAAATTAACTGAGTTATAGAGGAAATAATGTACGTATGAAATCAAACAAAAGTCCATGGAGAGAATTAAATCTAAAATTAAAATTGGATGGCATAAATGCAATTAACCTGATTGTTGTGGGTATAGGTTATAAGCAGATTGGTGATCAATATGTGTGAACCAAAATATTCATGTGAACTCACATGAAGGTGAATATGAAAGCAATAAATTGAAGATGGAATGCAAATTAGATATTGTATTAGCAATTTGATGAATTTAAGGAATAGAGGAAAAGCCCACGGCATCAATAAAGAAAGTCTTTGCAACCCGATTAATTATGTACGTTCAATTCAAAGCCCATGATAACAAAAAATTGAAGGCGGCGACCCATGAAAACCTATTGTTTTGGGTATTAATAATAATCATGACGGCAGAGAAAAGGGAGTCGCACAAGAATTTTTGGAAGAGGAGGAAGGAAGCAAAAGTTCAAGATTTTGGATTTGTTCGTGCCAAGGGTTGAGAATTAGCATTCGATTTGCATTGTTATATTTTTTTTTATTTTATTCCAATTCGACTTTTGTTTCTATTTAATCTTGAATGATGAATATTTTCAGATCTGATTTTGTATTGTTTATGATTAATTTTGGCTAAACTCTTGATCTACCTAGGTTTGGTTGAAAACTAATATATTTTGATAAAATATTTGATTTTAATATCGTATGTTTGTTTATTAATCTTAAAACTTGATTAATTTCTCAATTAAATACGGTTATGTGTATTGTTTTATGCTTAAAAATTATTGTCATTCGTGTGTGTTTGATCTTGATTTATTGTGTGACCTCTAGATTATGTTTGCACGTTAAAATTAATTACTTTATGTTTTTAATGTTAAACTTAAATTAGAGATAATCTTAGGAGTTTTGGCTATGATTTTGATAGTATTTGCAATGTGCTATCTTATCTAGAACCTATAGGTGATAGATATTGTTTAAAACATCCTACCCATTGTTTGTTAAGTTTAGATTTCGCGAGAGCGTGTTTTACCTTTCATTCGTGGTGTTAGTGTTTTAAGGTATTTAATTGGATTTAATTAAGTTGTCCTTTGTCTTAGGGTTGAAAAATATAATCTTAAAGACATTATGGTAAAAAACCTAGGGGTGATCTTCCATTAGACATTTTAATAAACCTATCTTCTACTTCACACGTGCCTTTGGTTTTCTTATGTAGTAGCAACATACGTTGTTAACCCTAGATCCGTATTTTTAGAGATAGCCATGCGAGTTATTACCTTTATGTCATCACATGTTAGTTGGGTTACTGCCTAGGTAGTTATTTAACGTATTTGATCGTAATCAAGTTTCCAAGTTGAAATTATTATTTGTTATTTTCTTTCGTCGTTTTTAAATTAATTAATTTTAGTTAAATTGTTTATTGATAATTATTTAAATAATTAAATTAATTAGGTTAGAAGTCGATACAGGATTATTATCGAAAGCGGCCAAAAGTGTCCACGGATTCGATATCTGGACTTACCTAAACTTACTATATTATGACCAGTACACTTGCCGTTTGTGTGAAGTTTAGTTGGGAATTTCCATTTTAAACCTAATTTGTGAAAAAGGTTTGGTTACAAAAATATTATATATTTTTCACTCATCAAAATTATTAGTCGATTGATTAATCATACTCAATTTGTACAAACTAAGAACATATTTGCGGATTTCTTCTTGAATTTGCTGATGATAGTGACTTGTTCTTCATTTTGATGATGAACAAGTGGGATTTCATCATTTTTGTTGGACTCCAACAAGTGCATTAAAAGGATAATGCTTTCCACAATCAAACATAATGTGTTCTAACATTCAAACAATCATTAACTAACACATTAGAATCATTAACATTCAAATCATACACTAATATAGCTTAAATGTCTTTTTCAGGTTTGTAGATAAAAGATAATTTTTACTAAGTGTCGGCAGCGGATTAACAAAGTCTGCAGCGGATGAAGAAAAGTGTCTAAGTATCTAAAGTGGATGACCAACACACAGCAGATGAACAAAGTCCACAGCTGATGATCAACTCCACAGCGGATGTTCAATCCACAACGGATGAACACTCCACAACGGACGACTATCAAGACAAACATACAAGTGTTCGCAGCGGACATCATCCAAGACACAGCGGACAGCTTATTCCTCTCCACAGCGGATGACTTATATTCCATAGCGGACAGTCTATCATCCACACCGGACGACTTATAGACTTAGGATTTTATGTAATTTTCGTTTACATAAGGGTTGTTTAGTAATTGTAGATAGCTTTGTGTATAGGCTATAAATAGCATACTACCCTAATCCTTTGTAAGCTTTTGAACAAATCAATACGAACAAGCAGATTATTACCATCATTCAAACACTAGCAATCACAGAATCATACACACACATACACTGATATCATAGCATTAATCATGGGTTTCCGCACTATGATTATTGTTTGTTAATTTGGGAGATTTGAAAAGATCCTTGGGGAAATCATTCAACAACCTAGCATCTTGTATTGTTGGTCCTTGTGTTGTTGTTGTTTTGTTTGATTTCAGCACGTGGTATTAGAGCCTTGGCTCAAATCAATCACTGATTTTCGATCCTCTCTATCAACAACATGATATCCGTGGTTCACAAATACCTCTTCTACTCTAAACATGCATCAAATGCTGAAAACATGATTTTTTAATCTGTTCTTGTGCATTTTGTAGAAGTTCTTGTCATTGTTAAGGCTCTAAACAACATTCAAACACTGTTTTTCAAAACAGAATCATCTCAAAACCTCAAAACCTCATTGGTTCAAAGGGTTTTTGATAAAACAGTATTCGAGTACTGTTTCATCAAGTTTTCATCATACAAACATTGTTTTGAACATTTTTAATCATTTAAAGTGTTTAAACTTATCATATTCAAGTATATACACAATTGAATAAGGTTTTTGTTCTTCAATCAACAAACCGATTGTTGATTTTGTGAAGAACATCACAGCCGCCAACAAACCCTAGGAAAACCCTAGTTTTTGATCATTCACAAAAACTCCACAATCTCCGTTGATTGTGTTGTTTCCACATCAAAATCAAAGAAGAAACAAAATCTTCTTTTGAGTTTTTGAAAAATTTACTTTTCATCCGCAAAAGTTAACTTTAAAAACATAATATTTGTTTTTTTACGGTTTTGACCTAGTTAACCGGATTCATTAAAGGGTTTTGACTTTTCTGTCAGATTTGACATCCTTAACAGAATATTCCCTTTATTTAACCGAGACATAACCGTGACATTTCCTTGGACATTAATTAATTCAAATTATTCGGTAAAGGTTAGAAAGTAACAAAGCATATCAAACAAACCCTAGCGACCATAGGATAAAACAAATTTAGCACCGTGCTAAATAATCATTCAAACAAACCGTTAAGTTAAAATTTTAACAAACATGTCTGATAAAATTTCAAAATCAAACAGTGGTCTTACACCACCAAGACTGAAGAACAAAATTGACTTCAAACACTGGAAGATTATGTTCAGGAATTGGATTATCTTTCAAGACCCGGATCTATGGACATCCATAACCGAGGAACCATTCATACCATTGATTCTAGGTCCAGACTATAACATACAAAAACTAGTAAGCTTGAAAAGTGTAGCTGGTGATGACCTAAAAAGAGTCAAAACATACATGAAAGCATACAACATATTGGCAATGACTTTGCCATTTGAAATTTTAACAAGAGTTGAAATTTTCAAAACAGCACATGAACTATGGAAAGTACTTCACACTATGTGTGAAGGAAGTGAAGAGATCATGGAAATTTAGAAGGAAAAATTTAGAACCTAGTATGAAACCTTCCACCACATTCAAGGAGAATCAATTCCACAACAACTTCACAGATTTGTCCAACTTGTCAATGAAATGATAGTGTATGGACTAAAATATGAATCTGTGGAGATTAAAAAAAGATGTTGCACACACTTCCAGAGAGTTGGATTCAATCCGTCTCTCTGATGAAGGCAACATTGGATCTTGAAGCATTAACTCTATATGCTCTAGTTGCTAAAGTTGAAGCACTAAAACTTGATGAAAGATCCAGAAACAACAGCACAATCAGACATGTGGAATCATACAAGTTTAAAGAAATTCAACAAAAGACAGTGCATTTTTGACATGCACTGGAGAAGATGAAGATAAAGAATTTTTAGATTCAAGTGAAACTTCCTTCTTCTCAGCTCCGAAGTCATCCAATACCAAACAAAAGTCTAAAAAGACTGATGTTCATGCTTCTCATGAAGTTACACCACAATACAAGCATCATCCTCATGTCTCAAACTCAAACAAACAACAACAGTCAAAGACTCAAAACATTCATAAGTTTGAGAAACCAATGGATGCTCTCACAATTATTCTGCAAAGTGAAGAACAGAATGCAGCTTATGCAGCCTTCTCCACAAGCTTTGAAGCTTATTTGGGAGCAAACCTTACACCATCAAAAATCATCCAACAAGATTTGGATGAACTACCACCAGACATGGTTGAAGAAATGGATCTTCAGTGGTCTATGGCAATGATTGCCTACAGATTAAAAAGTTTTCTACAAAGAAGCAAGGGATTGAGCATGGACAAGAAAAACCAATATTGGTTTTGACAAAACAAAAGTGAGATGCTACAATTGTCAACTATATGGTCATTTCTCAAGACAATGCCAACAACCAAGAGTTGATAGAAACACCAACCAAACACAAGCATCAAGCAGCTACCAAACAAACAGACAAATTCCACCTCCCATTAGCATTCCAGCTGCACCAACTCCACCTCAAATCACATAGTACAACCCTAATCATCACTCAAAATCCTCTGCCATGATCATAAAACAAGATGGTGAGTGTGATTGGAGCATGTATGAAGTTGAGATCCAATCTCCAGATCATGCCCTTATGGAAAATATTGAACATAAGATCACAGAAATCCCGAAAGAGGTGAAAGATAATCTTTGTTCACAAACATGCATTGACGAAGTCAAAAGATACAGAAAACATGCAGACAAACTTTCCAAGAAAGTTATTGAAACAAACATTTTAAATGAAAGTTTAAAACAGAACAAAAACAATATGGAATCAAAATTCTTTCATTACAAAATGATTTGGACAAATTATGTCTGAAAAACTATCACTTACAGCTCAAGTTGAGCAACTCTCTGCATCTTTGACTCAGTCAAAAAAACTACAAGCTGAAACTAAAGTGAAACTTCAAAAGTTTCAAGTCAGCAACAAAAAGTTTGAAGAACTTCTTGCTCAGCAAAGGGCATTCAAGGACCCTTCAAGTTTAGGATATTATAAGGTTAACCCTCCTTACAATGATAATTATATTCCTTTACCTGAATCAATGACAAACAAACAAGGTAAGTCTCAAGTCCCACATGACCGGACTGATGATTCAAAGCAATCATCATCATCATCATCATCATCATCATCAAAATCAGCATTGATTTCAAAAACACCAAAGATCAAATTTGTTAAAAGCCAAGCACCCCCTCACATTAAACCAACAGATTTTTATTAAGGTGAAAGTAATGAGTTTGATGAACAAACAAGTGATGAAGAAGATGATGTTGATGTATTGAATGCTAAGTCAGATCAACCAATTACTGAAACCACTAAAGTTTCAAGTGTGGTTGATACTCAGATCAAACAAACAAAGCAGACTAAAGATTTTGACATCTGCCCTCGTGGAAGAAAATCTGACTCTTCCACTCAAGTAAACAAACAAGTGCAAAAAGGGAAAGGAAAAATCCCTTTTCAGTCGAAGCAATCCACTGTAACTTTTGATATTCCTTTAAAGTCTAACTTAAAATCAAAAGTTTTAAACAAACAAGGCACTGTAAATTTACCATACTACGAGTGGTGTGATCAATACACTCATACCACAGACAAGTGCAAATATGGTAAATATTGCAAGCACTGAACAATCACAGTACTGAAACTTGCCATTTTCACAATTCTTGTTCAATTTGTGAAAGGAACAATCATAGCACAGCAAATTGCTTTTTCAATAAGAAAAATAAGAAACAAAACAAACAAATTCAAGTTGAAAAGCAAAGTGAAAAACAACCATTTGTTCCTAACAAAAATAAAGGAGGAGCTCCAAGACAAACTCCTCACACAAAAGTTCCATTGAATAATGACAAATCATTTTCTGACAACTTTAAACAAACACAGGAGACATAAGTCTCAAAACAGAGATCAATCAGACATTGGCACTCTTAGGAGAAGAGCTTAAAGTACTTCTCCTGACAGAGCCAAAATCAACATAAGGAAATCTAGTGTGTCTAGACCTCCTAAACCAGCAGACAATGCCACTCTTGAAGAAATTTGTGTAATGGGAAAGGACGGAAAACCCAAGACCATCATGGCTTGGGTTGCACCTTCTAATTAATTTCTTTCATTTTGCAAGGACATCATCGAAGGCCTGACAACATCTGGTATGTTGAGAGTGGATGCTCCTGGCATATGACTGGCAATTGTTCCCTCCTTTGGGATTTTAAAAGCAAACATGGAGGAAATGTAGCATTTGGAGGTGATAAAACAGAAGGAAAGATAACTAGTGAAGGAACAGTCACAAATGGATTGATCAGCTTTGAAAATGTCAACTACTGTTCAAACCTCCAGTTCAATCTTCTGAGTGTATCCCAAATCTATGATAAGGGATATGCAACATTATTTGACTCCAACAATTGCTACATCCTCAAGACAGGTTTTCAAATCCCTGAAGAATATATCCTTTTAAAAACACCCCGTCATAACAACACATACATTGTTGATATGAACTCTGTTTCAGCTTCAACCCCTGAAACATGTTTATTATAAAAAGCATCAGAAGATGTTCCTAATTATGGCACAGACGGTTGGGTCACTCTAATTATAACAGATTGAATCAACTTGTTAAAGGTGACTTAGTAATAGGTTTACCTTAAAAAGAATTTTTTTTATACAGACCACTACACTACATGTCTGAAAGGCAAACAACATAGAGTGTCACATAAGTCCAAATTGGTTAACTCAAACAACACACCACTCAAATTGCTTCATACGGACTTATTTGGTCCAACAAACATCCTAACCATAGGAAAGAAGCAATACTGTCTTGTCATAGTAGATGATTACTGCAGATTCACGTGGGTTTTCTTCCTCTTACACAAGTCAAAATCATCAGAAATCATCAAGTCATTCATCACCAAAATTGAAAATCAATTAGATCTTAAAGTTAAATCTTTAAGAAGTGATAATGGCACTGAATTTAAGAATGACTTTATTTCTTCTTTTTGTGTAGAAAAAGGAATCAGTCATCAATTCAGCATAGCAAGAACTCCTCGGCAAAATGGAGTAGCAGAAAAGAGAAACAGAACATTGATAGAAGCAGCCAGATCTATACTTGCTGACTTTTTATTGCCCATATCCTTCTGGGCTGAAGCAATCAATACAGCTTGCTACATTCAAAAAGAGAACATTAATCATTAAAGAACAAAACAAAACTCATTATGAGCTAATGTTTAAAAGAAAACCATTCATAGGCTTTCTTAAAGCTTTTGGGTGTTCTGTTTCAATTTTAAACACCAGAGAACATCTATCCAAGTTTGCTCCAAAAGCAGACGAAGGATTTTTTGTTTGATACTCTCGAAGCTCAAAAGCTTACAGTGTATACAATTCAAGGCTAATGGAAGAATCAACTGATGTTGTTTTTAATGAACATTCTTTTACAAAGAAAGTCATTGGATCAGACTGGTTGTTTGACATTGATTCACTAACAAAATCATTTGACACTTTATATTTTGATGTTACAAGTACAAAAGAAGACATTGAATATCCAATGGTACCTCTTCCATCAAATGATGTTCCTTTAACTGCTGATCCTCCAAGGAGACCAAGCGTCACTCCAGTACAATAGTTACTCCACCTCAAGATCAACCAAACACATCAAGAGGAACTTCAACATCATGTCCATCATCTTCTTCACCAATAATCACTCAACCATAACCAACCAGTGACCCTCAGCAAAGCAAGCAAACAAGGTCAAAACAGCTAGACACAGTTGACGAAGATGATGATTATCATTCATTACCAGACACACATCATGATGATGAAATCCTAGCTTTCTTTCATGATTCACCACAATCATTCAATGATCATTCACAAACAGAAAATCCCCCATCTCCAATAACCTTGCTCAACCATCCACACCAGATTAAACAATTACCAATCTTGACTTAACTATTTCTGTTGATCAGATTGAAATAACCAGAGCTCACAAATATCATCCATTAAAGAATATCATAGGTGACCCTAATGTCAGATTGACATGAAGTCAATCTGATACAGCAAACATATGTTTGTATTCCTGCTTCTTATCTCTAATTGTACCTAAAAACATCACCGAAGCCCTAAAAGACAATAGTTGGATAGAGGCCATGCAAGAGGAATTACAACAATTTAAAAAGCAAAAAGTATGGAAATTGGTTGACCTACCTGAAGGTCAATATGTCATTGGCACAAGATGGCTTTTCAGAAACAAAGCAGATGATAGAGGGATTGTCATTAGAAACAAAGCAAGGCTTATTGCCTAAGGTTACACTCAAGAGGAAGGAATTGATTATGATGATGTCTTTGCTCCTGTAGCAAGACTATAAGAAATCCAAGTGTTCGTTGCATATGCTTCCTCCAAGAACTTCACCGTCTTCCAAATGGATGTCAAATGTGCATTCCTCTATGGTAAGATAGATAAAGAAGTATATTTTGCTCAACCACCAGGGTTTGAAGACCCAGACTTTTCTCACAGAGTCTACAAGTTAGATAAAGCTTTGTATGGTCTTCATCAAGCACCAAGGAAGTGGTATGAAACTTTATCAAAGTTTCTACTACAGAATGGGTACACAAGAAGAAAGATTGATCAAACATTGTTCTTAAAGAGAAAAGAACAAGACTTGTTAGTAGTTCAAGTCTATGTGGATGACATTATCTTTGGCTCCACCAACATTCAACTTTGCAAAGAATTTGAAATTCTTATGCAATCAAAATTCCAAATGAGATCAATGGGAGAACTCACCTTCTTCCTTGGTCTACAAGTTCAACAATCAGTTGAAGGAATTTTGTATCAATCAGAGCAAGTATGTCAACCAGATATTGAAGAAATACAATATGTCTGATTGCACATCTAGCAAGACACCATTTTCAACTGGCCTGAAGTTTGGACCTGATCTAGAAGGAACATCTGTTGATCAAAAGCTATATGGATCCATGATTAGCTCACTGATGTATCTAACAACTAGTAGACCAGACATCATGCATGCAGTTTGCATGTGTGCCAGATACCAAGCAGATCCAAAAAATCACACATCAATGCAGTAAAAAGAATCTTCAGATACTTAAAAGGCAAACCAACACTTGGTTTATGGTATCTTAAGGATGGAGACTTCTCTTTATTTGCATACACAGACAGTGATTATGGTGGATGCAATCAGAACTAAAAATCAACAACATGAGGTTGTCAATTTCTTGGATCAAGATTGATCTTCTAGTAGTGCAAGAAACAAACAAATGTGTTTGTGTCAACAGCTAAAGCAGAATATATAGCTGCTTCTGAATGCTATTCTCAAGTGCTTTGGATTCAAAACCAAATGCTTGATTATGGCTTAAATTTCTTAAAACACCCATAGACGTAGACAATTCTGTTGCCATGTTTATAACTGACAATCCTGTTCAACACTTTAAAACAAAACATATTGACATCGGATATCACTTTCTAAGAGATTGCTCAGAAAAGGATCTGATAAAGTTGATCAAAGTTACATAAACAATCAATTGGCTGACCTGTTTACAAAACCATTTGATTCAACAAGATTTGAATTTCAGGTTCAGTCACTTGGCATGATCAACTATGAATCAAACAAATAATGTTTTCAACATTAACATCATACATACATTATTTTGTTAGAGTCCAAATGTCTTTTCAAACAAACATTCAAGTTTTCTGAATCAAACATGATACTACATAAGATATGATAGTACACTGGTTTAGTTTTTCACTTGAGTTATTTTCCACCAATAAAGAATGACATACATTGTTTGGTGTGTGGATAGGCTCAGCATGGGACACATAACATCACATACAACAGTGAAGAACAAAATTCTTATGATTGTGTGGTATTCAAACACCCATCTTGGTTTATGGTAAGTATTGATCCATCCAAGATAAATTGCTTGTAAAGTAATTGCTATACACCAAGTGAAACAGTTTATAAATTGCTCAATCATTCAAGTGTCTCCTTTGTTTTGATTATCATAGACCTGGAGTACACTCAGGCATTCTCTGTTGTGCTAAGCACAGACCTGAATGACCTACATTATGATCCCAAAAGATTCCCAAAGGGAACATCCTATTTGGATACACAATCAATAAAGTATTTTAGACTACCTTCCAATGTGAAGAGAAAAGAATCCCAATGTGGATCAATCATCATGGATCAAATTAAGCATTTATACTCCTAAGTAACTAGGTTATAAGTATTGCAAATACTTTCTAGTATATTTTGAGGAAGATTGATATCAACATACAATCATATATGGGGTACATACATATCATACAAATACACACAAAACATGATAAATCACTCACTGTTTTAATCAATCAATAATACCATGCATGAGTTTTAGTGGACCACAATATCTACAATCAACATTGTATTAGTCTATGTCTATTCTCAAAATCATACAAACAACTCAATAAGAAACTATAACTAGTATGATCTCATGCCACGAAAAATTGATTCAAGTATCAAGCATTCAAAACAAAATATTTGTGTTAGTTGAAGTCATATTTCTCTAACAAAAGACATCATACAATCTCTCATTTTGGACTTTGAAAATTTCCAATAAACCAATGTCAAATTTTAGTTATTTTATAAATATTTTATAAATATGAAAAAAATTTAGGGGGAGAATTGAACATGAAAATATCAAAGGTAGCAGAATATGTGCAAGATCATACAATATATTAAGTTTTAATGAAAGCCAAGTCAAGCCAGCAGTTTGACACATATACATATGTTTTTCATTGCATAATATTGCTTGTGAGTGATATTTTAACATCCATATATTGATCATGTTAAAATTTTAACACACATTTTAAAAAACAATCATCTCCTTCAAAATTAAAACAAACAAAATTTGGTTTCGAAAGAACAATTTTAATAAACATTTCAAAATTAACAAATTTTTTTAAAAAAATGTCTACTGTTCACACAGCGGATGCACAAACATTCATCCGCTGTAGCTACAGTACACCATCAAAATTCAATAAACAAACAAGTATTTACAGTGCATGATGTAAATAATACATCCGCTGCAAATACAGTACCATTACATAGCGCATGAACAAATGTGCATCCGCCGTGTAAATTAAATCAACCATGTGTCTATAGCGCATGATGTAAATAATACATCTGCTGTAAACAAATTAGTCAAACAAAAGATCCACAGCGCATGACCAAGTGGTCATGCGCTGTAAACAAAGTGAAAGGATCCACAGCGCATGACCAAGTGGTCATCCGCTACAATATCAGTGAAACAAAGGATTCATACAGCGGACACTGTTCATACAGCACACTGTTCATACAGCGTACACTGTTCATACAGCGGAAGGGTAATTCACAGCGGACAACTCAAAATTAAATTTTTAAGTTTAAACTGTTTACACAACGGACATACACACTGTATACACAGCGAACATACATCTTATTCGTTGTATATATAGTTCCATACTTGTGATTTCTTTTTCATCACGAAAGAGAGAGAGAATATTAAAATTTTCGAACGTTAAAAATTCCATTAAAACCCTGTGCGATTCTAACCAAAATCAACCGCAAATCATTTCTCTTCTGATTTACAATCAAACACACAACTTGATTCTGATTATCAATCATTCATTAAAACATCTGACTTTCTGTTTCTGATTCGAACATGGTTTGACCTAAGTCGAACTTTTGTTCAAAATCAAAATAAATCTTATGATGTTTTAAACCAAATCAATCATTGAATATATGATAGATGATCTTAGTCAAATGTATTAGGATTGTTTATCTATTGAAATTTGATCAAGTGTTCATTAGGATCATGAACATACATGATGTTCATGTCAAAATCAGTCAAAATGGATTTTTGATCTTCAAAATGGTTTAACATAAGTTGAAAAATGATATATCACTCCAAATATGTTCAAAAATCAGTTGAAACCAAGCAAAATCAGTTAAATTTGACAGAACAATCATCATAGAGCATTAAATGTACATACATTCAATGTGCATTCAATGATAGCTTTGACTTTCAAAGTCAAACCAAATTGTTTAAAGTATGTTGTTGTAAAGTGAAATCAGTATGCAAACAGACATATTAGCACTTTGTGTTAATCAAATCAGTTTCAAAACAATTTGAATGAAATCAAATTGAATTAAACAAGTTGTACATGATCAAAATTGACCAAACTTGAATTTTTCAAAGGTCAAACTCAAACTGATTCAATTCGATAGTGTCAAAATTAAAACATACACATAAAGCAATTACAAGTGTTAAGCATTTTCATACCTTCATTTCATAGCAATCACAAAAACCAAATGAACACTTAATCAACTTTTCATCAATTCAAACATTACACATCACTAACACAAGTAATCTAACACATTTACTTTTGCATTGCAGATGCCAAACCTATTATTTTTCAGAGATCATAATTTGTGTGCATTCCTTGACCCAGATTCTTCAAAGGATGAGAATTATAAAGATATCACTCATGCCATCAGACAAACCAGACTTCTTCATGCTATGACAGCAAGACCTGAAATCTGTGAAGATCACATAGTCTAGTTTTGGACACATGCATACTTGGAGCAATTAAATGACCAGCAAGTAGTAGTATCTACTATGCATAATCATCATATCACCATTTCAAAAGAAGTAATAAGGAGAGTATTACAGCTTGATGATGAAGATGCTAAAGGTCGAGTGTAATTTGATGAAAATTATGTGCTGCATATATTCAGGCAGATAGGCCACACTGGTACCATTGAAAGAAAACAGATAAAGAAGTTGGTACACTTTCCCAAACTGAGCAAGAACAAGCTGAAACTAGTGTCACACCCTCAAAATCCACGTGCGGGGTTTAACCGCGAGGCGTGTGAACAAACCAGGATCCAAGTCATTAGTTACTCAGAACAACACTATATGTAACATTAAAACATCTCAGAGTTTAAAACTTTAAAACTGTGCGGAAGCATTTTGTAAATAAGTCAAACTCAAGGTAGTTAAAGTGTAACATTGGCAAAACACGCGCCAAACCATAGTTTATAAGAAATAAATTTAAAACAAATGTTTAGTCATAGTATGCTTGTTTGAGATGCATGTTGGACTCATGATGTGCTCCTACTGGCAACCAAAGCTAATGACCTGAGAATAGCATACTAAAAGAGTCAACACAATTGTTGGTGAGTTCAAGAGTTTGCGTTTAACATAATCAGTGATAGTCATAAAACATAGAAATAATACATTGAAATAGATAGCTAGTCTATATTCATAAGTAATAACCATAGTGATTTCGTGATCGAAGCTGACGGTGTTTGTCAGTTTGCCTCCCGTCATGACATACCAGGTCGTAACGCTGTAGTTGTTTAGTACAATATTGCACCCGCTTGACCTCCAGTCATTCGGGTGGGGCTCGTCAGACCGAGTAGTACTACCCAAGATTTCCCGCTAGATTACTTAATTAACGATCCGAAAGTGTGAGGTCTTTTAATGGTATACAACACTATGTTAAACTATGCACATTTCATAATAGTAAAGCGTTTGTAAACAAGTATGCTATCTCCCCCAAAAGAGAGTGTTTAAAAGTGGGGCATGAACTCACCTCATGCGCAAATCAACAATAGGTGCAAAGCTAGCGATGAGAGAAAGACAACCCGTCAAAGGTTACCTAGAACATGTGAGTACATAAGTACGTGCAACCAGAGAAACATAACAAACCTAAGTGCTCAACAACACATTAACCCTAAGGGTTTTGAAACCAAAATGACACATTTGACCTAGTTGACCCGTTTGACCCATTGGTGACTTGTTAATTAAATTCTTGTTTGATCAAGTTTAGCAACTCATAACATATTATTACCATGTAAGCCTTTCACGTTGATCACACCATCAATCTTAAACTCTACCATAATCATCATACCAACATAGATCATCATATAGCATATTTCAACATACAACACTTGCAAATCTAAACCCAACATCATGCTCAACACAAACATAATTACATCACAACTAGCAATTCATACACTGAATTCAATCATGCACTACATGCCATGTGAAGCCACTCACGACTTCACATCCTAAACCCTACCAATCCTACTAAGTAGGGGTCTCAGATTCGCATGCGTTTATGACGATCATCATCACATTAACCAACATAATTCACACCAATTAACATACATCATAACGATCTATTACAATCCCAAACATAATTCATATTTCTCTACCCTTAACCAACATCACACCATATCCTATGGATCCTAGATTTCTAAAGCAATGCATCCAACATTCACATGATCCAATTTACACAATCCAACACCTTAGAAGTCATCAATAAACATTCTAGCATGATCCTAGTATTATGAACATGCCCAATTCACAAAATCCAATGCTTCATATCAATAAAGTTTCCCTTTCGGGAAAGTAACACCCAAAATCCATCTAACACCCAATTCATTCATGAATTCATCAAATATATACTTAATCAAGTCCATAACATTCATTTAACACATACTAATCATCAATCCATGAATTTCCATGAAGAAAAGTTTCCTCTTTAGGCAATGTATGAACAATATAATCAAACCATGGATTTCTTGCATAATCAACATAACCCAACATTCATACAACCTAACTAACAACATATCATCATCAAACAATCATCAATTTCAAATTTCTTCACCAATTTCGAATTAGGGTTCATCAAGAATCAAAAACCATGAAAAACTTGATAAAACTCACCTTAAAACGTGTAGAGATGATGATTAACACTTGCTAACATTTGGAACTACTCAAAATCGAATTGTTCTTGAAGCTAGAAGCTTGAAATCGCAAGAATTGGGGTGTTTGGGAGAGTTCTCGGCCACAAATGGCTTTAGGGGGGCTAGGGTTGGGTTTTGTTACACTTTAAATATTTACATTCACCTTTTAAACCTCCTTTAATTACCTTTTTATAAAAATTAGCCATTTTAACACTTTTTAACCATCTTTAACTACAATAATATAAATATTATCAATCAATAATAGTAATCATATGTATTTTCAACTAATAACAAAACCAATGAAATCATAGTTACACGTTTTCAAGTAAAATTCACAAATAGTAACTTAAAATGCATGAACAACATAACCACAACTAACAATCAACATTATTAATTAGATTATCATCTGTTTATCATAGATAATTGTTATTAAGTCACCAACGTTCAATGACAACTAGTGGGTGTTCACGACACGTGTATGCAAGACCTAACGAAACTAACGGAGTTTGGTAACAGAAATTTACCAGATGTCACAACTAGTGCTCATGATGAGCAAATAGAAGGTGAAGATCAAACAAGCGAGATTCCAACTGAAGAAGAAATTGAGTACTCCAAAGTGTTTTTATGCACTTTCAAGGTCGTGAGTAGTGTAATTTTTAGTGCAAAAATATAGTACACTTGGTACCATACAATTAGTGCCGCTAAATCTTTAGTGCAAAAACAATAGCTCCCAATTCAAGGTCGTGAGTAGTGTAATTTTTTTCATGCACTTTCAATTGTCGAGAAGCGTAAGTAATAACCTTGTCGTGTTGCATTAGGACACAACTAAGTCCTTGTCGTGATGCGTCGTAGTACACCACAAAACCATCGGTTCCCTCTTGTTGGGAGAGAATTGGCGTGCAACACAGTTTCCTGCTTTAACAATTGAAACGCTGCTTCCCGTTTATCACCCCCAATCAAACTTCTTATCTTTCTGGGTCAAGGTCGTCAATGGTTGAGCTATTTTGGATAAATTTTCGATAAAGCGTCGGTAATAACCTGCCAAACTAGGAATTGTCGCACCTCAGTCGGGGTCTTAGGTGCTTCCCAGTTCTTAATGGCCTCTATTTTGGAGGGGTCAACATGTATGCTTTCTCGTTGATCAAATGCCGGAGAAATAGCACTTCTCGAATCCAGAAGTCACATTTTGAGAATTTGGCATACAATTTCTTGTTTTTGAGTAGTTCCAAGATTAACCTTAGATGTTGCTCGTGCTCATCCTTGGTTCGTGAGTATATCAAGATGTCATCAATGAAAACGATTACAATTTATCCAAATAGGCTTTGCACACTCTATTCATAAGGTCCATGAATACAGCTAGTGCATTGGTTAACCCAAATGGCATGACCATGAACTCGAAGTGGCCGTAACGAGTTTGGAATGCGGTCTTAGGGATATCATCTTCTTGGATTCGTAATTGGTGATATCCCAAGCGCAAATCAATCTTTGAGTAGAAGTTAGATCCTTGAAATTGATCGAACAAGTCATCGATTTACGGGAGTTGATACCGGTTCTTAATAGTGAGTTTGTTTAACTCTCGATAATCAATGCACATTCGAAAAGATGCATCCTTCAAGTCAAATCAGTCATCTCCCTCTTTACCTTTATGAGTCTGTCATGTATGGTATGTGGGGTCTGGTCATCAAGGTACCTGCTTTGTTCAATGGCCAATAATCAACCCTCCATGTTCTCCGTATCTACGGTCTCCTGTAGCTCAAAAAAACTTGGACCGTAACTCGTGAAACTACTGATCGTGCCTCGAAGAGCCTGCCACGAGTAGAGGTACGGTGAGCTCCACTGTCTCTCGAGTGAGAGGTATCAGACGTGCGGCACGTGACAACTCACCCACCTAAAAAGTAGAGGGAATAACCTCTATGTCTCTCCACTCGTCCAACCGGCTAGCCATCCATTCCCACCGTCGGATGTCGATCTTGCGCCTCTTAGGTGCGGGCTCGGGTGTACTGTCTCGGGCAGGTGTGATAGGGCGAACTGGGATACGAACTTGTTTCCTAGGAGTGTGTGCAAGAAGCACACTCCCCGGGCGAGCCCGATAGCGATGAAAGGAGGGTGGTGGTACTCCCAGACCAAAGATATGGTGGGTGACCACAGCCACTGGCTCGGGGCTAGCGACTATACGGGTGGGGTCAGCAGGCTCAGGGGCGAGATCGAAGGGTTCAGGGTTTGCTAGCGGATTCGGGTCAAAAGGCTAAGAAATCGGGTCAATGGGCTGAGAAACAGGGTTAGCATGATGAGAGGTAGAGTCAATGGGCTGAGTAATGGCCTCGTAAGACTCCAGGTCAGAATCTACCAGGTCGGTGTTGGCCATCGGAGAGACCGAATCAGTCGACTCAGAATCGAGGCCGACCACCTCAGTGTAAGCTTGCTGAGGGATAGGATTAGTTGGCTGAGCATCAGTAGCCGTGTGGCTAGACTCTAGTAGTGGCTCGATGAAAATGTGTGACATGGTCACAGGAATAGCCATCAGCATCATAGGTCCAATAGATGGGTTTGGATGCGGAAAACATCTTTTTGACAAGGCAATACACAAGTATAATTAATATAGGTTAAGTTAATGAGTAAAGGGCTAAAGTGATGCAATTAACTACGGTTATAGTCTAGGTCCACTAAATACAACGTAATTTCCTATAACCAATGACTCTGATACCAATATTTCACACCCTAAACCACAGCGGTTTCCTGCGGGGCGTGATCATCATGAAAACCACATTCATTGATCAACCACTACATGATTTGGTAAAACATACGTTAAATACATAATTGTTTTAAGAGTTAAATTGTGGAAGCAAATGAACTAATGTAAATTGTTTTCAAAACTTGATAGCGGAAATAAATGTCCCAACAGCATGAATGACCCTAAATGCGATGAGATCTATGCTAGCTTAACTTGATGCATTTATCAAATACCTAAGAAAACATGCATGAAATAAATAGATCAACTTAAAGTTGATGAGTTCAAAGATTTTAAAGTAAAAGTAACCAGTGTAATGGACCACAAGTCTTTCTATGATTTGATTGTTGTACATACAATGCTACAATATTATATAAACACCGCAACTGAAGCTAGACTGTAACTGTAATAGATTGCCCCTACCCATGCCTACCGTAAGCACGGGGTGAATAGGATAATAATGCACCCGTTTAGATCTCCAGTCAAGGTTAGGATAATTAACTCGGATGGGGGTAGTCAAACCCAATAGTACTATCCATGATTACCTCACTTTTGAAAATAAACTAACTGTCCCATAACAGGGGACTTTCTACCGTAAGTAAACAACTTATATAACATGTGAAATCATTGACAAGTAAATGTGTCCAGAAAATGTAATTTGCATGTATTATCCCCCAAAATAAAAATAAGTAAAAATGGGGCTGTAAAACTCACCAGACAGTCGTAATCGGATATGTAAATTGATGAGTATCCTAAATGCTCAAGAAAACCGACCTAAATTCGCCTTAAAATAAATAAGGCAACTTATGTCTAAGTAATTGCTCCTACATGTAATGTGAGCATGTAACTATTTCATCCACATAACTTGGTAACAAAGTGTTTGACTCAACGACCCGTAGATAATCCAGGATGATAATTTGTGAAATATATATATTACTTAAAAAAATATTAATAAATTATACTTCACTTGAAAATGTTCAAAAACCTTTGTGTTTTAAAGTTGACATATTATTTGGGTAACTAAATATCATTTTGACTCAACCCGAGATGTGACTCGAGTGTCTTGAATTACTTATATATTTTTCATATGTAATTTATAGAAATTAAGGTTTTGAAGAAATCTTATTTTTCTCAGTAAAATAATACTTGTATTATTTATAAATGAAATACATTTTTAAAATATTTACATCCAAGTTAAATCACTAGCTTTCATGTTTTACAACCCATGTATAAATATATATATTTACCCATAAAATAATTATTTAATTATCTTCTTACTAGATTTATTATTTTATCTTATTTAACTTTTAATGAACTTACATTTATTAAATTAGGGTTTCTTTAAATTGTTTGTAATTTTTATTACATTATATTATAATGTAAAATATCTTTAATGAATTTATTAGTTACTTTAGTTAACTTATCAACTTGTTTTAACCCATATTTTAATAAAATAATAGCTAGCATTATAAAGTCCATAAATTTTGTATTTTAAGTCCCATGTCAAAGCAACAAGGTCATGTGTCAACTTTATTTAAAGTCATCTACTAACCATTTTTAACATCTACTTTAAACTAACATAATATTTAGTTATGAAGTTCATATTTTCCATTTAAGGTCCCATGTATATATACTTAACCATACTTGTAAAATTTACAATTGTTCATAATAATACTTGTAACACATTAAAAATCTCATAAACATAAAGTAACCCATTTGAACTCTTCTTGGGTTTTAACATGCTTTTATAACTTTATATAGAATCTTCAACTAGTAACTTGGTCAAACATGAATCTATAAATATTTACTTTTTAAGAACAAGAATCATCATTTAACTCATGTTAAAATGTTATGTATGAAATATTATTCTTGAAACTCTTTATTGATAAAAACACTATTTTTAACAAGAATGACTTTTTGTGGATGAAAATAGTTACACATGAACTAGTATATACATAAACATGGTGAAATAAAAGATATGTAGATAAGTAGGAAAAATTCTTACTAAGATCAAGGAAAGAAAGATGAAAAGGTTGTTGTAGGATGTTTGCAAGCTTCAAAAATTGCTTAATCTTCACCCAAGAGTACTTGAAACACTTAGATTTGTAGAATATGAGTTGGGAATGAAATGAGATGGTGGAAATGGGGTCTTGGCCGAAATTTTAAAGGAAAGGGGAAGGGAGGAGAGTGTGTTGGGTGGTGGTGGTGATTTGTGTTGTTACTTGTATAAACAATCCTTCATGACTTGGTAAATCAAATCATGTAGAGTCATTGGTCAAATTCTTGGAGGAAGACATTCCAAATTAGGTAGTTAGACATGTTACTTTGATCACAACCTTTTCCTTATCACAAAAATGGTAAACCTTAAAATTTATAAAAGGTAAAACGGTCTTGGATGTATTTGACAAGAAAAGAAGAATGGGAAAGCAAAGAGGGGAGGGGGGGGGGAAGGGGTGGATGGCCAAGAGGGGTGGGGGTTGGGTTGATTTTCAACTTTTGTATAGTATGGGGTATTTGGGTGCTATCTGTTGCACTATGATAATTTTTATATATTTTTATATTTTTACTTGTTAATTTTTTAAATACATAAAAATATTATAAGAAATCATATAATATCACATATTTTAATATTGATGATATGTAAATAATAACTCGTGTATTTAGTAGCGTTATACGCATTTTATCCGGGGAAAATATCAATTTACGCGTTAAGGTTTATCTTAAATTTTAAACTTTTCCAATGTATTTATTTTGGAATCTAAGGTACTTTGAAACATTTTAAAGTATTTATTGGTATATATATATATATATATTAATTATCATCAATGTTCGTGTGTGCTTGTATCGCGTGCAAAAATAATAATTACGCTGAATTACCGATGCATGTAATGTATGTGGAATATTGCAATGCATGAAATAACTTCAATAAATGGAATTAAGTTGAAAATCAAGTATTATAGGTGTAATTGTAACCAAGTCGGGGCCGGGTATTGACCTGAAATTGCCGGTTGTCATAGATTACCAACTTTTCCCTGATTCATTTTGTCAATTCCGAAGAGTTTCAGTTTCAATCTTTCACCAATTTGTTCAAAATTTGATTAATTAAGTGTTCAATTAGTGATTTAGTTTAAATTAAGATCCTAAGTGTCTCTAATTGATTCAATTAAGCTTGTTTAACCACATAAACATCTTCAAATCTTCAATCAACAACATAATCACTCTCATATCTTCAAATCTGATCAAAACAGCAGAAATCAAGTAGATCTTCAAATGACAAACAATTCGAAGCTAACGAAACACTTCAAAATACACACTTCAATCTTCAAATCAATCGATCTAGAGCAACAAGGCTCTGATACCAATTGTATGGATCAACAATAGCAATTAATCGATCTCGTGAGGAGAATGCGGAATGTAATCACTCACGGTAGAAAGATTAAGTAGAATCAAATGAACTTGAACACAATAGTAAATAACATTCTTTGTATTGCTCTCTGATTTGAAACAATTACAATTAGTGTGAAATCAAGAAAATGCCAAAAGCTACTCAATTATATTAAGAACTAACTATTTATACTAATCTAAGAAGTTCTCGCATAGATCTCGCTCGACTTCAAATATCTCGCACGAGAAGCAAGTTCTCGCGCGGCAACTCTAGGTTCTCGCGCGACTTGATCTTGATCATCTTGATTTGATTTCCCAATCCTTTTGGTTCAATCCCTACAGAGGGGTGTAGGTGACGAGTTGTGACAACCCTAAAGCTAAGGTTAGGTAAACTAACATTTTAAGAGTTTTCATAGAATTATAGTATATTTAGAAATTGTTAAGGTGATTTTTATTTGACTAACTCTTTATGAATTTTGTATGCTTAAGTGATCATGCATATGATACGTGAGCATGCATGCATACATGCAAAAATCTTTACGTGTGCATGTATATAAATACTTGTGAACTTTGTGATTATTGAACTACGTGTGTTAATTACCAAATCATAAGATATGTGGTTAGCTACTTAATTGATTATACTTTCGTGTAATAAACCAAAAACTGAATCAAATATTACCAAACAAATTAACCTTTGGAAGAATTGATATCAACAACAAAACTAAACTAATCATAAACACTTAAACAACAAACTAACCTACCAAACTTAATCTAAGAAATCGGCTCACTTAAGGTGTAAGACAAGATTTGTGACTAATTAACTCAACTAACAACTTAATAACTAAGATATCATTAGCATGAGAACATGACACCTAGCAACTAATGAAGCCTAACATCAGTAACGGCCCCGTTCTCGGGACACTCACAGTTGGACATACATCGCACATAATACTTAAAATCACATTTTTATTTCATTCAAACATTTGCAGCGGAAAAATTGACAAACCATTTCATATATTAACAATTGCTGCTTACAACCTTACTACATTTCAAATCGTCGTTTGTTTTCATTACTACACAAAATGGATGCCAACCAAAATCCTTGCCAAGTAGCTTCACCCCGTGCCATCCTCAGCAACCATTACCTGCCAACTGAAAATGCATAAAAGTCAGCGTTGCTGAGTGAGTTCTAGTTTTATAAAAATATATATTACCTTTCATTCGTTAAAACCTTTTCATACTTTCGCACGTGATCACACATCATACATACACATAGATAATAGCATTATTATCTTCCGTCATCGTTCTTTTCGTACTTATCGCACGTTTCGTACATTTAACACGTTACATTATCTTTCGCTTCTATCTAGGTCCTGTCATATACTAAACCCCCCTCTTGGGCACGAAGCCAACTAATCTAGGGTTTAGCGACAAGGACCCTGTTTCGCACGTATGGAACAGTCACCAAGACTGATTCCCCTGTGTGTGAATCCCTCATGGTGCAGCCAAAATCGCATGCTGTATGTCAAACAGTTGAGCTAACAACTCTCAAGGAGTTGTGAACCTCCTTACATTATGCTTGCAAGACTTTCATTCGTTCATTCATTATGTTCCACTTTCATTATCTTAGATCTTTCGCTTCGTTAAGATAATACTTTACATTCATTAACATAATCACACCACATAAAGCCATGGAGTAATATAATAGGGAACATAAAGAAAACAGGCCATAACATACTTAACATCATCACATAATCATCACAGGAAACATACCAAGTCATAGCCTAAAAGTCCTTCTTTCCCGAAAATTTCAGAAAATTTTCTAAGTCTTTGGGCGCATGAGCACTATGCAGGCGCATGAATACTTAGGCGCATGGGCGACTCAGGAGCATGGGCACTATTTGGGCACACGGCCAACACTTAGGCATCTGGACAACTTTCTAGGCGCATGGGTACTATGCAGGCGCATGTGCCTTGTTTAGGCGCATGGACACTTAGGCGCTTGGGCGTATGGGCACACTTAGACTCCTAGGCATAATCCTAGGCGCATGGGCACTATTTGTGCGCATGAACCTTGGGCGTTTGGGTACTGTTTGGGTGCATGATCTATGGCGCATGAGCACTTAGGCGCATGGCCAACTACTTTTTAACTAACATCAATTTTAGATCCAAAATCATCAATCTAACTTGTTCTAGCCTAGTTCTATCATACTAAGCATCAAACAAGCATAAAATCATGAACATAATCAAAATTTCCCAAACATACACCCTCCCAACAGGGCACATACACATACATACGGGTACACACCCAAATTTCAATAAAACATTTAAACATGCATTTCCAGCCCCAAAATCAGTTAAAACATTTAAAAACGGGGATCTAGAACTCACCTCTTGCAACTTCCGAGTAAGACTTCCTTCAAACCCGAATGCTTATGAGTTCAAACACCTGAAAACACCAAATCAGACAACCAAACACACATACAAGCATATAAGCACATACCCGAAGCTGAAATGTAGCCAAGAACACCCCATAAATCAAAAAACTAACCTGAATTTCGACTGCTTTTTCTTCATCTCTTTAAAACCGAAGAGAATTCTGCTCTTTCTCTCTCTAAAAATCCGATGGAAGAATAGTACAAGGGTCATGGGCGGCCATGACCACCTTTTTGAACATATTAATATAAAAATTTGTCCCTTGTATCATTCTAACCCCTCAACTTAAGTTATTTTGCTTTTCTTTCTTTTTCTTCACTTTTCTCTTCTTTTAAAATCTTTCGGGTGTTACAACATCCTTGTAATTTGACACCTAAACCTATACAGATTGCACACTCATCACTCTAGTTTGAAGTGATGATTGCTAGCCATTAATGGCCTTCGGCCGATGACCCCATAAACAAACCACCACCCCATCGACCACAACCCACACAACCGCCACCACCACCTCTCGGCTCACTATCCCGAATCTCCCTCTCGGTTCCCAAATTACAACCAACATCTGCCACCTTGTACTCACACTCTCGGCCTCCATAACAACCACACATCATCATCAAAGCTCCATATGATCATCATCTCCAAAACAACCTACTTGTGATCAACTCTTCAAGATTCAAGAACAACCACCTCAAGTGAAGCATCAACAACTTAAGAATCAATCTTCTAAGCCCTTCTCTACTCCAAACCAGGTTTGATTCTCAAAATCCTATGATTAACAAGTTAAGAAAGTATATGTATGTGTTTAACATACATAACCAACCCTTGTGAATTATAAACCCTCAAAGTTTTGTACAAACATTATGAAAACTTGATTTTCAATAAAAAATCAGTAATAAAGTAGTTCAAAACAGAAAGTTTGATAACTTTTATAAAAACCAAAAATTCAAACAAAAACAAAGGATTTAAAAGGGTTGAAATGCTTGTTAATTTCATAATTTACATTAAAAATCTAAATGACTATGATTGTGGGAATAAAATTTGAAACTTCTTAGGAAATATTGAAAGTAATTAAACAGGAAAATAGGGAATAATTATATGGGATATATATTAATTTATATAATTAAATTATGAAAATAGAAGAAAAATACCAAACAAAAGATCTGGATGTGATAAAATTCTGAAAAACTTATATGATAAACCTAGTGATATATTTGAATTTCAGAATAAATTTCGTGAATTAACTCCCTAGTAAGATAAAGTTTCATATTTTAGAATAATTAATAAGGAAAAAATCAAACTGACAGTAAAACAGTAGATAAATCATGACAAATTTAAATAAAATTTCATATATTGAATAGGACATAATGTATAAATTTCAAAATTTTTAGAGATATGTAGCTATTTCTGCCATTTATTGTGAAATTGTTAAATTTCTAAGAAATTACCCGTAAGAAGATATTAATTGGAATTTTTATGAGATAATCTAGATATTGAAATATTACTGCTCGTAAAAATTTGTAATTTTTGGGTAACCATTGCTATTGTTTGAGAATTTTGATATTAATTAGTAAAATAAGTGCTGAAAATTTTAAATAAATAAGATTTATTACAACAAGTAATTATTTTATAGGAAATATTTGATTTCTTGCTGGAAATAAGGTGAGTAACATGGCCCATTTTTGATTTATAAATTTTTTGGGGGAAAAGCACACTGTTATTGAAATTGATGCAAGTTTAGAAATTTTGATATATTACTGTCATATTGACACAACCATTAATTCGGATGAGAAACCATCAAATAATATAGGTAGCACTACTTAGAAATATGTCATCCTGCATCTGCCGGATGACGGTATGAATGTTATATTATTTGATTCTGTGATTTGTATTTGATAGCTATGAATCATTTGACATATGAGCAGGTTTGGTTGTGAGTTTATTATTGATGCATCAATTAAAATTTGGTTATTGAATAAACCTATGTTCTCACCAACTTTATGTTGACTATTTTGAGTATGTTTTTTCAGGTTGACAACAGGTATTATATTTTAGTGTATACATTCAACCTGTTCAATAGATGTTATGAATATGTGGGGTAGCTATGTGTCTGGATCACTTCGGATTTGGTGGATCTCAGCGTGCATGTGGACGTTCACATCCATCACTAGCTGGGAGATTATGTGAAGTGATCGGGACATCTATTTTGGGTTTTAGGATTACTAATGTAATAGTCTATTAACTAGACAAATTTTGTATAAATGTTGTAATCCTAAATTATTATATGAAAGTTTATGTTAAATTTTATTGCTTAGATTGTATGTTATTATAATCAATGTGTTTTGGACTGAGAAGTCATACCCAATCATCTCACGCTTCCGCCGGGGTGTGACAGATTGGTATCAGAGCCATTGGTTATAGAGAATTAGGTATTATCAGTAAATGCCTAGACTATAACCATAAGCTCGTATGATCACAAATTTGAAGGCATAATAAATATATATTCTTTCCATGAATTTATGTGAACAAAGTCTATGTTTAGACAATAATGAACTCTTATTGTTTGAAATATATATGATTGAATATGTGAATATGAAATTCTTTGAATTATGTGACTGATTGTTTTGACTTATGATAGTATAAATTGAATGTTGTAAAGAATTTCTGCAGTATGAGTACTTATAATTCTGATAGCCACCATATCGAAACTGATCATTCGAAACATCCGGACCATAACAAAGAATTATCCCAACCTGAGACCAGGACCAACCTAAAGCCAAAGTTTTTCATCCGACGTGCACCAGTAACAATCAGGGGATATACAATCGAGGACCCTAGGAAAAGTGTATAACATGGTAAGAAGTTTCTCATTAAGCAAGCTCAAGAGCCAGAAGATGAAAATCTAGAAACCCTTCCCTCGATATTAGACATAACACCCATAACCCGACCCGATGCTTCTGTAACTAAAGAGAGAAGAATCAAGAGAAAAAGGTTGGAAGAATGTCAGATAGACACAACCAACTAGATTCTTAAAAAGGTTAAGAAGATACAACGAGAAATTCAAGTGATACAAACGGATGTCAGAGAAACGAAGGAAGGAAGCAAAAGCATCTTCACTAAGATATGGAACTAGGTTTGGGGAAATTAGAATTATAGGAACCCTAATTTATTATGTGATTGCCTTAATATATGTGAAATAAATGAAATATTTTGTGTATTAAATATTATGCTATAATTGAATGAAATTTTGTGTGATATTAGTATAATTAATAGATAGTGAAAATGCTGCCAAGAAGAGATACTCAACCTGTACGCAGAACTACCCGTGTTGGACGACCAAGGACTAGATTAGGAGAAGAACCTCGTTAGTAAATACCACTGCAAATGAGAATGAAAGAATTTCTCAGATAGTAACTCAGCAATTGGAAGCTGCAATACCTACGTTAGTGGCTCAACTCCAACAGAACCTTAACCTTCGAGGTGCACCACCTAGAAATGAAGAACCAGGGAATGCTAACGGAATAGAAAACCGTGAGGATGAAGTTATAGGCAGAATTAAAAAGGGATGTTCTTATAAGACTTTTATGTCTTGTAGACCTCAAGACTTCAATGGAAAAGAAGGAGCAGTATAAGCACTACGTTGGTTAGAAAGAATGGAGTCAGTATTAGACATCAGTGAGTGTGCTGATAATTGCAAGACCCTGTTTGCTTCGCATTCTCTTAAAGGAGAAGCACAGTCTTGGTGGAAGATGAAAGTTCAAACTAAGGGAAGGAATGCTATGAATGGATTAAGCTGGGAAGAATTTAAAAATCTAGTGATTGAGAAATACTGTCCTTATAATAAGATAGAAAGGATAGAAGCAGAATTCTTAGCACTAGAAATGACCAGGAGTATACTGATAGGTATAATGAGTTATCTAGGTTAGTGCCACATCTAGTCACGCCAGAAGCTAAGAGGATAGGAAGATATATTTGGGGTTTAATACCTCAGATAAGAGGAATGGTTAAGTCAGCAATGCCAAAAACTTTTCCATTTGCAGTAACATTATTAGGAAGCTTGACTGATGAAATGATAAGGAATGGATCATTGTCTAATTCAAAGGCTGAAGAGAAGAGAAAGTGGAACAACAACAACTCAGGAGGAAAATTGGGAGGAAATCAACATAAGAAGGTAAACAGAAATCCAGTGAGGAACTTCATGGGGATTGCTTAGGAAAGAAGACCGCACATAGAAGGTCAATCATGGTGTTATACTTGCAGAAGACACCATAATGGTAAGTGCATGATGGTGATTTGTTATAATTGCAAAAGGAAAGGACACCTATCAAGGGAATGTAGGGAACCCGCAAAACCTAAACCAGTTTGCTAAATGAGAATCATTTTCGCAACAAGTGCCCAGAGCTGAAAGGAAAAGCTCCAATGAACCCAAACAATCCACATGGTAGAGCTTTTGTACTACAAGCTGAAGAAGCGCGACAAGAACCGGATGTAGTGACGGGTACATTTCTCATCAACGATCAGTACGCAACTGCATTATTTGATACGGGAGCAACTCGTAGTTTTGTTTCGAATACATTTAAACCTTTGCTTGGATTAGCCTCAGAAAAATTGAAAAATAAATATATAATAGAATTAGCTGATGGAAAATTAATAGAAGCTAGTGAAGTTATCCCTAACTGTACCTTGAATTTAGATGATATTGTTTTGATATTGATTTGATCCCTATTGAATTAGGAGGTTTTGACATTGTTGTGGGTATGGATTGGTTAAGTAAGAATCAGGCTGAAATTATATGTGAAAAAAGAATGATTAGAATACCTTTGATTAAAGATAATAAAAGTCTTCTCATATATGGTGAAAAACCTAGAGGTGCTATGAAAATAGTCTCATGTAAGAAGGCTCAGAAATATTTGAGAAAGAAATGTCTAGCATTTCTAGCCCATGTAGTTGATACAAAATTAGATAAGAAGAACTTAGAAGATTTTCCCATTATTAGAGAATATCCAGAGGTATTTCCTGATGATTACCAGGATTGCCACCCCCTCGTCAGGTAGAATTCAAGATTGAGTTAGTACTAGAAACTGCACCTATTGCCGAATCTCCGTATTGTTTGGCGCCAACAGAAATGAAAGAATTAATGAGTCAACTTCAGGAGCTATTAAATAAGGGATTTATATGCCCTAGCATATCACCTTGGGGAGCTCCAGTCTTATTTGTAAAGAAGAAAGATGGAACCTATAGGATGTGTATCGATTATAAAGAACTCAATAAAGTAACCATTAAGAATAGGTATCCTCTCCACAGGATAGATGATCTATTTGATCAATTACAAGGATCTAGTTATTTTTCAAAAATTGACTTAAGATTAGGATATCACCAGTTAAGGGTACGAGATGAAGATATACCTAAAACTGTGTTTAGAACTTGATATGGTTATTATGAATTTCTTGTAATGCCATTTGGGTTAACTAATGCTCCAGCAGTGTTTATGGATCTAATGAATAGAGTATGCAAACCTTACTTAGATAAGTTTGTCATAGTATTTATAGATGACATCTTAATATATTCTAAAAGTAAGGAAGAGCATGAGAAGCACTTAAGCCTAACTTTGGAATTACCTCGTAAAGAAGAACTGTACGCCAAATTCTCAAAGTGTGAATTTTAGAAAAAAGAAATGCAATTCTTAGGACATGTGATTAATCAAGAAGGAATTCAGGTCGACCCAGCAAAGATTGAAGCAATTAAAAAGTAGGAAGTTCCAAAAACACTAACTGAAGTATGTTAATTCTTAGGTTTGGCTGGATATTACAGAAGGTTTATAGAAAATTTCTTGAGAATAGCTCAACCTTTAATAGAATTAACACAGAAAGATAAGCTGTATGTTTGGGAGAAAAACAAAATGTTGCATTTGAACTCTTGAAAAATAAATTATGTAGTGCTCCTATTTTAGCTCTTTCGGATGGTATAGATGATTTTGTAGTATACTGTGATGCATCACATCAAGGTTATGGATGTGTCTTAATGCAACAAGATAAGGTAATTGCATATGCATCTAGACAACTCAGATGAAGTGAGAAAAATTATATTACACATGATTTGGAACTAGGAGTCGTAGTATTTGCACTTGAGATTTGGAGGCATTCTTTCTATGGAACCAAGTGCATAATTTATACAGATCATAAGAGTTTGCAACACATTTGATCAAAAGATGTTGAATATGAGACAGAGAAGGTGGGTAGAGTTACTAAATGATTATGATGGTGAAATCAAATATCATCCAGGAAACGCAAATATAGTGGCTGATGCTTTAAGTAGGAAGGAGAGAACCAAGCCATTACGAGTCCGTGCCATGAGAATGGAATTACACTCAGATTGCCCAATAAAAAGATGAATTAAGAAATGTGATGGGGTAGGATAAAAACCTAGAAGCTATGTCAGATGGAATCCTGAGATTTAGAGGAAGAATTTGGATTTCTAATGATGATCTACTTAGTGAAACCATTCTAAGGGAAGCACATAAGTCCACATATTCAGTACATCCGGGAAATAATAAGATGTATAAAGGTTTGAGAAACCAATACTAGTGGCCAGGAATGAAAAAATCTGTCGCAGAATTCGTAGAAAAATGTGATATCTGTTCAAGGGTAAAGGCTGAATATCAAAAACCCTAGGATATTTACAACAACGAGAAATCCCCGAATGGAAATGGGACCAGATTACCATGGATTTTGTAACCAAATTACCCAGAACTACAAGTAGGTATGACACAATATGGGTTATAGTCGACAGACCAACTAAATCAGCTCATTTCTTGCCAATTAGAGAAGATTATAAGATGGAGAAATTAGCAAGGATCTATATGAAGGAAATTGTGTCTAGACATGGAATACCAATTTCCATAATATCTGACAGAGACAGTAGATTTACTTCAAGATTCTAGTAGACTTTGCAAAAAGCATTAGGAACTCAAGTAAATATGAGTACAGCATATCATCCACAAAGAGATGGACCAAGTGTGAATAAAAATTCAGACAATAGAAGATATGTTGCGAGCCTGTGCATTAGATTTTGGTGGTAACTGGGATATACACTTACCTTTGATAGAATTTTCATATAATAATAGCTATCATGCCAGTATAGGAGATTTGAAGCTTCGTATGGAAGGAAGTGTAGGTCACCTTTGAGTTGGAATGAGGTGGGAGATAGACAACTTACAGCCCAAAACTTATACAGGAGACAACTGATAAAATCAGTGAAATTAAGAATAGTTTGAAGGTTGCACGTGATAGGCAGAAGAGTTATGCTGATAAAAGGAGAAAACCTTTAGAGTTTCAAATAGGAGATAAGGTATATTTGAAGGTATCTCCATCAAAGGGAATTATTAGGTTCAGAAAAAGGAATAAGTTGAACCCTAGGTATGTTGGCCCTTTTGAAATAATTGATAGGATTGGCCCTGTAGCATACAGTTTAGATTTGCCTCAAGAATTAAGTGAAGTACATAACACCTTTCACGTATCCAACTTGAAGAAATGTATGATTGACGAAACATTAAGGGTTCCATTACAGGAAATTAAAATAGATAAGAAACTTTATTTTGTAGAAGAACCAATGGAAATTATGGATAGAGGGGTGAAAAGTTTAAGGAGAAGTAAGATCCCAATTGTAAAGGTCAAATGGAATTCAAAAAGGAGAACCTGAATTTACACGGGAAAAGAAAGATGAAATCAAAAGAAAATATCCCTCTCTATTTGAGGTTAAACTGAACGAAAAGGGCAACCACAAAGACAAACCCTCCACATCATCTCATAGTAACGGGCAAGTGAATTTCGGGACAAAATTCTTTTTACGGGGGGAGAATGTGACAACCCTAAAGCTAAGGTTAGGTAAACTAACATTTTAAGAGTTTTCATAGAATTATAGTATATTTAGAAATTGTTAAGGTGATTTTTATTTGACTAACTCTTTATGAATTTTGTATGCTTAATTGATCATGCATATGATACATGAGCATGCATGCATACATGCAAAAATCTTTACGTGTGCATGTATATAAATACTTGTGAACTTTGTGATTATTGAACTATGTGTGTTAATTACCAAATCATAAGATTATGTGGTTAGCTACCTAATTGATTATACTTTCGTGTAATAAACCAAAAACTTAATCAAACATTACCAAACAAATTAACCTTTGGAAGAATTGATATCAACAACAAAACTAAACTAATCATAAACATTTAAACATCAAACTAACCTACCAAACTTAACCTAGGAACTCAGCTCACTTAAGCTGTTAAGAAAAGATTAGTGACTAATTAACTTAACTAACAACAACTTAATAACTAAGATATCATTAGCATGAGAACATGACACCTAGCAACTAATGACACCTAACATCCTTGTAATTTGACACCTAAACCTATACAAATTGCACACACATCACTCTAGTTAGAAGTGATGATTGCTAGCCATTAATGGCCTTCGGCCGATGACCCCATAAACAAACCACGACCCCATCGACCGCAACCCACACAACAGCCACCACCACCTCTCGGCTCACTATCCCAACTCTCCCTTTCGGTTCCCAAATTACAACCAACATCCGCCACCTTCTACTCACACTCTCGGCCTCCATAACAACCACATCATCATCAAAGCTCCATATGATCATCATCTCCAAAACAACCTACTTGTGATCAACTCTTCAAGATTCAAGAACAACCACCTCAAGTGAAGCATCAAGAACTTAATTATCAACCTTCTAAGCCCTTCTCTACTCCAAACCAGGTTTGATTCTCAAAATCCTATGATTAACAAGTTAAGAAAGTACATATATGTGTTTAACATACATAGCCAACCCTTGTGAATTATAAACCGTCAAAGTTTTGTACAAACATTATGAAAACTTGATTTTCAATCAAAAATCAGTAATAAAGTAGTTCAAAACATAAAGTTTGATAACTTTTATAGAACCCAAAAGTTCAAACAAAAACAATGGATTTAAAAGAGTTGAAATGCTTGTTAATTTCATAATTTAGATTATAAATCTAAATGACTGTGATTACAGAAATAAAATTTGAAACTTGTTAGGAAATATTGAAAGTAATTAAACTGGAAAATATGGAATAATTATATGGGATATATTAATTTATATAATTAAATTGTGAAAATAGAAGAAAAATACGAAACAAAAGATCTGGATGCGATAAAATTCTGGAAAATTATATGATAACCCTAGTGATATATCAGAATTACTAAATAAATTTCGTGAATTAAATCTCTAGTATGATAAAGTTTCATATTTTAGAATAATTAATAGGGAGAAAATCGAAAATAACAGTAAAACAGTAAATAAATCATGAAAATTTTACATAAACTTTCATATATTGAATAGGACAGAATGTATAAATTTCAGAATTCTTAGAGATATGTAGCTACTTTTACCATTTATTGTGAAAATTATGAAATTTCTAAGAAATTACCCGTAAGGAGATATTAATTGGAATTTTTATGAGATAATCTAGATATTGAAATATTACTGCTGGTAAAAGTTCGTAATTTTTGGGTAACGATAGCTACTGTTTGAGAATTTTGACATTAATTAGTAAAATAAATGCTTAAAATTTTAAATAAATAAGATTTATTCTAACAAGTAATTATTTTATAGAAAATATTTGACTTGTTGCTGAAAATAAGGTGAGTAACATGGCCTCTTTTTTATTTATAAATTTTTGGGGAGAAAAAACATACTGTAATTGAAATTGATGCAAGTTTGGAAATTTTGATATGTTACGATCATATTGATACAACCATTAATTCGGATGAGGAACCGTCAAATAGTATAGGTAGCGCTTACTTAGGAATATGTCATCCTGCATCTGCCGGATGAGGGTATGAATGTTATATTATTTGACTCTGTGATTTCTATTTGACAGTTATAAATCATTTGACATATGAGCAGGTTTGGTTGTGAGTTTATTATTGATGCATCAATTAAAATTTGGTTATTAAATAAACCTATGTTCTCACCAACTTTATGTTAACTGTTTTGAGTATGCTTTTTCAGGTTGACAAAATGTACTATAATTTAATGTATACATTCAAGCTGTTCAGTAGATGGTATGAATATGTGGCGTAGCTATGTGTCTGGATCACTTTGGATTTGGTGGATCTCAGCGTGCATATGGACGTTCACGTCCATCACTAGCTGGGAGATTATGTGAAGTGATCGGGACATCTATTTTGGGTTTTAGATTACTAATGTAATAGTCTATTAACTAGACAAATTTTGTATAAATGTTGTAATCCTAAATTATTATATGAAAGTTTATGTTAAATTTTATTGCTGAGATTGTATGTTATTATAATCAATGTGTTTTGGGCCGAGAAGTCACACCCAATCATCTCACGCTTCCATCGAGATATGACACAAGTGTGGGGAGGCAACTTGTGGTTGGGGGTCGGGGAAGGGCGTAGATGGAGGAATGGTTGAGGTGTATTGAGTGGAAGTAGGTTGGTGGTAGGTTTCAGTGTGAGTAAAGATGGTGTTTGATGTTTCACTATCGAGGAAGGAGTAGTCAAAAACTTGCTGGGTTTTAGAGTAGGGGAATGTATTTTCGGCAAAGGTAACGTGACGATACAAGATGATCTTGCCGGTGGCAAGTTCAAGACATCGATATCCCTGATGGTTCTCCGGATACCCGAGGAAGAAACACAATGTGGACCAAAGTGCGAGTTTGTGTGGACGAGTGGACAATTGATTTGGATTGCAAGCACAACCAAAAACACGTAAGTGGTCATAATGTTCCCTGTTTGTCAGTGTGCACGCTATCAGAGTAATCCAAAGGAATCTTATATGAAAGCTGTCAAGCGAATTTTTAAATATCTCAATGGTCAACCAGCACTCTGTCACACCCTCAAAATGCACGTGCGGGGTTTAACCGCGAGGCGTGTGAACAAACAAGGATCCAAGTCATTAGTTACTCAGAACGACACTATATGTAACATTAAAACATTTCAGAGTTTAAAACTTTAAAACTGTGCAGAAGCGTTTTGTAAATAAATCAAACTCCAGGTACTCAAAGTGTAACATTGGCAAAACACGTGTTTTGTAAAAAAATCAAACCCAAGGTACTCAAAGTGAAACATTGGCAAAATAAGCGCCAAACCTTTGTTTATTGGAAATAAATTCAAAACCAAATGTTAAGTCAAAAATGCTTGATTGGGATGGATGCTTGACTCGTGAAGTGCTCCTACTAGCAACCGAAGCTAATGACCTGAGAATAGCATACTAAAAGAGTCAACACAATGGTTGGTGAGTTCAAGAGTTTGCGTTTAACATAATCAGTGATAGTTATAAAACATAGAAATAATGCATTGAAATAGATAGCTAGTCTATATTCATAAGTAATAACCATAGTGATTTCGCGATCGAAGCTGACTGTGTTTGTCTGTTTGCCTCACGCCATGACATACCAGGACGTGACGCTGTTAGTTGTTTAGAAAAATATTACACCCGCTTGACCTCCAGTCTTACGGGTGGGGCTTGTCAGACCTAGTAGTACTACCCAAGATTTCCTGCTAGATTCCTTAATTAACGATCCGAAAGTGTGAGGTCTTTCAATGGTATACAACACTATGTTAAACTTTGCATATTTCATAATAGTAAAGCGTTTGTAAACAAGTATGCTATCTCCCCCAACAAAGAGTGTTTAAATGCGGGGCATGAACTCACCTGATACGCAAATCAACAATAAGTGCAACGCTTGCAATGAGAGGAAAGACAACCCGTCAAAGGTTACCTAGAACATGTGAGTACATAAGTATGTGCAACCAGAGAAACAAAACAACCCTAAATGCTCAACAACACATTAACTCTAGGGTTTTGAAACCAAAATGACACATTTGACCTAGTTGACCCGTTTGACCCGTTAGTGACTTGTTAATTGAATTCTTGTTTGATCAAGTTTAACATCTCATAACACATTATTGCCATGTAAGCTTTTCACATAGATCACATCGTCAATCTTAGATTCTATCAACCTCATCATACCAACATAGATCATAATATAGCATATTTCATCATACAACACTTGCAAATCTAAACCCAACATCATGCTCAACACAAACATAATTACACCACAACTAGCAATTCATACATTGGATCTAATCATGCACTACATGCCATGTGAAGCCACTCATGACTTCACATCCTAAACCCTGCCAATCCTACTAAGTAGGGGCCTTAGATTCACACGCGTGTATGATGATCATTATCACATTAACCAACACAATTCACACCAATTAACATACATCATAATGATCTATTACAATCCCAAACATGATTCATAATTCTCTACCCTTAACCAACATCACACCATATACTATGAATCCTAGATTTCTCAAGCAATTCATCTAACATTCACATAATCCAATTTACACATTCCAATACCTTAGAAATCATCAATAAGCATTCTAGCATGATCCTAGTATCATAAACATGCCCAATTCACAAAATCCAATGTTCCACATCAATAAAGTTTCCCTTCTGGGAAAGTAACATCCAAAATCCATCTAACACCCAATTCATTCGTGAATTCATCAAATATATACTTAATCAAGTCCATAACAATAATCTAACACATAATAATCATCAATCCATGAATTTCCATGAAGAAAAGTTTCCTCTTTAGGCAATGTATGAGCAATATGATCAAACCATGGATTTCTTGCATAATCAACATAACCCAACATTCATACAACCTATCTAACAACATATCATCATCAAACAATCATCAATTTCAACTTTTCTTCATCAATTTCGAATTAGCGTTCATCAAGAATCAAAAACCATGAAAAACTTGATAAAACTCACCTTTAAACGTGTAGGGATGATGATTAACACTTGCTAACACTTGGAACTACTCAAAATCAAATTGTTCTTGCTTGTTCTTGATCAAAATTGCAAGGAGAGGGTGTTGGGAGGGGGGTTACGGCCGCAAGATGGGGAATGGGGGCTAGGGTTGGGTTTTTGGTGGTTTAAATATGGTAATAGTTTGACAAAAATCCCCTTTTTGTTTTATAAATTGTAAAACCAATCTTTTTAATCTTTTAAATACTTTTTCATCTTATAATACATGAAATTTATTAACTACACAAGATCATGAAAGCCAATTGATAATATACCATCCATAAGATCATGCATTGCACATAGCCACATTGTAAAACGTAACACATAAAATGATGCTCAACATCTTAATTCACATAATCACATAATTTAAATCAAAACTATAAATTAAGTTATCATTTGTTAACCATAGTTAATTATTCTTTGGTCACCAACATTTCATGACAACTAGTGTGTGCTCAAGACACGTGTATGCAAGAGCTAACGGAACTAACGGAGTTTGGTAACGGAAAATTATTGGATGTCACAAACTCGGCTTGTGGTATCCTAAAAATTCTGATTTCACTTTATTTGCTTACACTGACAGTGATTATGCAGGATGTAACTTGGACAGGAAATCAACTATTGGTGTTTGTCAATTTCTTGGCAATAGGTTGATTTCATGGCAGAGCAAGAAGCAGTAGACGGTGTCCACTTCAACTGTACAGGTTGAATATGTGACTGCTTCAAGTTGCTGTTCAAAGATTGTTTAGATACAACAACTTCTTGATTATGGCCTTAATTTTTATGACACCAAAATTTGGTGTGATAACACTGCAGTACTAAACATTAGGAATAATCCAATTCAACATTTCAAAACAAAACACATCGATATCCGAATTCATTTTATCGATGACTGTTTTGATAGGAAACTTATTCATTTTGATTTGGTCAAATTAGATGACAACATTGCTGATTTGTTTACTAAGATGTTTGATCATTCCAGATTCAAATTTTTAGTTTAATCTTTGGGAGTGATTAACTTTGGTTAACGATTATTCTTTCATCTTTTAAAAAAATATTTTTCTTTGTTTTTAGTTAAAATTGTAATTTTCTTGCTAAATAATCACAATTTTAGGGGAAGAAAGTTTAAAAAACTTCAAAAAAGATTTTGTACTTACGGGGAGTAAAAAGTTTAAAGAAAAAGTACAAAAAGATTTTGTTTTTATAGGAAAAAGTTTGAGTAAATACAAAGTTTCAATGCTATATAGGAAATGATAGTGCATTTCTTGATTTTGAGTCGTTACATTCTAAAGAATACAAGAAACTGACTTGGATTATGTTTGATATGTTGATAGGCTTGACGATCAAAAGTGAAAAGCACTAAGTACTATGATGCACTGAAATTAATTTTCTATGACTAAAGTGGTTAACTAATCAAGGTTTTGAGATAACACTGATTTCATGCTAAAATAGACTGAGAGTTACAGTCTAGTCATACTCAAGCTAGTTACTTTCTAACTCAGCTTGTTTCAAAGTATATATATATATATATATATATGTAAACATCAAAATTCAAAAGAAAAAAAACAAAAGGAGCAAAAAGAAGCCAAAAGGCCATCTAGGAATAAAAGATGCCAATGAGCACATTAATAAAAGATATGTCATAGACATACATATTATATGATAATATTTTCTTTTTTGAGAGTATGTTATGACACAGGAGGCAAAATCAAAAGATGGGGCATGTAAGTCCGACTTGGCATGTAAGTTCTAAACATCTTGCAAGGGCAAAACATAAGCCTGACTGGCAGTTAATAAGTCTTACAACTTGTTAATATTCTGTGTTCAGAAACATTTTTCGTGCTAGTTATGCTCCAAATAGATATTATCTAAGATAATAATTGATTCTGAGAAAGCTGATCAAAGGTGAAAGGTTTAAGTCAAATTGGGGTGACTTGAAATCTCAAAAGTGTCTTGATCAAAGGTAAAAGGTTTAAGTCAAATTGGGGTGACTTGAAATCTCAAAAGTGTCTTGAAGCTGGATAAGGGTTATGCAGAACTTTTGATTGTGAGAATCACTGAATTCATATAATCCAACCTAAACATGATAAGAATTACAGCTTATGTGTCTAAGTAAAACTTGAAGTTTAAGTTTAACGGGGATACAATATATTGACAATCAACATAAACACTCTTATTTATAATAATGTTGAAAAATGTTAATGATTAAATTCTAAGAAATATGATCCTATATTTGAAAATTTATCAAAAATATTAAAGTTAATAGTTTAATTAGTGTATTTAATTATTTTTGTGTCAAAAAGTGTTTTTGTTTTACAAAATGTTCAAAAATTAAGGATGTTGGAATATTTGTAACCACTTAGTTAAATATAATCATTTACATAAAGAGAAGGAGGGGCTCAATAATATGATCAAAATTTGATAAATCAAAAGTTAAAAATGTCAAGAGAATGGATCTTGTCGAGCGAGAAGTCATAGTGCTATATAAAGCACAATTGTGCGATTAGTACGCTATTCGCACGAAAAGTCTGAAAAATTTCTCTCTAAAATTTCTAAGTGTTGAAACCTTGTTTAATCGACTGATATTGTACGTTTGGGTCGTATATTGATTACGAAGGGTGTGATTAGTTATATTGATGTTTAGAACATCATTTTGTGTGTATTTGTTTATGACCGAGTGTTAAATGGACTAATACATGTTAAATTGAACAAATTAAACATGATAAACTTTAATAATGCCTTTATCGACATCTAATGAACTTGTTTAATTGATTAAAACACTGAGAAATTGATGAATTGAAAATTTTGAACTTAAACAGACTTGTCGCATGCGACAGGTTCTGTAATATGAACAGACACGATAAATTGACTTGTCGCGCGAGAAGTCATACTCTGATAAAATTCCAATTCATGCGATTACTTTACTTGTCACACGAGAGGTTCAATTTTTCAAAACTCAAATTCATGCGATTACTATACTAGTCGCGCGAAAAGTCAAAATTTTAAAATTTTTGTAAGTGTTGAAATTTCGTTTTGTTTGAATTTTTAAACATTGTGTATACTTATAAAGTATGTTCAATGTTTTAGATGGTGAGACCTATGGTTTTTAATAAAAACCATAATGCTGTGGCATATCTCGGGGATGTTCCTGAAGACAAAGCGATGTTTAGATCACTGATAGAAGGACTGAATAATTCTCAGATTTATCATGCTCTGCCAATCCTGCTATTTACACGGATGTGATTGATCAGTTCTGGTAATCAACTGCCAATGAGATAGATGCTGAAGGAGAACACTGTATCATTACCACAGTCAAGGGCAAGAGATTGGTTATTACTGCTGAAGTGATTAACAGTATGCTATTGTTAGAAGATCAGCCACATGCACCTGTTAAGATTGATGATGATGCTGCCAAGGATTGCTTGATTCGTATGGGTTATAGTCACATATATCCATATTTAGAGAAAAAGTATTTGCCACCATTTTGAAAGTATCTATTTCATATAGTAATCCATTGCCTTAGCAATCTAAAGGCTGGCATGGATAGTCTGAGTGCTATTTTCGGATCTCTGCTGGTTTCACTAGTTGATGATCTTCCATACAGCAAATCCAAGGCTATTTCCTCAGAGATGCAAAAGAATGTTATAGCTGCTGCAGGAAAGAAATTCATCATGTATCCAAGATTTATTCTGATGATAGTGAATGCTGCTCATCTTGACTTAGCTGTATCTGAGTCATCCACATATGCAGTGATGGTGATGAAGAAAGATATTTTCACTTATCTTATGGGACCACGGGGAAATGCTTGGGATGGATCCCACTTTGCTAAGCTTGGAAGATTTGTTGATGGGTTTCAAGCTGAGGCACATACTCAAGAGACTGAGACTCCTTATGTACATAGAGATGATACAGCTAGTACATCCATAAGTACTGCACAAGAAGCACCAGAGAGTTCTCATGCTGCTGGAAGATCTGATATTGATGAGGTTGATACTTGGATACAAGGTGATGAAGATGATAGTGAAACAGATATGGATCAGATTAGAAACGTACAGTAACTTTTATAAGAACATCCTATCTTATGGGACCACGGGGAAATGCTTGGGATGGATCCCACTTTGCTAAGCTTGGAAGATTTGTTGATGGGTTTCAAGCTAAGGCACATACTCAAGAGACTGAGACTCCTTATGTACATAGAGATGATGCAGCTAGTACATCCACAAGTACTGCACAAAAAGCACCAGAGAGTTCTCATGCTGCTGGAAGATCTGATATTGATGAGGTTGATACTTGGATACAAGGTGATGAAGATGATAGTGAAACAGATAGTGATCAGATTTGAAACATACCGTAACTTTTATAAGAACGTCCTAGAGTGCGAGAAACTCCTACCAAACACACTGTTGAGGAACGAGATGCTGAATTTGTTCCTAAGGATATCCCTGTTACTACCCGAGGAAGGAGGAAGAGAATTAGCAAGGGTAGCCGGTGAAAGTTCATGTGGGAGGGGTAGAGGACGTGGAGCGTTGAGAAAATGTCGGACCCTAATGACCACTGTGACAACTAAAGAGGTGAACATGTACGACATTCCAGTCACAATTAGTGAGGCTACTACACCAGTGATTATTACAGGGTCAACAACTATGACATCATCACCTATGCCCACTACTGATGATATTTTGAGGACACCATCGATGGAGCAAACTCATGATGATCTTTTTTGTGATGCTGATTATGTAAACACTACTACTGAGCCACAACCATAACCAGAGTCTTCTTTTTTATCACCACCAGGGTTACTTTGCAACAAAGAGTTAGTGTGCCAGAGAAAGAAATGTTAGAGAAGACACAGGTCATTGATGATTTGTATCAAAGCATGTTGGAGAAAGATGAGAGAATAAAGAGTTTGGAGAGTCAGCAACAGTTCATGTTAAGTTATGTGCAGATTATGGAATAGAATTTAAGAGATCTCACTTCACGTGTGTATTCATCATTCACTCAACAACATACCGTAGAGGTTGGAGAATCAAGTGGACAGCGAGCTGCTGGTCCTGAATTTGTTGATGAGCCTATTACTGATACAAAGCGTGTTGTTGATCCTGTTGATACAGAAAGGACAACAGACACTGCTAATGTTGATCAAGAGCCTATGTCAAATATCCCTATACATGCCACTGAGGATCAACCTATACCATTTATGGAAAGGCGTTTGTGGAGCCTGAACATATGACGCCTATTCCTGATCCAGTTGATGATGATGATGATTTGGATATGGTAGATTTTGGATTCAGTGATTAAGAGAATGATGATGATGATGAAAATGATGATGGTGATGATGGAGATGAAGGAGATGATTATCGAAAGGGTGATGACACACAGGATGATGATGATGATCAAGGAGGTGATACGAGTGCTGCTACTAGTAATTCTGAATCATCAGGCACTGACAATGTCTCCGGACCAAGTCCTGATGATACAGTTGACTATACACCATTAGATCCTGCCACATAGGCTGCATATGATTAGGAATTTTACATGTTTTAGCAAAGATTGATTGATGAAGAAAAAGACGAAGATTTTGGATCATTTGATGATTTGGAAGAGATGTAGATTACACTAACGTATTCGAAATAGTCTTAAAGACTTATTTTCTGATAAATTGATTGAAGAGGGAGAGATAGTTGGAGAGACAAGTGCTACAGAATCTATTGACAAGACAGAAGAGGAAACTTGTCAAACTGATGTACGTCAAGTCGGCAATCTTACTGTTGAAGCTCCTCCACCGCCGGCTTACATACACACGCTGAGGCATTCCAAACCTTTCACAAGGTATGGAAACTAAGAACTTATTATTAGTTGAGCGTATGATGCTGAGAAGAAACTTTATGTGATTAAAAGACGAGGTGGAGCAATTGAGTATTTTCAGGATGAGCACGGTTTCCATACACTCATAGCATCATATTTATATGCCATGTGTCGTGTTCCACTCATTAACCCGAGAAACTACGGAAAGGGCAATTGGATCAGAAACATGATATGGAGACATAGCAAAACCAACTTCAAGGATTTTAAAATTGCCAAATCTAAAGTCATTGAAGATGAGACCCGGATTGATCCTAACACAAACAAACCAATGAAGATAAGGGTTTATAAGCATCCACGATATGTGAGAATGATCCCTATACACACTCCAATACCAGTTAACAGCTTGTCAAAGCTTATGTGGTGGAGGTGTGAAAAGGAGACACGTCATGCTTTGATACATTGTATTGATAAAGAATACCGTACCATCGACCTTGTGGATTTGCTCAAGTTTGGAAATAAGGATTTGATAAAGTTGCAGGCTTGTCCAATTGTAGCTGGTAAATCTGTTCAGTTTATAGCAGCATAGTTCGGTTGATTGATCACGAAGACCCTGGATAACAAGATGTATGCATACGGAGGTAGTTACAAGATAGATGACGTGGACTTCTAAAAGCGTTGATTTACCAAGCCTAGGGGGAGATTGTAGGGGTTGAACATAGAGGCTCGGGAAATCAAATCAAGATAAAGATAAAAGTTCAATTCAAGCGACAAGTTGAAGAATCCGCGTGACAAGTTACTTATCGCACGAAAACATCATGTCACGTGAGAAGTTACTGATCGCGTGAGAACTTCTAGCTTATGTATAAATAGAAGTTATGTAATGTAATTAGATGGCTTTTGTTATTTTCCTGATTTCACACTCATTGTAATTAATTCAAATCAGAGAGCAATATACTTCAAAGTTTATATACATTTGTGTTTGTGTTCTTCATCTACTATACAATTTTATTCCGTGATCTTAACATTCCGCATTTTTATCACGAGATCGATCTTATTATTGCGTTGATCCTTACATTAGGCTAGCGAAGTCGGGTCTTTCTAACACCTTAGCCTTGTTTTTTCCCTTGTTAATTCCTACCCGTTGCCCAAGCCACATTACAACCCATGTTAAGACCTACTTGATTTGTGTAAAGTTCAATTGTTAGGTGGTGTAGATGTGATACCTTTACAAGCTTATGATAATGTCGTGTCATGATGATATCGAGAGTACCACAGATATAAACTAGTACATCTTATACTAGTTCACTAAACAAACTGAGAGGAGAGAACATTGTGAGAAGTTGTGGATAATTGTGTGTTCAAAGTCTTTAAATGAACTGAGCTTATTTAGTATGTCCGCTTTTCAAGAAAAATCAGTATCACATTTGCTTGTTAAGTTGTAATCCTATTGATTGTGATTGGATAGTTGATTGTGTCTTTAGGGAAAACTGGTTGCGCTAATTTTGCTTTATATTAATGTATTTAAACATGTTAGTGTTAGATATGTCGTGGGATGAGTTTTGCTTGGGGACAAGCAAAGTTCAACTATGGTGATATTTGATGAGGTCTAAAGTATACATGTTAAATATAAATATTTTCTATGTTTTTAAATAACTTTTGAGCAGTTTTAGATAATTTTACTCATATTTGGTTTACATTTATGTTATATAAGTTTCAAGAGATCGAAAGCTCTAAAGATGTATTTTACTTGACAAAACTTGAGACCGATGGTTAATGAAAATTATTTCTCTAAATAGATTTAATTTTGAGATATAAAATACTTGATAAAAATAAAATGTGTTAATATAAATTGTGACATCAAATACGTAGGTTTAGTAATTGTTTTAAATGAATTAGTTATATTAAAGTCAATTCGTTGTTTTATAAAAATAAAAATAAAAATTAACTGAGTTATAGAGGAAATAACGTACATATGAAATCAAACAAAAGTCCATAGAGAGAATTAAATCTAAAATTAAAATTGGATGGCATAAATGCAATTAACCTGATTGTTGTGGGTATAGGTTATAAGCAGATTGGTGATCAATATGTGTGAACCAAAATATTCATGTGAACTCACATGAAGGTGAATATGAAAGCAATAAATTGAAGATGGAATGCAAATTAGATATTGTATTAGCAATTTGATGAATTTAAGGAATAGAGGAAAAGCCCACGGCATCAATAAAGAAAGTCTTTGCAACCCAATTAATTATGTACGTTCAATTCAAAGCCCATGATAACAAAAAATTGAAGGCGGCGACCCATGAAAACCTAGTATTTTGGGTATTAATAATAATCATGACGGCAGAGAAAAGTGAGACGCACAAGAATTTTCGGAAGAGGAGGAAGGAAGCAAAAGTTCAAACTTTTGGATTTGTTCATGCCAAGGGTTGAGAATTAGCATTCGATTTGCATTGTTATAATTTTTTTTTTTATTCCAATTTGACTTTTGTTTCTATTTAATCTTGAATGATGAATATTTTCAGATCTGATTTTGCATTGTTTATGATTAATTTTGGCTAAACTCTTGATCTACCTAGGTTTGGTTGAAAACTAATATATTTTGATAAAATATTTGATTTTAATATCGTATGTTTGTTTATTAATCTTAAAACTTGATTAATTTCTCAATTAAATACGGATATATGTATTGTTTTATGCTTAAAAATTATTGTCATGCTCGTGTATGTTTGATCTTGATTTATTGTGTGACCTCTAGATTATGTTTGCACGTTAAAATTAATTACTTTGTGTTTTTAATTTTAAACTTAAATCAGAGATAATCTTAGGAGTTTTTGCTATGTTTTTGATAGTATTTGCAATGTGCTATCTTATCTAGAACCTATGGGTGATAGATATTGTTTAAAACATCCTACCCATTGTTTGTTAAGTTTAGATTTCGCGGGAGCGTGTTTTACCTTTCATTCATGGTGTTAGTGTTTTAAGGTATTTAATTGGATTTAATTAAGTTGTCTTTTGTCTTAGGGTTGAAAAATATAATCTTAAAGACATTATGGTAAAAAACCTAGGGGTGATCTTCCATTAGACATTTTAATAAACCTATCTTCTGCTTCACACGTGCCTTTGGTTTTCTTATGCAGTAACAACATACGTTGTTAACCCTAGATCCGTATTTTTAGAGATAGCCATGCGAGTTATTACCTTTATGTCTTCACATGTTAGTTGGGTTATTACCTAGGTAGTTATTTAACGTATTTGATCGTATTCAAGTTTCCAAGTTGAAATTCTTATTTGTTATTTTCTTTCGTCGTTTTTAAATTAATTAATTTTAGTTAAATTGTTTATTTTGTTTATTGATAATTATTTAAATAATTAAATTAATTAGGTTAGAAGTCGATACATGTTTATTATCGAAAGCGGCCAAAAGTGTCCACGGATTCGATATCTGGACTTACCTAAACTTACTATATTATGACCAGTACACTTGCCGTTTGTGTGAAGTTTAGTTGGGAATTTCCATTTTAAAACTAATTTGTGAAAAAGGTTTGGTTATAAAAATATTATATATATTTTCACTCATCAAAATTATTAGTCGATTGATTAATCATACTCAATTCGTACAAACTAAGAACATATTTGCGGATTTCTTCTTGAATTTGCTGATGAATAGTGACTTGTTCTTCATTTTGATGATGAACAAGCGGGATTTCATCATTTTTGTTGGACTTCAACAAGTGCATTAAAAGGATAATGCTTTCCACAATCAAACATAATGTGTTCTAACATTCAAACAATCATTAACTAACACATTAGAATCATTAACATTCAAATCATACACTAATATAGCTTAAATGCCTTTTTCAGGTTTGTAGATAAAAGATAATTTTTACTAAGTGTCGGCAGCGGATGAACAAAGTCTGCAGCGGATGAAGATAAGTGTCTAAGTATCTACAGCGGATGACCAACACACAGTGGATGAACAAAGTCCACAGTTGATGATCAACTCCACAGCGGATGTTCAATCCACAACGGATGAACACTCCACAATGGACGACTATCAAGACAAACATACAAGTGTTCGCAGCGGACATCATCCAAGACACAGCGGACAGCTTATTCCTCTCCACAGCGGATGACTTATATTCCACAGCGGACAGTCTATCATCCACAGTGGACGACTTATAGACTTAGGATTTTATGTAATTTTCGTTTACATAAGGGTTGTTTAGTAATTGTAGATAGCTTTGTGTATAGGCTATAAATAGCATACTACCCTAATCCTTTGTAAGCTTTCGAACAAATCAATACGAATAAGCAGATTATTACCATCATTCAAACACTAGCAATCACAGAATCATACACACACATACACTGATATCATAGCATTAATCATGGGTTTTCGCACTATGATTATTGTTTGTTAATTTGAGAGATTTGAAAAGATCCTTGGGGAAATCATTCAACAACCTACCATCTTATATTGTTGGTCCTTGTGTTGTTGTTGTTTTGTTTGATTTCACCAGTTGGTATTAGAGCCTTGGCTCAAATCAATCACTGATTTCGATCCTCTCTATCTACAACATGATATCCGTGGTTCACAAATACCTCTTCTACTCTAAACATGCATCAAATGCTGAAAACATGATTTTTTAATCTGTTCTTGTGCATTTTGTAGAAGTTCTTGTGATTGGTAAGGCTCTAAACAACATTCAAACACTGTTTTTCAAAACAGAATCATCTCAAAACCTCAAAACCTCATTGGTTCTAAGGGTTTTTGATAAAATAGTATTCGAGTACTGTTTCATCAAGTTTTCATCATACAAACATTGTTTTGAACATTTTTAATCATTTAAAGGGTTTAAACTTATCATATTCAAGTATATACACAATTGAATAAGGTTTTTGTTCTTCAATCAACGAACCGATTGTTGATTTTGTGAAGAACATCACAGCCGCCAACAAACCCTAGGAAAACCCTAGTTTTTGATCATTCACAAAAGCTCCACAATCTCCGTTGATTGTGTTGTTTCCACATCAAAATCAAAGAAGAAACAAAATCTTCTTTTGAGTTTTTGAAAAATTTACTTTCATCTGCAAAAGTTAACTTTAAAAACATAATATTTGTTTTTTTACGGTTTTGACCTAGTTAACCGGATTCATTAAAGGGTTTTGACTTTTCTGTCAGATTTGACATCCTTAACAGAATATTCCATTTATTTAACCGAGACATAACAGTGACATTTCCTTGGACATTAATTAATTCAAATTATTCGGTAAAGGTTAAAAAGTAACAAAGCATATCAAACAAACCCTAGTGACCTTAGGATAAAACAAATTTAGCACCGTGCTAAATAATCATTCAAACAAACCGTTAAGTTAAAATTTTAACAAACGTGTCTCATAAAATTTCAGAATCAAACAATGGTCTTAAACGACCAAGACTGAAGAACAAAGCTGACTTCAAACAACGAAAGATTATGTTCAGGAATTGGATTATCTTTCAAGACCCGGATCTATGGACATCCATAACCGAGGGAGCATTCATACCATTGACTCTAGGTCCAGACTATAACATACAAAAACTAGTAAGCTTGAAAAATGTAGCTGGTGATGACCTAAAAAGAGTCAAAACATACATGAAAGCATACAACATATTGGCAATGACTTTGCCATTTGAAATTTTAACAAGAGTTGAAATTTTCAAAACAGCACATGAACTATGGAAAGTACTTCACACTATGTGTGAAGGAAGTGAAGAGATCATGGAAATTAAGAAGGAAAAATTTAGAACCTAGTATGAAACCATCCACCACATTCAAGGAGAATCAATTCCACAACAACTTCACAGATTTGTCCAACTTGTCAATGAAATGATAGTGTATGGACTAAAATATGAATCTGTGGAGATTAACAAAAAGATGTTGCACACACTTCCAGAGAGTTGGATTCAATCCGTCTCTCTGATGAAGGCAACATTGGATCTTGAAGCATTAACTCTATATGCTCTAGTTGCTAAAGTTGAAGCACTAGAACTTGATGAAAGATCCAGAAACAACAGCACAATCAGACATGTGGAATCATACAAGTTTAAAGAAATTCAACAAAAGATAGTGCATTTTTGACATGCACCGGAGAAGATGAAGATAAAGAATTTTTAGATTCAAGTGAAACTTCCTTCTTCTCAGCTCCGGAGTCATCCAATACCAAACAAAAGTCTAAAAAGACTGGTGTTCATGCTTCTCATGAAGTTACACCACAATACAAGCATCATCCTCATGTCTCAAACTCAAACAAACAACAACAGTCAAAGACTCAAAACATTCATAAGTTTGAGAAACCAATGGATGCTCTCATAATTATTCTGCAAAGTGAAGAACAGAATGCAGCTTATGCAGCCTTCTCCACAAGTTTTGAAGCTTATTTGGGAGCAAACCTTACACCATCAAAAATCATCCAACAAGATTTGGATGAACTACCACCAGACATGGTTGAAGAAATGGATCTTCAGTGGTCTATGGCAATGATTGCCTATAGATTAAAAGGTTTCTACAAAGAAACAGGGGATTGAGCATGGACAAGAAAACCAATATTGGTTTTGACAAAACAAAAGTGAGATGCTATAATTGTCAACTATATGGTCATTTCTCAAGACAATGCCAACAACCAAGAGTTGATAGAAACACCAACCAAACACAAGCATCAAGCAGCTACCAAACAAACAGACAAATTCCCCCTCCCATTAGCATTCCAGCTGCACCAACTCCACCTCAAATCACATAGTACAACCCTAATCATCACTCAAAATCCTCTGCCATGATCATAAAACAAGATGGTGAGTGTGATTGGAGCATGTATGAAGTTGAGATCCAATCTCCAGATCATGCCCTTATGGAAAATATTGAAGATAAGATCATAGAAATCCCGAAAGAGGTGAAAGAAAATCTTTGTTCACAAATATGCATTGACGAAGTCAAAAGATACAGAGAACATGCAGACAAACTTTCCAAGAAAGTTATTGAAACAAACATTTTAAATGAAAGTTTAAAAACAGAACAAAAACAATATGGAATCAAAATTCTTTCATTACAAAATGATTTGGACAAATTGATGTCTGAAAAACTATCACTTGCAACTCAAGTTGAGCAACTCTCTGCATCTTCGACTCAGTCAAAAACACTACAAGCTGAAACTAAAGTGAAACTTCAAAAGTTTCAAGTCAGCAACAAAAAGTTTGAAGAACTTCTTGCTCAGCAAAGGGCATTCAAGGACCCTTCAAGTTTAGGATATAATAAGGTTAACCCTCCTTACAATGATAATTATATTCCTTTACCTGAATCAATGACAAACAAACAAGGTAAGTCTCAAGACCCACATGACCGGACTGATGATTCAAAGCAATCATCATCATCATCATCATCATCATCAAAATCAACATTGATTTCAAAAACACCAAAGATCATATTTGTTAAAAGCCAAGCACCCCCTCGCTTAAACCAACAGATTTTTATTAAGGTGAAAGTAATGAGTTTGATGAACAAACAAGTGATGAAGAAGATGATGTTGATGTATTGAATACTAAGTCAGATCAACCAATTACTGAAACCACTAAAGTTTCAAGTGTGGTTGATACTCAGATCAAACAAACAAAGCAGACTACAGGTTTTGACATCTGCCCTGGTGGAAGAAAATCTGACTCTTCCACTCAAGTTAACAAACAAGTGCAAAAAGGGAAAGGAAAAATCCCTTTTCAGTCCAAGCAATCCACTGTAACTTTTGATATTCCTTTAAAGTCTAACTTAAAATCAAAAGTTTTAAACAAACAAGGCACTTTAAATTTACCATACTACGAGTGGTGTGATCAATACACTCATACCATAGACAAGTGCAAATATGGTAAATATTGCAAGTACTGTAATATGAACAATCACAGTACTGAAACTTGCCAATGAAAGAAACAATCATAGCACAGCAAATTGCTTTTTCGATAAGAAAAATAAGAAACAAAACAAACAAATTCAAGTTGAAAAGCAAAGTGAAAAACAACCATTTGTTCCTAACAAAAACAAAGGAGGAGCTCCAATACAAACTCCTCACACAAAAGTTCCATTAAATAATGACAAATCATTTTATGACAACTTTAAACAAACACAGGAGACATAAGTCTCAAAACAGAGATCAATCAGACATTGGCACTCTTAGGAGAAGAGCTTAAAGTATTTCTCCCGACAGAGCCAAAATCAACATTAGGAAATCTAGTGTGTCTAGACCTCCTAAACCAGCAGACAATGCCACTCTTGAAGAAATTTGTGTAATGGGAAAGGACGGAAAACCTAAGACCATCTTGGCTTGGGTTGCACCTTCTAATTAATTTCTTTCATTTTGCAGGGACATCATCAAAGGCCTGACAACATCTGGTATGTTGACAGTGGATGCTCCCAGCATATGACCGGCAATTGTTCCCTCCTTCGGGATTTTAAGAGCAAACATGGAGGAAATATAGCATTTGGAGGTGATAAAACAGAAGGAAAGATAATAGGTGAAGGAACAGTCACAAATGGATTGATCAGCTTTGAAAATATCAACTACTGTTCAAACCTCCAGTTCAATCTTCTGAGTGTATCCCAAATCTATGATAAGGGATATGCAACATTATTTGACTCTAACAATTGCTACATCCTCAAGACAGGTTTTCAAATCCCTGAAGAATATATCCTTTTAAAAACACCCCGTCATAACAACACATACATTGTTGATGTGAACTCTGTTTCAGCTTCAACCCCTAAAACATGTTTATTATCAAAAGCATCAGAAGATGTTCCTAATTATGGCACAGACGGTTGGGTCACTCTAATTATAACAGATTGAATCAACTTGTTAAAGGTGACTTAGTAATAGGTTTACCTCAAAAAGAATTTTTTTTATACAGACCACTACACTACATGTCTGAAAGGCAAACAACATAGAGTGTCACATAAGTCCAAATTGGTTAACTCAAACAACACACCACTCAAAATGCTTCATGCGGACTTATTTGGTCCAACAAACATCCTAAGCATAGGAAAGAAGCAATACTGTCTTGTCATAGTAGATGATTACTCCAGATTCACGTGCGTTTTCTTCCTCTTACACAAGTCAGAATCATCAGAAATCATCAAGTCATTCATCACCAAAATTGAGAATCAATTAGATCTTAAAGTTAAATCTTTAAGAAGTGATAATGGCACTGAATTTAAGAATGACTTTATTTCTTCTTTTTGTGCAGAAAAAGGAATCAGTCATCAATTCAGCATAGCAAGAACTCCTCGGCAAAATGGAGTAGCTGAAAAAAGAAAAAGAACATTGATAGAAGCTTCCAGATCTATACTTGCTGACTCTCTATTGCCCATATCCTTCTGGGCTGAAGTAATCAATACAGCTTGCTACATTCAAAAAGAGAACATTAATCATTAAAGAACAAAACAAAACTCCTTATGAGCTAATGTTTAAAAGAAAACCATTCATAGGCTTTCTTAAGACTTTTGGGTGTTCTGTTTTAATTTTAAACACGAGAGAACATCTATCCAAGTTTGCTCCAAAAGCAGACGAAGGATTTTTTGTTGGATACTCTGGAAGCTCAAAAGCTTACAGAGTATACAATTCAAGGCTAAACATTATGGAAGAATCAACTGATGTTAAAGTCATTGGATCAGACTAGTTGTTTGACATTGATTCACTAACAAAATCATTTGACACTTTATATTTTGATGTTACAAGTACAAAAAAGACATTGAATATCCAATGGTACCTCCTCCATCAAATGATGTTCCTTTAACTGCTGATCCTCCAAGGAGACCAAGCATCACTCCAGTACAATAGTTACTCCACCTCAAGATCAACCAAAAACACATCAAGAGGAACTTCAACATCATGTCCATCATCTTCTCCACCAATAATCACTCAACCACAACCGACCAGTAACCCTCAGCAAAGCAAGCAAACAAGGTCAAAACAGCTAGACACAGTTGACGAAGATGATGATTATCATTCATTACCAGACACACATCATGATGATGACATCCTAGATTTCTTTCATGATTCACCACAATCATTCAATGATCATTCACAAATAGAAAATCCCACCATCTCCAATACCCTTGCTCAACCATCCACACCAGATCAAACAATTACCAATCTTGACTCAACTATTTCTGTTGATCAGATTGAAATAACCAGAGCTCATAAATATCATCCATTAAAGAATATCATAGGTGACCTCAATGTCAGATTGACACGAAGTCAATCTGATACAGCAAACATATGTTTGTATTCCTGCTTCTTATCTCTAACTGTACCTAAAAACATCACCGAAGCCCTAAAAGACAATAGTTGGATAGAGACCATGCAAGAGGAATTACAACAATTTAAAAAGCAAGAAGTATGGAAATTGGTTGACCTACCTGAAGGTCAATATGCCATTGGCACAAGATGGCTTTTTAGAAACAAAGCAGATGACAGAGGGATTGTCATTAGAAACAAAGCAAGGCTTATTGCCTAAGGTTACACTCAAGAGGAAGGAATTGATTATGATGATGTCTTTGCTCCTGTAGCAAGACTAGAAGCAATCCGAGTGTTCTTTGCATATGCTTCCTCCAAGAACTTCACCGTCTTTCAAATGGATGTCAAATATGCATTCCTCTATGGTAAGATAGATGAAGAAGTATATGTTGCTCAACCACCAGGGTTTGAAAACCCAGACTTTCCTCACAGAGTCTACAAGTTAGATAAAGCTCTGTATGGTCTTCATCAAGCACCAATGAAGTGGTATGAAACTTTATCAAAGTTTCTACTACAGAATGGGTACACAAGAAGAAAGATTGATCAAACATTGTTCATAAAAAGAAAAGAACAAGACTTGTTAGTAGTTCAAATCTATGTGGATGACATTATCTTTGGCTCCACCAACATTCAACTTTGCAAAGAATTTGAAATTATTATGCAATCAAAATTCCAAATGAGCTCAATGGGAGAACTCACCTTCTTCCTTGGTCTACAAGTTCAACAATCAGTTGAAGGAATTTTGTACAAATCAAAGCAAGTATGTCAACCAGATATTGAAGAAATACAATATGTCTAATTGCACATCTAGCAAGACACCATTTTCAACTGGCCTGAAGTTTGGACCTGATCTAGAAGGAACATCTGTTGATCAAAAGCTATACGGATCCATGATTGGCTCACTGATGTATCTAACAACTAGCAGACCAGACATCATGCATGCAGTTTGCATGTGTGCCAGATACCAAGCAGATCCAAAGGAATCACACATCAATGCAGTAAAAAGAATCTTCAGATACTTAAAAGGCAAAGCAACACTTGGTTTATGGTATCCTAAGGATGGAGACTTCTCTTTATTTGCATACACAGACAGTGATTATGGTGGATGCAATCAAAACAGAAAATCAACAACATGAGGTTGTTAATTTCTTGGATCAAGATTGATCTTCTGGTAGTGCAAGAAACAAACAAATGTGTCTGTGTCAACAGCTAAAGCAGAATATATAGCTGCTTCTGAATGCTATTCTCAAGTGCTTTGGATTCAAAACCAAATGCTTGATTATGGCTTTAACTTCTTAAAACACCCATAGACATAGACAATTCTGTTGCCATGTTTATAACTGACAATCCTTTTCAACACTTTAAAACAAAACATATTGACATCAGATATCACTTTCTAAGAGATTGCTCAGAAAAGGATCTGATAAAGTTGATCAAAGTTACATAGACAATCAATTGGTTGACCTATTTACAAAACCATTTGATTCAACAAGATTTGAATTTCTGGTTCATTCACTTGGCATGATCAACTATGAATCAAACAAATAATGTTTTCAACATTAACATCATACATACATTATTTTGTTAGAGTCCAAATGTCTTTACAAACAAACATTCAAGTTTTCTGAATCAAACATGATACTACATAAGATATGATAGTACACTGGTTTAGTTTTTCACTTGAGTTATTTTCCACCAACAAAGAATGACATACATTGTTTGGTGTGTGGATAGGCTCAGCATGGGACACATAACATCATATACAACAGTGAAGAACAAAATTCTTATGATTGTGTGGTATTCAAACATCCATCTTGGTTTATGGTAAGTATTGATCCATCCAAGACAAATTGCTTGTAAAGTAATTGCTATACACCAAGTGAAACAGTTTATAAATTGCTCAATCATTCAAGTGTCTCCTATGTTATGATTATCATAGACCTGGAGTACACTCAGGCATTCTTTGTTATGCTAAACATAGACCTGAATGACCTACATTATGATCCCAAAAGATTCCCAAATGGAACATCCTATTTGGATGCACAATCAATAAAGTATTTTAGACTACCTTCCAATGTGAAGAGAAAAGAATCCCAATGTGGATCAATCATCATGGATCAAATTGAGCATTTGTACTCCTAAGTAACTAGGTTATAAGTATTCCAAATACTTTCTAGTATATTTTGAGGAAGATTGATATCAACATACAATCATATATGAGGTACATACATATCATACAAATACACACAAAACATGATAAATCACTCACTGTTTCAATCAATCAATAATACCATGCATGAGTTTCAGTGGACCACAATATCTACAATCAACATTGTATTAGTCTATGTCTATTCTCAAAATCATACAAACAACTCAATAAGAAACTATAACTAGTATGATCTCATGTCATGGAAAATTGATTCAAGTATCAAGCATTCAAAACAAAATATTTGTGTTAGTTGAAGTCAAATTTCTCTAACAAAAGACATCATACAATCTCTCATTTTGGACTTTGATAATTTCCAATAAACCAATGTCAAATTTTAGTTATTTTATAAATATGAAAAAAATTTAGGGGGAGAATTGAACATGGAAATATCAAAGGTAGCAGAATATGTGCAAGATCATACAAAATATTGAGTTTTAATGAAAGCCAAGTCAAGCCAGCAGTTTGACACATATACATATGTTTTTCATTGCATAATATTGTTTGTGAGTGATATTTTAATATCCATATATTGATCATGTTAAAATTTTAACATTTTAACACACATTTTAAAAAACAATCATCTCCTTCAAAATTAAAAGAAACAAAATTTGGTTTTGGAAGAACAATTTTAATAAACATTTGCTTCGGAAGAAAACATTTCAAAATTAACAAATTTTTTAAAAAAATGTCTACTGTTCACACAGCGGATGCACAAACACTCATTCGCTGCAGCTACAGTACACCATCAAAATTCAATAAACAAACAAGTATTTACAGCGCATGATGTAAATAATACATCCGCTGCAAATACAGTACCATTACATAGCGCATGAACAAATGTGCATCCGCCGTGTAAATTAAATCAACCATGTGTCTATAGCTCATGATGTAAATAATACATCTGCTGTAAACAAATTAGTCAAACGAAAGATCCACAGCGCATGACCAAGTGGTCATTCGCTGTAAACAAAGTGAAAGGATCCACAGTGCATGACCAAGTGGTCATCCGCTACAAGATCAGTGAAACAAAGGATTCATACAGCGAACACTATTCATATAGCACACTATTCATACAGCGGACACAGTTCATACAGTGGAAGTGTAACTCACAGCGTACAACTCAAAATTAAATTTTTAAGTTTAAACTGTTTACACAGCGGACATACACACTGTATACACAGCGAACATACATCTTATTCGTTGTATATATAGTTCCATACTTGTGATTTCTTATTCATCACGAAAGAGAGAGAGAAAATTAAAATTTTCGAACGTTAAAAATTCCGTTAAAACCCGTAAAACCCCTGTGCGATTCTAACCACAAATCAACCGCAAATCTGTTTGATTTCTCTTCTGATTTACAATCAAACACGTATAACAACTTGATTCTGATTATCAATCATTCATTAAAACATCTGACTTTCTGTTTCTGATTCGAACATGGTTTGACCTAAGTCGAACTTTTGTTCAAAATCAAAATAAATCTTATGATGTTTTAAACCAAATCAATCACTGAATATGTGATAGATGATCTTAGTCAAATGTATTAGGATTGTTTATCTATTGAAATTTGATCAAGTGTTCATTAGGATCATGAACAGACATGATGTTCATGTCAAAATCAGTCAAAATGGATTTTGATCTTCAAAATGGTTTAACATAAGTTGAAAAATGATATATCACTCCAAATATGTTCAAAAATCAGTTGAAACCAAGCAAAATCAGTTAAATTTGACAGAACAATCATCATAGAGCATTAAATGTACATACATTCAATGTGCATTCAATGATAGCTTTGACTTTCAAAGTCAAACCAAATTGTTTAAAGTGTGTTGTTGTAAAGTGAAATCAGTATGCACACAGACATATTAGCACTTTGTGTTAATCAAATCAGTTTCAAAACAATTTGAATGAAATCAAATTGAATTAAACAAGTTGTACATGATCAAAATTGACCAAACTTGAATTTTTCAAAGGTCAAACTCAAACTGATTCAATTCGGTAGTGTCAAAATTCAAACATACACATAAAGCAATTACAAGTGTTAAGCATTTTCATACCTTTATTTCATAGCAATCACAAAGACCAAATGAACACTTAATCAACTTTTCATCAATTCAAACATTACACATCACTAACACAAGTAATCTAACACATTTACTTTTGCATTGCAGATGGCAAACCTATTATTTTTCAGAGATCATAATTTGTGTGCATTCCTTGACCCAGATTCTTCAAAGGATGAGAATTACAGAGATATCATTCATGCCATCAGACAAACCAGACTTCTTCGTGCTATTACAGCAAGACCTGAAATCTGTGAAGATCACATAGTCTAGTTTTGGACACATGCATACTTGGAGCAATTGAATGACCAGCAAGTAGTAGTATCTACTATGCATAATCATCATGTCACCATTTCAGAAGAAGTAATAAGGAGATTATTACAGCTTGATGATGAAGATGCTAAAGGTCGAGTGGAATTTGATGAAAATTATGTGCTGCATATATTAGGCAGATAGGCTACACTGGTACCATTGAAAGAAAACAGATAAAGAAGTTGGTACATTTTCCCGAACTGAGCAAGAACAAACAGAAACTAGTGTCACACTCTCAAAATCCACGTGCGGGGTTTAACCGCGAGGCGTGTGAACAAACCAGGATCCGAGTCATTAGTTACTCAGAACAACACTATATGTAATATTAAAACATCTGAGAGTTTAAAACTTTAAAACTATGCGGAAGCATTTTGTAAATAAGTCAAACTCAAGGTAGTTAAAGTGTAACATTGGCAAAACACGCGCCAAACCATAGTTTATAAGAAATAAATTTAAAACAAATGTTTAGTCATAGTATGCTTGTTTGAGATGCATGTTGGACTCATGATGTGCTCCTACCGGCAACCAAAGCTAATGACCTGAGAATAGCATACTAAAAGAGTCAACACAATGGTTGGTGAGTTCAAAAGTTTTTGTTTAACATAATTAGGGGTGTAAACAAGCCAAGCCGGCTCGCAAGCTACTCGAGATCGGCTCGAAAAAAGCACGAATCGAGCCGAGCTTAAACGAGCTCGAGCCCGAGCCCGAGCTCGAGCTCGAGCTGAGATTATTGCTCGTTTACTAAACAAGCTCGAGCCGATCTTCAGAAATCGAGCTCGAGCTGGCTCGCGAGCCTAAACGAGCTTTTTGTTTATATAGTTTTTTATTTGCATATTAAATATATAAATACATATTTACGTAAATTATATTATTAAATATATTATTATGATAAAAATAGTTAAATAATATATATTATGTTATATAAAAAGTATGATTATAAATAATTATAAAAGTAATTATAAAAAAATAAAAATTTAATAATTTAACAATAAACGAGCCGAGCCCGAGCCTAGCTCGAGCTTGAAAATTTCCAGACGAGCCGAGCTCGAGCTTTATAAATAAAACTATAAACGAGCCGAGCTCAAGCTCGAGCTTCCTAAAACCAAAACGAGCCGAGCTGACTGTGTTTGTCAGTTTGCTAGTCTATACCCCTAAGCATAATCAGTGATAGTCATAAAACATAAAACATAAAAATAATACATTGAAATAGATAGCTAGTCTATATTCATAAGTAATAACCATAGTGATTTCGCGATCGAAGCTGACTGTGTTTGTCAGTTTGCCTCCCGTCACGACATACCAGGTCGTGCCGCTGTAGTTGTTTAGGACAATATTGCACCCGCTTGACCTCCAGTCATTCGGGTGGGGCTTGTCAGACGGAGTAGTACTACCCAAGATTTCCCGCTAGATTACTTAATTAACGATCCGAAAGTGTGAGGTCTTTCAATGGTATACGACACTATGTTAAACTATGCACATTTCATAATAGTAAATCGTTTGTAAACAAGTATGCTATCTCCCCCAAAAGAGAGTGTTTAAAAGTGGGGCATGAACTCACCTCATGCGTAAATCAACAATAGGTGCAAAGCTAGCGATGAGAGAAAGACAACTCGTCAAAGGTTACCTAGATGAGTACAAAAGTATGTGCAACCAGAGAAACATAACAAACCTAAGTGCTCAACAACACATTAACCCTAGGGTTTTGAAACCAAAATGACACATTTGACCTAGTTGACCCGTTTGACCCATTGGTGACTTGTTAATTAAATTCTTGTTTGATCAAGTTTAGCAACTCATAACATATTATTACCATGTAAGCCTTTCACGTTGATCACACCATCAATCTTAAACTCTATCATAATCATCATACCAACATAGATCATCATATAGCATATTTCAACATACAACACTTGCAAATCTAAACCCAACATTATGCTCAACACAAACATAATTACATCACAACTAGCAATTCATACATTGAATTTAATCATGCGCTACATGCCATGTGAAGCCACTCACGACTTCACATCCTAAACGCTACCAATCCTACTAAGTAGGGGCCTTAGATTCGCACGTGTTTATGACGATCATCATCACATTAACCAACACAATTCACACCAATTAACATACATCATAATGATCTATTACAATCCCAAACATAATTCATAATTCTCTACCTTTAACCAACATCACACCATATCCTATGGATCCTAGATTTCTCAAGCAATGCATCCAACATTCACATGATCTAATTTACACAATCCAACACCTTAGAAGTCATCAATTAACATTCTAGCATGATCCTAGTATCATGAACATGCCCAATTCACAAAATCCAATGATTCATATCAATAAAGTTTCCCTTTGGGAAAGTAACACCCAAAATCCATCTAACACCCAATTCATTCATGAATTCATCAAATTTATACTTAATCAAGTCCATAACATTCATTTAACACATACTAATCATCAATCCATGAATTTCCATGAAGAAAAGTTTCCTCTTTAGGCAATGTATGAACAATATAATCAAACCATGGATTTCTTGCATAATCAACATAACCCAACATTCATACAACCTAACTAACAACATATCATCATCAAACAATCATCAATTTCAACATTTCTTCACCAATTTCGAATTAGGGTTCATCAAGAATCAAAAACCATGAAAAACTTGATAAAACTCACCTTAAAACGTGTAGAGATGATGATTAACACTTGCTAACACTTGGAACAACTCAAAATCGAATTGTTCTTGAAGCTAGAAGCTCGAAATCGCAAGAATTGGGGTGCTTGGGAGAGTTCTCGGCCACAAATGGTGTTAGGGGGGCTAGGGTTGGGTTTTGTTACACTTTACATATTTACATTCACCTTTTAAACCTCCTTTAATTACCTTTTTTATAAAAATTAGCCATTTTAACAATTTTTAACAATCTTCAACTACAATAATATAAATATTATCAATCAATAATAGTAATCATATGTATTTTCAACTAATAACAAAAACACATGAAATCATAGTTACACGTTGTCACGTTTTCAAGTAAAATTCACAAATAATAATTTAAAATGCATGAACCACATAACCACAACTAATAATCAACATTATTAATTAGATTATCATCTGTTTATCATAGATAATTGTTATTAAGTCACCAACGTTCAATGACAACTAGTGGGTGTTCACGACACGTGTATGCAAGACCTAACAGAACTAACGGAGTTTGGTAACGGAAAATTAGCGGATGTCACAACTAGTGCTCATGATGAGCAAATAGAAGGTGAAGATCAAACAAGTGAGATTCCAACTGAAGAAGAAATTGAGTACTCCAAAGTGTTTTTATTCACTGAGTACAATAAGCTCATTGAAAGATCTAACAACAGAGCAAAGAAGTTGAAAAAGAAACTTAAAAGTAAAGATGAAGAGACTAATATGCTGAAAGCTGATCAAACAGCTCAAAAGTTGATTGTTCAAGTTCTAGAACAACAACTGGATCAATCAAAGGAAGAGTTAAAAGAAAAGGATCAAGAGCTGGACAACATAAGATTAGATGTTGGTTATCTCACCAATCAATTAGATGCTAATGAAACTAAGATAGATGAGCTGAAAAAGATAATCTATGCTCAATCTGAAAAAATCAACAGACTGAACAGAGAGCTAGTGCATGCAGACACTCATCTGAATGAGTCAGAACATTCAGAAGGTCAAGAATAATACCTGAGTGATGATTTTGAAGAACAGATCATTCTCAAGCAGAAGAGATGAGGACAAGGGAATCTGAACATGCAATTATCATTCTTGAGGAAACTTACTCAATGGATCAGTTGTTCAGTGAATCAAATCCATTTGAGAACATTCATTATTCACCCATCCTCAGACAGCACTTCCATACCTCAGAAACTCAAACAAATGAAACAAGCATTGTGCCTGAGAAACCTCTCACTGAAAAACAAAAAGAATTGATCAAACAGTTTTCTGAATTAGTAAAAGACCAACAAACTTCATCATCACAACAATCTCTCAAAACTTATTCCAGAAAAAGAAAAAGGCAGTATCTGGCTGACTTAGTAAAAGGGAAAGAAAAGTTTCAAGAGGTTGATGAACCAGAATCTTCTCCACTAAAACTGTTGAAAGTCAAAGTTGAACCAGTGGATGAAGATGAGCCAAAACAGAAAACAACTGAGGCAATGATGCTAGAAGAAGGTGAAATAGGGCAAACACATGACCAACAAAATCAGTCTATCATCATCTTAAGTGATAGTGATGAATATGATGAAGAAAATGAGGGAGATGAGAAAATACAAAACTTGCAAGATCTATTTACCGATGACCCTCAAACATTGATGGGAATTGAACTAGCTGAAAGAGGATTTCCCTATGATTCATTCATGAACCTTAGCCTCACTGAGGTTAAAGACTTGCTCAAGGACTTTTAGGATACAATGAAAAATGAGTCTGAGCAAACATACAAGCGATATAAAGAAATTAAAGATCAAATTGAATTTCAAAAGAATCTACCTAAGGATCCTCAAATAGACAAAATGACATACTCCCAGGTTCAAAGCAGGTTAAGTCACACAAGGATGCCTTATAGATCATATGCAGGCAGATCATTAGCACAAATGAAAGATCTTGCTAGAGAAATCTACAAGAATATGCTAACAAGTGCCTTGAAGTCTCAAACATCTAAACCTCATCCAACATCATCATTAACCACCTGTCATAAAGCTCCACCTAAGCTTCATTCCATTAAAGAACCAAGACAGATTATGCCTCACAGGCTATGGACAGAAGGGAATGAAGTAAGGGAGATGATCAATGAGAAGACAAACTTCATAAAACTCTATGATAGGATAACACTCACTGCCTCTGCTGATGAAAGGAAGATTGTAGCATGGAAATATGATGAAATTTGGGATGCTGTGCTAATCAAGAAAGTATCTGGACTTGTCCAATACTTATCATACATATCTCAGATAGGATCATTAACATATGAAGACAGACTTGACCTTATGCAATTGAGAATGGTCAATCATACAAACAATCCTAGAGGAGCAAACTTCTTTCATATTCTCAGGGCTTACATGAGCAGGCAGCATCATGAAATGAAAAGAAAAGCTTATAGAGAAGACAAGCTACACATTGAAAGATTAAAAAGAGAACAAAGAGCAGCAGGCAATCAAGCAGAACATAATGTTGAAAATGTTGACTCAGACCTTTGGAAAGGGTTGGTTACCCTATAAGGCCATCAGATCTTAAATTTATTATGAAGAAGATAGAGGGAAATCAGTACAACAGTCCAATTACCAAGTGGTATTATGATGAAACTCATTTTGAAGTGGTATTGGAAAGGAAGTTAGAAGGCAAAAAAGCTGCAGACATAAGGCTATTTGATCCTGTGGAAATCAAACTCCTTCATCCATCATATGTTTCATTTTTGAAAACCAAGACATTTCCAGCCATAGAAGATGTGCTATGCAAAGGAGATTGTTATATGCTGGGGATTTTGGGAACTGTCTATGTAAATTCTGCTTTGAAGCAAAGACTAGAAAACAGACAGCAGCCACTAACACACATTGAAGGAATAACAGGCATGAGAATTTCTCACAACAATAATCTTAGGATTTTGAAAGGCAATCAAGTTGTAACCACACTCGTTAGCAACATTGATGTGCAAAGCTTAGATGAATCAACACTTGAGCAGCTGGTCCATCTCCTATTACAAAGCAAATATGATGATTAGAAGAGTGCAGTCAATTACTATCCTAAGCATACAGTCAACTGTAGAAATGCATTAAGGATCACTCCTCTATTAGATCAAGTGAAAGAAGCTGAAAAAAGATCAGACAATTGAGAAAGATGTAGAAGAACCATTGAAGGCCTCTGCTAAAATTCAAAAGAATGTTGATGAAGCTGTTCCATCTCATTTCTTGAAGGTTACTAACAAGCAAAGAGACATAAACAACAACCATACATGTCTAACCTTTAACAACCATAACATTCAAACATACATATCAGACAACAAACACATCACAACATCAAACACACAAGTATTAAACATACAATGCAATCTGATTACACATGTGTAATCAGTAAGTCATACTTATAATCAAACAATCATACATGTAAACAGTCAAACAAACATGAGATTTCAAACAAACATAAACATACATATCAAACAACAAACAAAACATACCAAATAATCAGTCAAGTAACATATCATACAAGCAAGCATACTCTAATCAGAACATACATCACAATCTGATTACATATGTGTAATCAGAATAACATACCATTCAATCATTCATAATATCAGACAATCATTCAATCACACATATAAATACAAACACACATTGTTGCTAATAATCAAAACATTAAACAAGCAAACACTAAAGAGATGGCAACATCATCCTTAGGGAGAGTATTGTTGGACTCAACAAGTGCATTAAAAGGATAATGCTTGCCACAATCAAACGTAATGTGTTCTAACATTCAAACAATCATTAACTAACACATTAGAATCATTAACATTCAAATCATACACTAATATAGCTTAAATGTCTTTTTCAGGTATGTTGATAAAAGATAATTTTTTCTAAGTGTTGGCAGCGGATGAAGACCTTCCACAACGGATGAACAAAGTCTGCAGCGGATGAAGAAAAGTGTCTAAATGTCTACAGCGGATGACCAACACACAGTGGATGAACAAAGTCAGCTGATGATCAACTCCATAGAGGATGTTCAACACAACGGATGAACACTCCACAACGGACGACTATCAAGACAAACATACAAGTGTTCACAGCGGACAACAACCAAGACACAACGGACAGCTTATTCCTCTCCACATTGGATGACTTAGATTCCACAGCGGACAGTCTATCATCCACAGCGGACGACTTATAGACTTAGGATTTTATGTAATTTTTGTTTACATAATTGTAGTTTAGTAATTGTAGATAGCTTTGTGTATAGGCTATAAATAGCATACTACCCTAATCCTTTGTAAGCTTTTGAATAAATCAATACAAACAAGCAGATTGTTAACAATCAAAATGGCACACCTTAGAAAAACTTAAAAAATGCGAAGCTTTTGAAGATCATGGAATTTTTGCTGGATCTCCAAAGCAGAATTGTGGAAAGCAAGATATGGACGTCTTGCCCATTCGCTTGGGCTACTCTGGCAATACATGCTTTATCAAACAACTTTGCTCATCGCTCGAAACGAATTGTTAGACCAAAAATGATTCTGTCGATAAACCAGGTTCCCGCTCATCGATTTAAATTTGAATTGTTTTATCTGCTTATTTAGTTTCTTATTTATTTTGATATTCATTATTTGTTTATTATTGGAAATAAATAGCTTTTATTTAGGCATGAAGTTGTCTTTACTTGTATGTAATCTTCACTACTTCATTGGAAATCATTTGAGTTTTAGAACTCTTATATGGTATCGAGCCATAATACAATCCTCGCCCTTTTGATTATGCTCACCAATCCCATCCCTCCTTGGTTCCTCTACCTACCCCAACGAGCACCAAAAGTCTTCATTTGTCACTAGTCATTTTGCCACAAACTCACTTCACCATGATCTAATTTCTTTCATCTCTCAAACATACCTCTTTTATTTATCTTGGACAGAAGACACAATTTATGCTATTCTCCAAGGTCTAGATTTACAAATTCATTTATGGAACTCACCTTAAACCACCCAAAACCATCACCACCAGAACCACTATTGATGCCATAGCCAAACCAACCCTACCTATTCCTCTTGGTTTCGACCAGAATGCCTTTCTTTGGCGCCCTCGTTGATAGCTTAACACCACCTATCGTTCCTTTCATCACCAATGTCACCTCCTCTATTGAAGCCTGGAAAATCCTACCTTCAATTTATGCATCGCTTTCAAGGGGACATATCAAGTAGTTGCAACACTGGTTGAAGCAATCCTCAAAATCTTCAGACCTAACAATCATTGATTATATGCAATCAATTAAAGTGTTGGTTGAAAAATTGGTCCATTATAGGTAAGTCTATGGACCAAGAAAACATCATCAATATTACTCTATGGCCTTAATCAAAAGTTACAAGGGTGTTACTGAATGAGTACATGCTCGGGACACTTGATCTCATTCCATGCTTTGCAGCAGAAGCTAATCAACCAAGAACTTACATTGGCTCAATTATAATCACAACCTGCTGCTCTTCACCAACCAGTCACTACCTTTGTGCTTTACACCAGGTTACTGACTAAACCTGGTCAAAATCAAAAATAGGGGATTCTCCGAACCCTGACAACCGCAACTGGATCCAAACTTATTTTTAGGAAAATACTAGTAGTGCTCAAGTAAAGGGCACACTTTAACTAATTGTTATCATTTGAAGAAAGCTAATTTCCATATATCCATCCCTCTTTATAATCATTATGCATTAAATAATAAACCATGGGTACACATGATGGCCACCACCCAAAATGATGCTAAAGATTTACTGTGGTTATATGATAATGGTGTTTCTCATCATGTCATGAACGATCTTAATGCTCTCTCCTTTTATTATCCATACGATGGTACAGAGGACCTTATCGTTGGAGATGGTTTGTCTCCTCCAATCACTCATATTAGGAAAATTACTCCTAATTTTTCTAACAAACTAATTACTCTTTATAATGTTCTTTGTGTTCCTTCAATTTCTCATAATATGATATCTATATGTCGCTTATCCATTAACAATAATATATTAATCCAATTCTTTTCTATTCATTTTGGTATGAAGGCACTTCAAACCCAACAAATTCTACTTCACGGAATAGCTAACCAAGGTCTTTATGAATTCCGATCTTCACAAATGCCAAGATCTTTCATTTGCAAGCTAATATAACGTACTTTTGGCACCATCACCTTGGACACCCCCTTCTTAAAATTTGCAACATTTATAAATAAATTTCCTTTTATTTAATATAAACAATACTTTTAATTCTTGTTACTTATATAAAAGTCACAAGCTTCCATTCCATGTCTCCGCAATAACCTCTAATGCACCCTTCAACCTTTTTTCTCAAATGTGTGGTGCTCAGTGTTACCTCCTTTGAATGATCTTAAATATTACATAATATTTGTAGATCATTTTTCAAAATATATTTGGATTTACCCATTAAAAAGAAAATCAGATTCTCTACTGACATTCATACGTTTTCGAAAACTAGTTGAAAACAACTTTTAGCAGAAAATAAAATAACTCCGACAATGAAGTCGAATATCTAAAACTCTCATCTAATCTAGCTTCTTGTAGTATATCTCATTCTATATCTCCACTACATACACTCGAACACAATGGCTATGCCAAAATACGACATCGACATATTGTCAAAACCGGGCTCACAATTATCATCTCAAGCTAAATTGCTAACATCCATTTAGCCTTTTGCGTTTACCACCACCACCTATTTAACTGCCCACCTACTAACCCCTACCTTAAATAATGAAACCCCCTATGCCCATCTCTAAGAAAAAACATTCCAACTATAACAACCTCATTGTTTGGATGCTTAGCTTATCATTATTTACGACACTACACCAGTCACAAACTACAAACCCATTCTAAAATGTGGTTTTTATAGGTTACTCTTCTTTCCAAAGCACATGTCATCTCCTTGACCCTTTAACAAACCTTCACTTCCTGACACTTTTATTCATTGAACACATATTCCCATATTAGTCAATAATCTATTCTAAAACACCCACTCCTAATGGCATCGATACTTGGGCACCCTTATTTGTCATCCACATCTCACCAACACTCTATCAACAAGAAACTATCCCATCAACAAGAACTATCATTTTAACCACCACCACCTAACAACACTTCAATCACATGCACATGGGTTCCTAAAAACTTTGCCTAAGTCTGATCTAAATCAACTATCTGTATAAAAGACAATGAATATTGGTACATCTTGCAAGGACATAATTTCATTCACATGTAGTTGAGCTAACCTATCCATACTAAAGGTTTTTTTCATTGGTAAGAAATGAGCAGGCTTAGTTAGTCTATCGATAATAACCCAAATTGTATCATTCCATTTGCTTGTCTTGGGAAGTTTTGTAATGAATTTCATATTTACCTTTTCCCATTTCAAGGCAGGTAATTCAAGTAGTTGAAATAAACAATATAGTTTTTAATGTTCTGCTTAACTTGAAAACATGTAAGACTCTTAGCAATATATACAACTATATCTTTCTTCATACCTATCCACCAATAGTTATGCCTTTCAAGTTTTTGTATATTTTATCACTTTCTAGATGGATTGTATATTAGACTTATGGGATTCTTCTAGGATTTTCTCCCTCATGTCACCGTATACTAGTACCCAAGTTCTTCTACCCACCCAAAGAATTCCATCTTCACCTTTGACCAACTAGTCAATTATTCCATTTATACCTTCCTTCTTAAGGTTTTCATTATCTTGTGCCTTTTCTTGAGTAATCTTTAATTAAATTATCAAACCAATTTGAAGCTCGAGTCATAATGCACAAACTCATTTAGGCTTTTCTCCATCTTTTTCTACTCAGGGCATATGCTACTACATTATCTTTTCTCTTATGACTGCATATTTCACAATAAAATCGTTATGGGTTTCCATCCATCTTCTTTGCATCAAATTTAATTCTTTCTAACCAAAGATGTACTTCAAACTCTTATGGTCAGTGTAAATAATAAATTAGACCCCATAAAGGTATTGTCTCCGTAACTTTAGGGCAAAAATTATGGCACTTAACTCCAATTCATGAGTCGTATAATTTTTCTCATGTGTTTTAAGTTGACGCGATGCATAAGCAACTACTTTGCATTAGCATACAACCTAAGTCGATATGTGACATATTGCGATAAACTTCAAAGTCTTCTACCCCATTAGGTAGTAATAAAATTATTGTATTCATCAATTTATTTTAAGGTTTCAAGGGATTTAATATGGTTTGGTCCTTATTCAAACTTTAGTGACTTATGTGTTGGTGAAGTTAAGAGAGCTACAACTTGGGAAAATTCTGAATAAAACACCAGTAGTAGCCTACAAATATGAAAAAGCTAAGTACTTTTGTCAGTGTCTTAGGGGTTTCCCATTTTTTTATAGCCTTGATATTTATTTAATCTACTTGAATTCTATTTTTACTAATAATGTGAGATAAAAATTATACTTCTCTTAACAAGAATTCACACTTTAACAACTTAGCATACAATTTCTCTTGTCAAAGTAACTCAAGGATTGTCCTTAAATGCTTTCCATGGTTCTCCTTATTCTTAGAATAAATAAGTATATCATTTATGAATACCATGACAAATTTATCCAGATATGATTTACAATTTCTATTCATCATATCCATGAATGCTTTCCATGATTTACAATTGTCCTTAAATTGTCATGATTCTACTTATTCTTAGAATAAATAAGTATATCATTTATGAATACCATAACAAATTTATCTAGATATGGTTTACAATTTCTATTCATCATATCCATGAATACACCTAGAACATTTATAAGTCCAAATGGCAATACTATGAACTCAAAATGTTCATATACAGTTCAAAAAGTTGTCTTCAGAATATCTTCTTCATATATCTTTAGTTGATAATGTTCTGATTGAATATCGATCTTGGAAAAAAAAACATGCTCCTTATAACTGATCAAAAGGATCATCAATCCTTGTGAGCAGAAAACGATTCTTGATTTCACTTTCTTTAGCTCACGATAATCAATACAAATTTGCATTGATTCGTCCTTTTTTTGACAAATAAGATTGGAGTTTTCCAAGGTAAAGAACTGAACTTATATTTTTTCATAAGTTCATGTAACTAGTTCTTTAGTTCTTCATTTAACTGGTTATGAAATAGATACTTTTTCCAAAGTAAAGCAAAACATATATCTATTTTAACATATTACTAAAATGGTTTTACATAATTAAAGTAACAAAGATACGGGTATATATATGAGTAAAAAACTAAAATTTTTTATAGTTAATTACACGATTGACCCTATGGTATGCCCATATTACAATATTAGTTTCAACTTTTGAGAAATTACAGGTTTAGTCCTAACTGTTTACCAACTCATCACACAATTGGTCTCTAACACTAACTTCTGTTTGGTCCCAACTTTTTTATCCACGACTAAATAATAAAAAATACATAAGATATATATTAATATATGTAGGACCCGCCTACTTTTAATTTAGTCTATATATATACACACACAATATATATATATATATATATATATAAACATACCCACGTACATGCCCACAAGATTCTAGCCGCCTCACCGTCCGGTCGCCTCCACCATCCTACTGCCTCCACCGTCTGGCCGCCAACCATGGACCATCACAGCCACTTCCATTCCCAAAGCCCCGCCCCCTTTCAATTCACAATTCCTCCACCCTCCCACGTCGGCGACCGATGATTGGCGCATGCGACCGATGGTCGGCGTAGGCAACCGGGAGCGAAACCAAATCCAACCACCATCATAACCATCCTTCTCTCTGTCTCCACCATTGGTAGTGAAGGTTGTAGTGGGGGGGCGGTCGGCGGTGCTTGGGTGGTTGACGATGGTACTCGTTTGCCGATAGTGGCTAGAAGCTCGGAGTTGGTGGTTTGCTATCGATCGTGGGGAGCTGACGGTGGTTGTGGGTTGACGGTGATGCTCAGTGGTTGGTGCTGGTGTCGATGTGATGATGATGATGATGATGATGATGATGATGATGATGATGATGATGATGATGATGGTGATGATGATGCACATATATATATAATTAAAATATGTATATAATAATAATAGTGATAATAATAATATATAACATGGATAAAATGATCATTTTAATAAACCTAACAGCAAAAACTAACGGCCATCAAGTACAGGGACCAATCATATTATGGTTAATTAAACAGTTGGGACCAAACTTGTAATTTCTCAAAAGTTGAAACCAATACTACAATATGGGCATACCACATGGACCAATTATGTAATTAACTCTTTTTATTAAAACAAAAATAAAAAATTTTGAATTTTGAAATGATTGATTTGAATAAAAACATTACAGTCTTTTGATTATATAATTAAAATTTGATTAAAAAATTAAACCAATACGTTATAAAAAAATAGTAGTTTTTAGGAATGCATACTTATGAGCTAATAAGTTTTTTTTATTTAAGCAAATATCGACAATTTAAAATTCAAAATAATTAATTTAGAAAAACTTTTAAAATTAGTTGCCTTAAATAAGAAAAAAATAAATATTTATTAAAAATAAAATCGTAGAAATGTTCAAAGTAAATTTCACATTGTCAAGTGATACTAATTAGTTAAAACATTGACAAGTGGAAAATAGTTGTTCAATATTAGGACATTTGGCATAACCTTTTTTGTTTATTATATGATGATGATGATGATGATGATGATGATGATGATGGATGATGATGATGATGATGATGATGATGATGATGATGATGATGATGATGATGATGATGGTGATGATGAAACATATATATATAATTAAAATATGTATAAATATAATAGTGATAATAATAATATTAACATGGGTAAATGATCATTTTTAATAAACCTAACAGCAAAAACTAACGGCATCAAGTACAGGGACCAATCATGTTATGGTTAATTAAACAGTTGGGACCAAACTTGTAATTTCTCAAAAGTTGGAACCAATACTACAATATGGGCATACCACATGGACCAATTGTGTAATTAACTCTTTTTATTAAAACAAAATAAAAATTTTTGAATTTTGAAATGATTGATTTGAATAAAACATTACAGTCATTTGATTATATAATTAAATTTGATTAAAAAATAAAACCAATACGTTATAAAAAAAGTAGTTTTTAGGAATGCATACTTATGAGCTAATAAGTTTTTTTTATTTAAGCAAATATCAACAATTTAAATTCAAAATAATTAATTTAGAAAAACTTTTAAATTAGTTGCCTTAAATAAGAAAAAAATAATATTTTTTAAAAATAAAATCGTAGAAATGTTCAAAGTAAATTTCACATTGTCAAGTGATACTAATTAGTTAAAAATTGACAAGTGGAAAATAGTTGTTCAATATTAGGACATTTGGCATAACCTTTTTTGTTTATTATATGGTATCCTAACAACACGTGTGTTACACGGATTGAAATTTTATATTTTAAACATATTAATTAGTTATTAATAATATATATTATAAATATATTTGAAATTCTTGTATTCTTATTAACATATTCTCCGCACGTAAAGTATAACCGAAAATAATTCAAATGTCAAAAACGTATTAATGTGCTTTCCAAGCAAATTAAGAGCAATTTAGGATTTGAATTAAATTATTTCCATGTTGACTTTTTATTCGAAATAGTTATGAAATTAAATCAAAATTTTAAAAACGAAGGAGATGTTGCCAAATGTCAATATTGTTTTAAAAACTGACATGTGACGATTAATGTTTAATAAGCTAACAATTGGCCAGCCTTTTTTTCTTTTCTTATATATAGAAGATAGAAGATAGTAGATAGTAGATTTCACAAGCATATAAGGGTAAATATGAAATATTGTCCTTTTTCTTAAGAAAAAAAAGGAAGTAAGTGTAACTAAGAGAGTGACTTTCGAAGTTTATTTAAATACAGAGATCATTAGAACAAATAATTTTTTGATCGATTGGTTAACATTCTCTGATATTAGTAGGGTTGCAAGGTGTTTTAAAAAGGGTTAATGGATTTAAATACTCCCAACTATTTGGAATTGACGCTGCCAACCCCACGTATTATTTTGACGAATATAACTACCAAGTAAACATTTCGGTGTCTGTATCACCCGCCGTTTGTCAAAACACTAACAAATGAAATAAAATATATGACATAATGAATGTATATGACACAATGAGCTGATTTATTTGCATAATGACCAAAATAAATTAGCTCATTTGTTAGGGTTTTGACAAACGGCAGATGATACAGACACCGAAGTATTTACTTGAGAGTTATATTCGTCAAAATGATACTTGGGGGTGGTAGCGGCAAATTCCCAATAATTGGGAGTATTTAAATACATTAACTCTTTTAAAAAAGTTTTGGATATCTGGTTGTGTATAAATAAGCGAGGGGAGGAGTGGCACTTTACCGGTGAGTCATTAGCCAATGACTGTTTCGATGTTTATTCCATTATACAAAAAAAAAATGGCCCCAACCTTAGAATAACTAATGATAATGTTTATGTTATATGATGTGGAGTTAGGGTTTGCCCTTTTTTCATTTATTTCAACCAAGAATGTTTAACTAGCAAACAAAATGATATGCGGGTCTTGAATGCAATGCATACAATCAAACTTCTAATAAACTTAACAGTTGATCATTTGCAACTCACCCATCAACACCGTATCATTCTTCTTTCTTTTCGGTTTGTTAGTTTAAACAATTTGTCATTTAAAAACACTTTACTTTCATTGATATTTGTTTGTTGAATGTTTATTAAACATTCTAACTGATCAAATAAAGCGATTAACTATAATCCCACATTGTAAATAATAACATATCTGCTCAAAAGTATATATTGTTTGTTAATTTGGTCTCGGTTCTAAATCATACTTGAATCATCATAACTATAATCCCAGATAGCTCAAAAGTATTGTTTGTTGGATGATGCTTTAATTTTATTCTTTTTAGTTATATCAACTATGTATTCAAACTTTTAAACAATGCATTTGTTTTTGCCTTGTTTCAATTTAAAAGCTTCTTTCGATTAAACAATATCTTTTTAAAGTTTTAACTTTTTACCCGCACTTTATAGTTTTGTAAGAGAATTACTAGGCACTTGATGTGGTATTTCTTCTTAAAATGATTCCGAAATTAAATACAGAGTACTACATTCACCTTTATACTGAAATAATATGGGTGGTTGTTTTCGGCATTGACACCGAAAAATAATATTCTATTGAAATCTTTAAATAAAAAAGAATACTATATGTTACTTCTTGTTTACATTTTTTTCGAGGTTCAAAACCATATCCAGAAACATATATGTGACTAGTGAATCAGCAGGAAAAATTATATATGTTACCCGTAAAGCCAATAGAAAACATGTTTTTAGCTCGATGAATCAACATCAGTTTGTTGAAGAACAACAATTTAAATCTTTAAACGGTTTTCTTTCAGCCATTTGTTGAAAAAAAAAGAGAGAAAACATCAAGGACGTCATATAAATCGATTGTAAAGGAAACATCAAGGACATCGTAAATCGATTGTATCCGTACATGTAGACTTTAGACATTTTATACGATACTTGTGTGCTATTCTAATGCTCACAACTTTGAAAAATCAAAGATATTAAATCAGAATAATTGACATGAGAAAGTAAATATAACCATGCTTAAAGCAATACATTGACAAAAACGTATTCAAGAGCTTCATTAATACAATTTCATTTTCCATCGATAAAACCATAATACACGCAATTCGCTTTTAAAATTTGTGAATAAACAATAAGAAATTGGTTTCAAGGAAACATAGTATTTAAAAAAAATCATAAAAAATTTTATTAGAAATTTTGGAGAGAGATGCTTGCTAAGCCTACAATTATTAACCCTAAACGAGCACCAAGTGTCTATAACAAACCCTTGTTAAGTGTGTCGACTAAAGTTACAATTTATATAATTACCGATTTAGCCTTTACAGTTATCGAGAGATATGTGTTGCTACTGGTTAAACCTACAAGTATACAACAGGCTAAGTGGATAGTTTACGATAAGTTGATATCTTCGGCTCAACAAAATTAAACTTTAGCGCATGCTTAGCTTATAAATCTAGTGGATTTATCAGCTAAATTAGCGTATAAGATGATATGGACTTAATTATCAGCTAATTACAAGCCAATTCACAATGTGACGTGAAACATGTCGTACCCCAAACCTTATGTGTGGGGAATTTCTTGGATTTTAGAGCTGGGGGCGCTAGCTTATAAGCATTTAGCATGTATGGTCGCCAAGTTCGAAATGAAGCCTTCTAATTGACTGGTTTCTCAAATGTGCATGATACTTATAATATGTTGAAAATTCATGTTGAGAAAAACTTTGTCAATATTAGTAATCTTCGCGTACTGTAATATATATGATATTTAGTAATGTTTTCGATTTGCGGTATTGGAGATCGCGTGTCGATCAATGTCTTCTAATATAATTTTAGTTTGGAGATCATTTACGTGACATTAAGTTGAAAAGTCTTCATTTTTGCAATTGGGATTCTATATATAAGTCTATATTTGTACTAAATTTAACAGAAACAAAGTACTATTAGCAATATGAATACGGGATTAATATTTATGAACTTCAAACGAACTTAACATTATTTCAAACTCGATCATTTATTATTGCACCTGCGGATGCATGTTTATTCATTTATATTTTATCTATCAGTAACCCGCAGTGAACATATATCGAATATATAGTTCACTAGTAAGGAGACTCGCCGTTGAAGTTACCAGGAGGATTATAGCTGCAAATTACGAACCACCAACCATTGGCGCACCGAGTCCTAGCGCAACCAAGATGAGTAGACTTACGCCACACGACTTGCGTGTAGTGCCCACAAACACGTCCTTGAGCACACGTATTGCTAGCATGATTATAAAATGCTTTTTCACCCACCCATAAGTTAACAGCCGCAGTACCAGTGAAATCACCACTGCCCTTTGCAAGGTTCTCGCCGTAAGGTCCACCAGAATGGACAAGATTGCAGTCGCCTACCCTCTGGCGAGCATAATTCTCAGCATACGTAGCCAACTTCGCGTCCCACGCTATGTTTCCAACACCTACTTGGTTACGCGCCCTATTGTGAGCATCTAGGTAATCTTGCTGGGAGTTTTGTGCATGGGTGATGTGAAATATGGCAAGAGCTATGAAACAAATAAGTGCAAATGGAAGTTTGAATGACTCCATAACTTATTTGCTTTGGTAAACAATTGGTGTGGAGAGACATGAATAACAAGTGCCTATTTATAATAGGCTATGGCAATTGGAATGGTTATAAGTCAAGCATACCATTGTAAGTAACAAAACTTCCCCGGCCTTTGGGTAACAGTAAACTGTCAATTACAGTTTTCTAACTTTTAGGTCAAAATCTCTATAGCATGGAAAATATGGAATCAGTAAACTCATGTAATTAGCCAATATTCTAGATGCCACCAATTTTGATTTTTTTCACCGGGACACAACATTCTGGTTTCTATGTCTATCAAGAGGGACATTGCTTCATGTTGGTCTAGTGAACTTTTAATTGAATCGGGTCGCCGAAAAACCCACCTTAGATTTTTAACATTATGATGATAGATAGAGCATCCACGATGAGACGACCAAAAAGCTCATGACTACGAAAACCTCGTTCTTAAAAGAGGACACAAACCTTCTCAATAATAAGACTCAAAATCACAGAAAGAAAGAAGAACAATGTTACATCATCATCTATAAATATATTTATACTATACTATAATACATATAAGGAAACAAGAAAGTAAACTTACATAAAATTAAAAAATTACATAATGTACATGTTATCATTTAATTGAATCGGGTCACCGAAAAATTACATAATTACAAGAAAGTAAAAGATTTTTTCACGTTTTAATTTGTTCCGCATCGGTGAATGGAGACAAGATTCATAAAACAAATCACTATAAACAAAAAAAGTCTTGTTACTTGATAAAATTGAGCCATGCATGTCCTTTAAGTCATTTTTAACTACGCTGGATAAGCAATTTGCATATTTGATTAATACAGATTTAGTTTTTTTAGTTCAAAATTTTGGAAATTTAACCGAGGTTTGAGGCCCGTACTCTAATAAAAAACTCAGCTCGAGATCGACTCGATTTTAAACAAGTCGAGCCGGCTCGGCTAGGTTTGTAAGCGCATCAAGCCTGAGCTAGATTGCGCTCAGCTCGTGTTTTCTATCGCATCATGCGTTCACCCCACCATATTGTTTGGTTCTTGGAGTTTATGCTAGTGAAAGGCCACAAAAATCCGGGGTTCCCAAGTGATAAAGAACAAGATGAACTCCAAATTCCACCAAAAAAGACTTTTGAAAAGAACACCGAGGATCGTGTTAGTCAATCTAAAAAAACACTCTACAATGATAAATGGTGGAATGCCATGGATCAACATTGTTGCTATTAACATTTGGTAGCAATTACTAATTTATAAAAAAGGTAGCTCTTATCTGAAAAATGAAATATCAAAATATACGGTCATGTATCAACGTACTAATATTGTTTGATTTACTCATAATTAAGGAGCACAAAGCTATATTTTTGGTTTCGTAAGTGAAAACTTATCACAAGATCACTCATCATGAAGTGCTCCCACTGAACACACTTAACATTAAGTTTTTCTCTTATAGAGAAGATGAGCACACTATCATATCTCACGTTACAATATATTACAACGTGGATATATCGACGTCACATAGAACGTGATTTCTAACAAATTAGAGTCACGCTGGCAACACGAGTAGGAGATGTCTAATAACCATTTGGTAAAGCTGGTCAATTTATGAACTTCAGTTGTTCAGCTTTTAGTGCATCTTCAATAGTTGATTAGTTGCTCCTTGCTCTCTACATGGTAACCACTTTAGTGGTTCTTCTCAAATTTCATCACATGCAAATGGAATATCATATAATAACAACTGATCGAAATTTAGTTGTTCTTCGTCATCAGTGGTTGAACAAAAACTGATCACATGGACTTATAAGTTAATTTGTTATTTGACTATTAGATTTATCTATATATGCTAATCGCTATTTCCTTGTTAGTAGTTTTGCTATCGGTCGATGTTTGACTAGTGTTTCTTGTAATGATGTTGCATCGGTTTTTCTTGTGACTATAAGAGCAACATGATTTTTTTTCATTGGTTAGCTGCATATTATTTTGAATACCTATTTATTTCCTTTTATAGCTGTTCATATTAATTATTAGTTGTAAAATGTATTTTTTTGCTTTAGTATTTTTGCGCTGAAAAGTTTCTTTATTAGCAACAATTTTATTTCTACCCATCAGTTTCTTTGTGGATGGTTTAGTTAAAACTTGACTTTAGTAACCACTTTATGACATGGGTTAATTAAAAAATATTAAATATAATTAATAAAATTTTATTAATTCTATTATAAAACGATATTTTAAGATAAAATATAATAGAAATTAAGTCTGAGTAAAAATATAATTAATAAAACAATGATATTAATCTTTAATTTTTTTATTTATAAAAACTAAACATTTTATTTCAAAACAAACTGTTTTAAAAAAATTTTATTATTATAACTCTTAACTTTAATTATTTTTTTATTTTACTTTCTAAAAACACTAATTTTAAAATATTTTATATTTTTTAAAAACAATGATATTTTAAAAAAATTCATTATTTCATAAATATTTAGTTTTTATAAATAACTTTAACAAAAATTAATTTTTTTAATTTAATAAAAAGTATTTTTAGTCTAAAAGAATTTAAATAATATTTTTAATAATTATAGTAACTATTAAATAGTAGAGAAAAACAGTAAAATTTTGATAAAAATAAATGAAATGATAACATGTGTCCCTTTTGTTTACCATTTCATTAAAATAGAGATTATTCTAGTTAAAACATCTCATTCTTTCCCTATCTAAATCACACAGTTACATAATTCTATGAGATTTTAAGTTATATATATTCAACCATCATTTATTAATCTTTAGCGTATACAACTCAACTTGTTAACCTTCTTACATGCTAACAGACATGGAAATTGTACAACATTTTTAGGATATTCTAAGTTGACAAAGACCATTAAATTTTTATGCTAAAAGACCTATCGTGGTAATTTAAACGCATTTTATTACTATGTAACCCTAGCAGAAGAAAAAAAGATAATGCCCATGGTTACCACAGATGGCTTGGGACAGTGATAAAGTGTAAGTTATCGCTAATGGTATTCAACATCTATAACTTCATGATGTCCTCAGCAACTTTTGAGAGTTCGTGCTTATTGTTTCAACAGTTGCTATCTTTTGGTACTAGTTTTCATAAAATGAAAGTAGTTTTAATTGATCTTTATACTGATTTAATTGAAACTTAAGACATTTGATGTAATTTAGTTCATACGATATAGGTCACTCATATACTTTGGAGATTTCTCTTGTTATTGTAATAATAAACTAAGTTTCTATCTTGCTTGAAATTGGTTTGAATGAGCTTAAACACATTGTGACACTGTTTTCCCTCATTTATACTAAAACACCTTAATACAACAAAATCACATCCAATTTTGAGGTATCTAGCTTTTTTTTTTAACGGCAAATGTACGACCTTCCGTCGGATGATAGATGATATATTAATCGGATTCAGCTATCTGTTTTCCAGCTGGGATCGCACCCCAACCCCCTCAAGAGAAAACCAATTACTAGAAAAACCCACTGTCTCAATTCTAAACATTTTGCTTTGAGTGAAACTTAAACCCATTACCTTCTTATATATACATGTCATGAGTATTTTAACTTAATCAGTAATACGCATTTTTTATTGTTCCTGAGAACAATTTGGTGAGCCCGCAGATAAATATTTTTTCATGGAAACCTTGTCTAATGCTTGTCTTTAGGTGAAGTCCAATGCTTTGGTTCATTATGCAAAGCAGTTGAAGACACTAGCTTGAAATCTTTTTTAGGATTTAAAAGAGTATCTTTATTTCTCTAATTGGATATACTCATTATTTCCTTATACATACCTAACTTTGGAAGAGTTTAAGGTTATTATACTATTATGTGACTAAAATTTATCAAGCTTTCACATTCACAACCCAATTTGCTAATTTTCCATGCTAAAAGACATGGAAAAACCTTTGTATAATTTCCATATAGACGAGGAGCATTGATTTTTCAACAAAAGACTGTTTGGTTCCATGCTTTTTGATTACCATATAACAATAAATAAATAGTAAAAAAATACAAATAGTTTCAATTAATTAATCAATGTAACATATCAGTGACTTCCACTTTAGTGACGAATTTAGGTTAGCCCGAACCTAAGGAATACAAAGAAAAAAAATATTCGTTACGTAAAAGGAATTAAGGAATACCGTTAAAATAGTAATTTAGTTTTCGAAAACATTCAGCATACAAGGTGATATTTTCGTGAGAAACATATAAAGCGGGAATGAAATTATCACGCAAAAAAGATTTACATTTGCTTTATAGTTATCATACAATGATCGATGTAATTAACACACAATTATCATATAAGAAGAATGAAATCATGGGCGAAATTATCATGTAAGAAGAATTAGCAATCACGCAATTAAAAACTTCGCACGAAAAAACCTATTTTGTACCTTAAGCGCCCTTTAAGTTTTAATCTTAATTATTTTAAGTGGGTTAAACCCGCGCGGTGCAGCGGGAGTATAAATATTTTTAGAACTATATCTTTCGCTAACTTTACCTTATTATGCTAACTCTTATTTTGTTTTTTATTTGATTAATGTGGGATATCAAACATATCTATATTACTATTATAACTTCATGATGTCATCAGCAACTTTTGAGAGTTCGTACTTACTGTTTCCACGGTTGCTATCTTTTGGTACTAATTTTCATAAAATGAAAGTAGTTTTAATTGATCTTTATACTGATTTAATTGAAACTTAAGACCTTTGATGTAATTTAGTTCATACGATATAGGTTACACATATACTTTGGAAATTTCTCTTGTTATTGTAATATTAAACTAAGTTTCTATCTTGCTTGAAATTGGTTTGAATGAGCTTAAACACATTGTGACACTGTTTTCCCTCATTTATACTAAAACACCTTAATACAACAAAATCACATCCAATTTTGAGGTATCTAGCTTTTTTTTTTAACGGCAAATGTACGACCTTCCGTCGGATGATAGATGTTATATTAATCGGATTCAGCTATCTGTTTTCCAGTTGGGATCGCACCCCAACCCCCTCAAGAGAAAACCAATTACTAGAAAAACCCACTGTCTCAATTCTAAACATTTTGCTTTGAGTGAAACTTAAACCTATTACCTTCTTATATATACATGTCATGAGTATTTTAACTTAATCAGTAATACGCATTTTTTATTGTTCCTGAGAACAATTTGGTGAGCCCGCAGATAAATATTTTTTCATGGAAACCTTGTCTAATGCTTATCTTTAGGGGAAGTCCAATGCTTTGGTTCATTATGCAAAGCAGTTGAAGACACTAGCTTGAAATCTTTTTTAGGATTTAAAAGAGTATCTTTATTTCTCTAATTGGATATACTCATTATTTCCTTATACATACCTAACTTTGGAAGAGTTTAAGGTTATTATACTATTATGTGACTAAAATTTATCAAGCTTTCACATTCACAACCCAAGTTGCTAATTTTCCATGCTAAAAGACATGGAAAAACCTTTGTATAATTTCCATATAGACGAGGAGCATTGATTTTTCAACAAAAGACTGTTTGGTTCCATGCTTTTTGATTACCATATAACAATAAATAAATAGTAAAAAAATACAAATAGTTTCAATTAATTAATCAATGTAACATATCAGTGACTTCCACTTTAGTGACGAATTTAGGTTAGCCCGAACCTAAGGAATACAAAGAAAAAAAATATTCTTTACGTAAAAAGAATTAAGGAATACCGTTAAAATAGTAATTTAGTTTTCGAAAACATTCAGCATACAAGGTGATATTTTCGTGAGAAACATATAAAGCGGGAATGAAATTATCACGCAAAAAAGATTTACATTTGCTTTATAGTTATCATACAATGATCGATGTAATTAACACACAATTATCATATAAGAAGAATGAAATCATGGGCGAAATTATCATGTAAGAAGAATTAGCAATCACGCAATTAAAAACTTCGCACGAAAAAACCTATTTTGTACCTTAAGCGCCCTTTAAGTTTTAATCTTAATTATTTTAAGTGGGTTAAACTCGCGCGGTGCAGCGGGAGTATAAATATTTTTAGAACTATATCTTTCGCTAACTTTACCTTATTGTGCTAACTCTCATTTTGTTTTTTATTTGATTAATGTGGGATATCAAACATATCTATATTACTATTATAACTTCATGATGTCATCAGCAACTTTTGAGAGTTCGTACTTACTGTTTCCACGGTTGCTATCTTTTGGTACTAGTTTTAATAAAATGAAAGTAGTTTTAATTGATCTTTATACTGATTTAATTGAAACTTAAGACCTTTGATGTAATTTAGTTCATACGATATAGGTCACACATATACTTTGGAAATTTCTCTTGTTATTGTAATATTAAACTAAGTTTCTATCTTGCTTGAAATTGGTTTGAATGAGCTTAAACACATTGTGACACTGTTTTCCCTCATTTATACTAAAACACCTTAATACAACAAAATCACATCCAATTTTGAGGTATCTAGCTTTTTTTTTTTTAACGGCAAATGTACGACCTTCCGTCGGATGATAGATGTAATATTAATCGGATTCAGCTATCTGTTTTCCAGTTGGGATCGCACCCCAACCCCCTCAAGAGAAAACCAATTACTAGAAAAACCCACTGTCTCAATTCTAAACATTTTGCTTTGAGTGAAACTTAAACCCATTACCTTCTTATATATACATGTCATGAGTATTTTAACTTAATCAGTAATACGCATTTTTTATTGTTCCTGAGAACAATTTGGTGAGCCCGCAGATAAATATTTTTTCATGGAAACCTTGTCTAATGCTTGTCTTTAGGTGAAGTCCAATGCTTTGGTTCATTATGCAAAGCAGTTGAAGACACTAGCTTGAAATCTTTTTTAGGATTTAAAAGAGTATTTTTATTTCTCTAATTGGATATACTCATTATTTCTTATACATACCTAACTTTGGAAGAGTTTAAGGTTATTATACTATTATGTGACTAAAATTTATCAAGCTTTCACATTCACAACCCAATTGCTAATTTTCCATGCTAAAAGACATGGAAAAACCTTTGTATAATTTCCATATAGACGAGGAGCATTGATTTTTCAACAAAAGACTGTTTGGTTCCATGCTTTTTGATTACCATATAACAATAAATAAATAGTAAAAAATACAAATAGTTTCAATTAATTAATCAATGTAACATATCAGTGACTTCCACTTTAGTGACGAATTTAGGTTAGCCCGAACCTAAGGAATACAAAGAAAAAAAATATTCGTTACGTAAAAAGAATTAAGGAATACCGTTAAAATAGTAATTTAGTTTTCGAAAACATTCAGCATACAAGGTGATATTTTCGTGAGAAACATATAAAGCGGGAATGAAATTATTACGCAAAAAAGATTTACATTTGCTTTATAGTTATCATACAATGATCGATGTAATTAACACACAATTATCATATAAGAAGAATGAAATCATGGGCGAAATTATCATGTAAGAAGAATTAGCAATCATGCAATTAAAAACTTCGCACGAAAAAACCTATTTTGTACCTTAAGCGCCCTTTAAGTTTTAATCTTAATTATTTTAAGTGGGTTAAACCCGCGCGGTGCAGCGGGAGTATAAATATTTTTAGAACTATGTCTTTCGCTAACTTTACCTTATTGTGCTAACTCTCATTTTGTTTTTTATTTGATTAATGTGGGATATCAAACGTATCTATATTACTATTATAACTTCATGATGTCATCAGCAACTTTTGAGAGTTCGTACTTACTGTTTCCACGGTTGCTATCTTTTGGTACTAGTTTTCATAAAATGATACTAGTTTTAATTGATCTTTATACTGATTTAATTGAAACTTAAGACCTTTGATGTAATTTAGTTCATACGATATAGGTCACACATATACTTTGGAAATTTCTCTTGTTATTGTAATATTAAACTAAGTTTCTATCTTGCTTGAAATTGGTTTGAATGAGCTTAAACACATTGTGACACTGTTTTCCCTCATTTATACTAAAACACCTTAATACAACAAAATCACATCCAATTTTGAGGTATCTAGCTTTTTTTTTTTTTAACGGCAAATGTACGACCTTCCGTCGGATGATAGGTGTTATATTAATCGGATTCAGCTATCCGTTTTCCAGCTGGGATCGCATCCCAACCCTCTCAAGAGAAAACCAATTACTAGAAAAACCCACTATCTCAATTCTAAGCATTTTGCTTTGAGTGAAAATTAAACCCATTACCTTCTTATATATACATGTCATGAGTATTTTAACTTAATTAGTAATACGCTTTTTTTATTGTTCCTGAGAACAATTTGGTGAGCCCGCAGATAAATATTTTTTCATGGAAACCTTGTCTAATGCTTGTCTTTAGGTGAAGTCCAATGTTTTGGTTCATTATGCAAAGCAGTTGAAGACACTAGCTTGAAATCTTTTTTAGGATTTAAAAGAGTATCTTTATTTCTCTAATTGGATATATTCATTATTTCCTTATACATGCCTAACTTTGGAAGAGTTTAAGGTTATTATACTATTATGTGACTAAAATTTTCAAGCTTTCACATTCACAACCCAATTTGCTAATTTTCCATGCTAAAAGACATGGAAAAACCTTTGTATAATTTCCATATAGACGAAGAGCATTGATTTTTCAACAAAAAGACTGTTTGGTTCCATCCTTTTTGATTACCATATAACGATAAATAAATAGTAAAAAAATACAAATAGTTTCAATTAATTAATCAAAAAATATCGGTGACTTCCACTTTAGTGACGAATTTAGGTTAGCCCGAACCTAAGGAATACAAAGAAAAAAAATATTTGTTACGTAAAAAGAATTAAGGAATACCGTTAAAATAGTAATTTAGTTTTCGAAAACATTCAGAATACAAGGTGATATTTTCGTGAGAAACATATAAAGTGGGAATGAAATTATAACGCAAAAAAGATTTACATTTGCTTTATAGTTATCATACAATGATGGATGTAATTAACACACAATTATCATATAAGAAGAATGAAATCATGGGCGAAATTATCATGTAAGAAGAATTAGCAATCACGCAAGTAAAAACTTCGCACGAAAAAACCCATTTTGTACCTTAAGCGCCCTTTAAGTTTTAATCTTAATTATTTTAAGTGGGTGAAACCCGCGCGGTGCAACGAGAGTATAAATATTTTGAAGACTATGTCTTTCGCTAACTTTACCTTATTATGCTAACTCTCATTTTGTTTTTTATTTGATTAATGTGGGATATCAAACATATATATATTACTATAGGGATAAGTAAATTTGTAAATAACAAGTTGTTTATGCATAATCACTTGTACAAAATGTAAAAATTATTCTTAACTGTCTTAAAAAAGGATTAAAATTACAATGTTGTCCAAAAATTGTATTATATAATAGTATAAATATAGATAGATTAAAATAACCTTAAATATAATAATGATATTTTAAATTTAATTAGAAAATGATGGAATACAAGTATCTAAAGCTTAAAAGGGGCATAATAGGAATAAATCTTATGATATTACATATTAAAGCTTGCAACTTTTCATATACTATCTTAAAATTGATGTAAAATTACAAATCTAACCATGATTTCTCTATTATATAGTAGTATAGATATGGATAAGTCACCCTAGTAAAAATTTTATTTGTAAAATTTTAATATTATTTCACTGTGAAATTTTTTATAAGCCATTAAATATGCTGGACTGAAAGAGAATGGAAACATTGTTACTGTTACGCTTTGAAAAATTTATTATATAATGATTAAGTTTTGCAGTTTTCTTATTTATGACATTTCTTTGTGAGTTATATTTTCTTTTGGTATCAAAACAATACTAACCACGGTTGTGTTGTACCCCAATACTAACGACGGCGCAAAAACAATTAAAAACATGATTTGGTTGATACAATCCATTATCACGTTCACATTTCAAGAAAAAATTAAATATCCACAGTTATTTAAAGATCGGAAAGTAATTTGAAATAAAGGTAGAACAAATAACTAGAGAATACAATAAATTATATATCACATGATTCAATTTTTAAGTAAAAATAAATTTGTGTTGCAATGATATAATATGTAAGGCCTCATCACGATCGATTCCACATATGTTGCACTTTATATTCAAATTAAGACGGATGTGTGTGTATGTGATATCAACGAACTTCAAACAAACTCAATCGAATATTATTAATCAAACGATTACAATACCAAAGGAGTTTACATCGTTTAAGATCGATCCACCCGAGGTGAGCTCCCCTCGGGTGGCCTATCACACATCTCTCTGCTCTCTCACACTCAGAGCACCTTTACAAATGAACACACATAATAAAATACAAAAGAAAAACATCTATATATACTATCCGGATGTTCTCGGGCGAGAACATTAAGTTCTCACGCGGCAACTCCAAGTTTTCGCACGATTAGATTTTTATTCATCTTTTTGGAGTTCCCGCTTCTTTGTATTTCTCGTATGATTTAAGTTTTTGCTTTTCACTTGATATTGTAATCCATAAAGGCTAGGTCCTTACAAAATATATTTTATTTAAAAAACCAGAAGATAAAAACAGAATACATTTAAAAGCTTCACAAATGTTAAACAAACAAATAAAGAAAATTAAATAAGAAAGTCTACTATATGTGATTTTAACTATCCATTTTAATTCTTCAAAATATCAAAATAAACCCACACTTTGTGACCATGGAAAATTTGTAAACATTGGTTTTAAATAAAGTTTTGTGAAAACATAGTTAAAAGCAAGTACGTCGCAACAATATATTCGAAATTTATAAAACGAGAAGAAAGAATGAGGTCACTCTATATAAAAAAAATAAAACATAAAGTAGTTTTGATGGCATTATTATTCACAACTCTATTTCCATAAACTTAATGTTGATATGTAGATAAAAATAAAGAATGATACAAAGTTATAAAAAACAATTTATGCTTAAATTTAATTATAATAATAAAATAATATGTAAAAAACTTTTAAAAAAACTTTTTAATGGTATGTTACATATATAAGTAAATAATATCCCACAATAAATTGTGATACAAATATTAGTAAACTTTTACGTGAATTTGATCGAAATACTTGATGAATTTGAAATTCCATAATAAATTTTGATTATACTAAAAAAAATTTGTTGATGCATAATTTCATGAACAATATATTGGATACAAAAAAGAAAAAAGAAAGGTTAAGGGATTAGAACCACGCACCTCCTTTTATAAAGAAGTGGTAAAATAACCAAGCTATGATTGCTTTTTTGATTTAAGGCCACGGAAGATATTTAAATACTATAAAATAGGTTGAATAAAAAAAATCCACTATACATACGCAACTAATATACATTATACTTGAGTAATTTTAAATCTAGAAGTGATTTTAGTGACCCAATACCGATAAGTACGAGCTGAGACAGTAAATTCCCTTATTCATAAAACAAAGATAAAACATACCCTCATTTTGTATGTGTGTTTGATCATATATATGCATGTAGTTACTTATTTTGCATTATGTTTGGACCATATCTCTTATATATAAGAATGAAAAAATGGGATTGTGATATTAATTAGTTCAGCTACGAGCTGTACATTCTCGAGTAGTTCCTGTTAGCAATTTTTTTTTCTAACAAACTTAACTATAATTATTAATCACCTACACTGTACTGCTATTATCAATTATCTCATACTTTTCAAATTCAATGAACTTTTTTTTATTAAAGTCTACATAGGATGAGGGTTGATGATTAATTTGACAAAATTATTATCATATTAATTAGCTGCCATGATTCTATTCGTTACATTGTCAAAATCAGTTTGTGCAAATACAGTAGATACAACACTTGTTACAGAACTTGACCCTAAGATTGGTATGACCTATTCCTCTCTCTTACACATTTCCAAATAAGAAATGATCACATATATGCCCAACTTATATTCATTAATTTTCTGCTGAGGATTATATAAATGAACAGTAAGATATTCTGTTAGTTGTTATTTTACTTTGTTTTTCTGTGTGGTTCAAAAATTCTTATTTGCTTCTTTGAACATATCATCTAAATTGGTCATCTAATGACACATGAATTTATGTTACGTACCTGCATGTAGTAATGTGATAACGTAAGTGTATATATGGACTTAGTAACACACTAGTTTAAATTCGGGAAAAAAAATAAAAAATTAGTAGCTATGTTTACCGGTATTCTAGTTTTCTCATAATGTAAAGTGAAAAACAATTAATTTTGATAATATGTTCTAACGTTCTGAAATCTAAAATCATTTACAGGTTACCAGGTAACAAAGTAATGACATATATGTCATTGTTTATTTTTACTTTTTTATGTTTAAGAGCTGACATGAAATAGAAGTACATGACTTGGATTCAATTGCTAAAAGATGAGAAAAAAATATTACACCATATCGTTTTGATGTATCGATATGCTTTTAATTATACCATCCTTCATGTGAACACTAGATATTGGTGTACACGCTTGAAAGAGGTTCAATTATAGATGTTAAACTAGCAGTGGGTTTTGCCCGTGTGCTGTGTGTTGCAATGGCTCTCTAGAATTCGATGGTATAGAGAGAATTCGGTGTTTTCATATATTTTCTTGATATCTCCATTACATTCATCCAAGGAGAATATATAAAACCCACTAAGGGGCTAAATAATGAAACAAAATATATGATAGGCTACTGGAATAGAAAAATGTATAAACTAAAATAATACAAAATCTTATACTCCCTCTCAAGATGAAGCATATAGATCTTTAATGCTCATCTTGCTTAGTAAAAATGAAGTTGTTGAGTTCCAAGACCTTTAGTAAGCAAATCCGCAATTTGTAGTTTACCATCAATGCTCATCTCCTTAGAATCCACACGTTCACGGACAAAAAAAAATCCATTTCAACATGTTTTGTTCGCTCATGGAAACTAGATTATTGGCAATATGAGGAGCTGCTTGATTGTCACAAAATAATGATATGTAGGAGTTGTTATGTTAACTTGTAGATCCTTAAGTAACCATCTCACCCAAATAATCTTGCTAACCGTGGAAGCCATAGCCCTATATTCGGCTTCTGCTGAAGAACGAGACACAACTGATTGTTTCTTTGTTTTCCAAGAGATAGGACTACCACCCAAGAGAAGCAGATATCCTATTCTTAATTGTCTCGTGTAGGGGCACCCAAGCCGGTCGGAATCACAATAAGCTGTTAAAATTGGTAGTCCTTCTCGAGGAAGAAGGATACCTTGTCCCTGTGTCCCCTTTAAATATCTCAAAACTTGGTTTGCGGCCTCTAGATGATTACGACGAGGGTCCGCAACAAACTGACTCAATACATTAACAGAATATGTGATATCGGGCCTGGTTGCTTGTAGATATAATAATCGGCCCACTAACCGACGATATTGAGTGGCATCTATTTGGGCTTCCTCTTCTCCTTTGTCGAGCCTCATTCTTTGGTCAAATGGAAATGCACTAGGTCGACACCCCCAACATTCCACTATCCTTTAGAATATCCAAAGTGCATTTCTGTTGACTTAGAACCAATCTGTCAGATGTTTTGGCAACCTCAATGCCAAGAAAATATTTTAATGAGCCAAGATCCTTGATACTAAATTCCTCATCAAGTTGCTTCTTTGTCTGTTGAATTTTTTCAAAGTTATTTCCAACAATTATCACATCATCTACATAAATGAGAACGGCTACATAAATTTCTCCTTTCTTAAAAGTAAACAACAAGTGATCGGTCTTGGATTGACAAAAGTTTAAGGTAAGAAGAAAATCAGTGAACTTATGGTACGAGTTTCTTGATGCTTGTTTAAGGCCATAAAGAGATTTTCAAAGTCGACACACTCTTGTCTCATTTTCTTTTGAAAAACCTTGTGGAATCTTCATATAAACTTCCTCATCCAAATCTCCATGTAAGAAAGCATTATTCACATCCAATTGGTGAATGATCCAATCTTTGGCGACGGTTAACTGGGTTCGGACGGTTACAAGCTTGGCCACATGAGCAAACGTCTAATGATAATCTACTCCTTCCATCTGAGTGAAACCTTTAGCGACGAGCCTTGCCTTGAATCTTTCAACCTCTTCGTTCGATTTATATTTTGTTTTATAAACCCATTTTGAGTCTATAGCTCGGTTCCTTTCCGACAACTTTTCTAGGGTCCATGTTCCATTTTTTTCTAGTGCCTTTATTTCTTGTTGCGTGGCTTCCTTCCATCGTTTATCCTGCACAACTTGTTCAAAACAACTTGGCTCATCATTAGAATTGATTGCCGCTAAAAGTGCTTTGTGAGAATTAGAAAATTTATCATATGAGACAAAATTAGAAATAAGGTGTACTGTCGAAGCAACATGATCAGATACGGGTTGTGAATGATCGACCGAAGGGGGAAGCTTCACAATGTAGTAGTCGAAACGAGCAGGTTGTGATCGGTTTCTTTTTCCTTGAGTCTCGGACGCATCTGGTTGATCCGTAGGGTCACTACTAGAAAAAAATAAAAAATGTGACAAACAAGGTTGTTGCAAATTTGTCGCAAAACGTGTTTTACGACAAGTTTGCGTCGGAAACTAAGTTGTCGCAAAAACCCTTGTTGCAAATATTTTGCGACAACTTACTAACAAGTTTTGCAACAAGTTTACGACAAACACTTTGCGACAAGATACCAACAATGTTCTGACAGAACTTTGCGACAACTTTCCAACAACAGGTTAGTAACAGATATGCGACAACTCTTTTGCGACAGGATACCATCAATTTTCTGTCAAATATTTACAACAAATTTGTGACAAATATATTTAAATATTATTTATTATTTACTTTTTATTTTTGCAACAAAGTTGTGACAACTTATATTATTTTACATTGCAACAAACTTGCAACAAAACATGCTATTAACAAACAATTAATTTTAAAAAATGAAATACTCAGGTTTTTTAACCTATTTGTAATTAATAAAATTCAAATTAACCATTCAACCATAATTTAAATCCAATTACTTAAAGCCAAAGAAATATTGTTTACATTATCCAAGAACAATACAAAAACTAAATTAAACTAAACTGTGTGGTGAATAATCACCGGAATCATTACTAAAATGTTTAAAAAAAGAGGCCATTTGTTGTCAAATCTCCTTCCGCATTTTCTCCTCGTGCATGTTTCTTCTCATCTGATTAACTTGCATCTCGTCACGTATTTGTTGTTGGATCTATGTACACATACACACAAACATAATTAAGTTAGCCTAAACACAAACATATATACAAACATGAACAACATATAAACATTATTTTACATTGATATCTTTATATAAATAAAGTAAAAGTCTAACTCAACTTTATCTTGCCAACAATCAACATTATTAACTAAAAGCCCATAATGGGTAGCAATTAATAAAGTGAACTAACACATAGATGCAATAATAATAACAAATGTTTAACATACTGGTTAGAAATTAATAAAATGAACTACACATAAACATACTACTAATATTTGATAATTGTTTTATGATATATGTTAGGTTTTACTAAAAATGCTTTCTAGCTTTACAATCATGTGCAGCCACATGATATTTATGATAACACTCTAATCGCTAAATTCCATCGAGTCCATGAGCATTTGAAGTCTCCATTTGAACCACATGATGCATTCTACAGGACTCAAAAAACTCCTATTATGAAGTATTAATAAACCATCAAATCTTCCAACTAGAATATTTAAACTTAAACTCCTTGCATAAACTTTATTTGATGATTTTTAATTTATTTCATCATAAACAAGAACTACCTCATGACCACAAGTCCACAACATACAAATCCAAGAACAAAAGCAAACAACAAATCTCATAACCACACCATTTAAACCAAAATCAAAGAACGAATCAAACACATAACTCACCAAATTAGACACATAATTTGCAATCTCAAGCATATTATCTTCTGGATTCAAACAATCAACTATTTATATACACACAAAATTGTTTGAATAGCAATAGATCCAACAATCAGATACTTAGTTTTCAATTTCTTCTCCCACTATAATGGTCAAAGAAGCAAACCGTCGTCAATAATTCTAACAAAGAATCCGGTAACCACACCGAAGATGATATCTTTTTAAATTAAAATGAAAACCAAATATAATAAACTTCTTAGTTTATACAAATCAAGGCATAATAAGATAATGTTGACCTTTAGTTGAAGAATAGAAGCGTCGATTCTAAAGCGATTCGACCTTCAATGTTGCATCGGAGAAGACGATGGCGGTCGTCGGAGGAGACAATGGCAGGTCCAAGGTTTTTACTCGACGATGGCGGTCGTCGGAGGAGACCATGGGACATCCAAGACGATGGTGGTCGTTGGAAGAGACCATTGGAGATCCAAGGTTTTTACTCGATGATGGCGGTCATCGGAGGAGACCATGGTAGATCCAAGGTTTTTACTCGACGATGGCGGTCGTCGAAGGATGCTGAATAAAGAGCGGCGGTGTTTAATCGGTGGTGTGTACTCGACGGAGGTTTTTGAAAACCCTTATTTCATCGATGGAGAAATGGATAATTTGGGCTTTGAGACAAATTTGCGACAACATTAAAGTTTTGTCGCTAACTTGTCGCAAATTTGCAACAAATATATTTTTTATCGTTTTTTGGAGTTTTAAATGTTATTTTTTCGGCTTTATTTTTTTATGTCTTAATTATACATGAAATATCTTTACTTACCAAAATTGTACGTGCTAAACACATGCATAAATTCTAATACACAATATATGATATGATATGATAATACTTAAAAGTAATTGTAATGTTATATATAGGGGAAGTAACGGTTGTTAACTCACATTTATTACGATAACCCGTTAACACTAATTTAACAAACAATTACACCATGATTATATACTGTAATTAACTTTTACACCACGTTACACCACTGATTTAACAATTTTCTCTTTATTTTTTAAAAAATTTCCCCTTTTTTTAAATCCGTCTTAACTTTTTTTATGATATTATTTTTTTATACAAATTACACCATTAAATAGATTATTTTAATATCTTTAATTTGAGTATAGTCTTGCTATATTTTTTTAAAAAATTTTAACGTTCATTGTGGACCACTAGTTTACCACTGTAACTTTAAGTTACAGTGATGACGTGGCCTGCTGTGGACCACTAGTATGGTTAACAGGTTATCGCAATAAACAAGGGTTAACATTCGTTCTCTATCCTATATATATATATATATATATATATATATATATATATATATATATATCTGTATATATTATGCATACATATATACAAATACACATTGTTTACACCGATACACATCCATAAAGACACAATCATACACACATGCATAAATACACATATTATACACATGTATGCATGCATGTATAGATACATAAATCCACATTCATAAACACCTACAATCACTTACAAATACACACACACATACACATATACACATTAATAAATACTAGTAGACCCTAATTGACCAATATAAATGTTATGCTCGATAACAACTCCATGACTTCAGTTATCTCTAATAAACATATGTTTACAATCGTTAATTCATGTTAAATGTAACACACCTTGCTCATCCTAATTATTAATTATCATGTAATATTGGCTTTAATTTCTTGTATTTTCTCATCATTAACACTCTTGACCTTAATGAACCTTGTTTGATCTCATTGACTAACATTAACAATAATCCTTCATGATATACATGCATATGTGCATACACATTTATAACTAAAATATAAATGTAAATTATAATAAAACAAAACATTAAATGAAAAAATAATAATTAATTTTATTAATACCAATTAAAACCACAAAAAAATCTCGTTTTAAAAAAATTAAATTTTATCTCAGTTTTTATTAATATTATCAGAATAAAATAGTATTTAAGTTTGTTATTATGATTAAGAAAATACTATTCAGAAAACTATATTTCTTTATTATTAATAACATTATAATAAACTATTATTTAATTTATGATTACTAATAATATAAATTGAAAATTATAATATTTAAACATTTGTGATACTATATTTTACCTTATGGATTTCAATTTTTGTCACAAATTTGTCGCAACTTAAGACAGGTTTGCAACAACATTTAGCTTCCCGCTTAAAAATATAATTTTGAAATATATAATATTAATTTTTGAGATGTAATACTTAGCCTTTAAATTTTTGTCATAATTTTGTCGCAACTTGCAACAAGTTTGCGACAACATTTAGGTTCCCGCTTAAATTTTATGTCTTCCCGCCACTTTCTCGTAAACCTGTCATAATTTGGGAAAAGAATTTAATTTCCCGCTTAATTTTTGTCACAAATTTGCGACAAAATTTTTTTTTGTCGCAACTCTGTCACAAACTAGTTGCAAATTGTGGGCTTTTCCACTTTGTTGCAAATTTGTTGCAACCTCGTCGGTATTTGCAACAAAAACATTTTTGTCACAATAAATAGTTGCAAAACATGATGTTTTCTAGTAGTGGGTCAACATTGTTTGGTTCACTAATGGAGTTGGTGCTTGTAACCTGTGAATCTACATTCAACGGAACAGTGGACTTAACATTATCTTTTTGGGCATGTGGGCCATATGTGGTATTAAAATTTTCTTCTTGATTGGCCTTAATGACTTGGGCTTGAGTTGGCATATCATAGTTTAGCCCACTAAGGAGTTTTAGTGGCTCACCATTATCATCATTTACTTGATTCCCTATGCCAACTTTAAAAGAAAGTAACTTTCACAAAATAATACATCCCTACTCACAATGATTTTTCTATTCTCCATGTCATAGACCTTGTACCCTTTGATTCTTCTAGGATAGCCTAAGAATACCCCTGGTTTTCCTTTTTCTTTAAACTTATCTCCTTTGGTGTTATTATTTTTGTAATAGGCTAAACAACCAAAAATTCTTAAATGTTGATATTTAGGCTTTTGGTTCCACAACAACACATAAGGCGTCTTGTTTTTAATAACCTTTGAAGGAAGACGGTTTATTAAGTACTCAGCGGTTAAAATACATTCCCCCCAAAACCTTTTTGGAACATTAGCTTCAAATCTTAACACCCGTGCTGTTTCAAGATGATGTCTATGTTTCCTCTCCACAACTCCTTTTTGTTGAGTATGTGGACATGTGGTTTCCAACAAAATCCCATTTTTGTTAAAAAAGTCAACCATAGAATTAGATGTAAATTCTCCACCATTATCACACCTAACTCTTTTAATATGTTTTCCAAATTGAACATCAACCATTTTGTGAAAATTCATCAAACATTTACTTGCATCACTTTTGTGTTTTATTAGAAAAACCCACACGAATCTACTATGATCATCAACTATCGAAAGAAAAAAATTTGCCCGTGTCCGATAACCACCCCAAATATCATAATGAATAAGTTCAAAACAACCACTAGTTTTAATAAACTGATAGGAAACGGTGTTCGAGCATGTTTTGCCTTAGTACAAGAATCACAAAAATTATTACAAAGTTTGATGGAATTACTTTTGAGAAAATCAACGTTTGAAAGTTTTCCCTCTGAAGCATGACCCAAACTTTTGTGCCATGTATCAATTGTAGTCATCATGGCTCTTCTACTATTTTTTATCATCTTCATGCGATACAACCCCCCTCGGCATTCACCCGCTCCAATCAAGCTCCTCTTACGTAACCCTTGCATCACAAAAAAATCAGGAATAAAAGTTACAGCACAATGTAGTTCTTTGCTTAATCGGCTAACGGAGAGAAGATTACATTTAAAATTTGGAACATAAAGAACTCCATTAATTTTGACCCCCCTTCAAGTGTAACCTTGCCTCTTCCCTCAAGAGGAATGGCGTCACCGTTTGGTATGACAACCAGAGCTTCGCAAGAGGATTTTTTTTTATCATTTTTAATAAGCTCGGGTTGATGGGTTTATGTGTTCGGTGCATCCCAGATCAACAACCCATGTATCGTCCCCTTTACCTGACATGTTTGCCTTAGGTTTGGCCTCAACGTTGCTGTTAGTTCAAGGAAAAAAAGTTTACAAATGATTGATATTGCCCATCACTCAAACCAGGTAGAGGACTAGTCCCGATTTCAACGCATGAAGCCTTTAGTTTCGCTTTATCACCTTTCTTTTCGGGCCACCAATCCGGATAACCAACTAGCTTGAAGCATCCTTCACGTTTGTGACCATCTCTTCCACAAAAGGTGCAAAGGTCATTTTCTTTTCCTTCTTTTCCTTGATGGTATACTTCTCTTTTGTTTGACTAGAGTTGCCTTCTAGTTTTTGAAAGGCCTTGAATGCGGCTGATCCGGGTGCTACCTCGTTTTCATTCGAGATCGCCCTTTGTCTCTCATCCTCGGCCACCATGTGATAAGCAACTCCTAAAGTAGGAATGGATGGTTTTGTTGCCAAGATTTGGGTTTTAATTACGTTAAAATCACTATCTAAGCCCATAAGAAATTCATAGAGCCGTTCCTTTTCAAGGTGTTCGACAATTTTCTTACCAAGTTCACAAGAGCATTTCCTGCAAGAACATTGAGGAAAAGACCGGATAGATTGCGCTTCATCCCACAGAGATCGAAGCTGGGTGTAATATGTAGAAATTGTGGAACCATCTTGTCTAGTGGTGGCTATATTTTGTTTCAATTCATAAGCCCTTGGAGCGCTTTCAGTCCGAAATCTTTCGTGTAAATCCGACCATATTTTTGAAGCTGTGGCTGCATATTTTACGCTATCACGTATACTCTTTTCCATGGCTGTTGTAAGCCACCCTTTTATCATTGCGTCGCACCGCATCCATGGCTTGTATTCATGGGACATTTTTCTGGCCTTTTGATCGTTCCATCAACGAAGTCTAATTTGTTCTTGGCAAAGAGAAAGTTCATCATCTCTTGCGCCGAATTGGCATAGTTTCTATTCATAAGGACGTCGTTTACATGAAGTTGTTTGGCAATATCCGAGGGATGAAGATAGTATGGCGAATCATGATCGCAAAACAAGAGCTTCCTTCGGTAGGCTTTGCGTTATCTCCTCCGGCCATCCTCTAAGAAAGACTTGAATAAATCAGGATCGAGAGTTTTAGAACTGCTCTGATACCATCTAGAATTCGATGGTATAGAGAGAATTCGGTGTTTTCATATATTTTCTTGATAGCACCATTACATTCATCCAAGGAGAATAAATAAAACCCACTAAGGCGCTAAATATAGAAACAAAATATATGATAGGCTACTGGAATAGGAAAATGTATAAACTAAAATAATATAAAATCTTATAGGCTCGATCTTAAATAATATTTACCTCGAGACGTAAATAGAAATAAGTACATCACAACGGTGTGTTGTAAATTTAAAAAAAAAAAATACGCTATTATAAAGAAAAACCAAAATCTGTTATATTCTACCAATAAACTCATATCTAAGTTCACCGAGTCAAGAAAACCTAGTTTTATACCTATCCGGTGACAGTGTATTTTAATAATGCAACGACATAATTATTTTTCTTTACATTCTAAACAAAAATAGTATTTATTTAAGATCAATATACAACTCATTTAACTTATGAGCAAAAAATAACATATTCCACTAAAAGAAACGATAAAGCAATCTCCATATAGTGAGTGAAATGTCAAAAAATTTATCTTTTGCTAAACATGTTAAGAGTAAGCTTAGTACAACACCTTTCATTGAATCAAAATGAAAACTTAAGAAACCTTGTAAAATAGTAGTTATTTTGATCCTAAAATGTCAAATTACTAATATTTCATAAAGGATTGAATTTGATAGAATCAGATACAAAATAAGTTGCTACAATTGAGTCCCATGGCTTCGCTAAGGCTTTGTTGACCAAACCAAAAAAAGGAATATGTTATGAACGCAATAACATTTTGACAGTAAATTCAACATGATAATTAGACACAAATTAACACAATTTTTCATTTATATAATTAATTAATTCCCAATGTTATCTCCCTTACAATTGTTGTAATGTGTTGTTATTATACTTGTTAAATTTTCAATTCTAATTAGATCTTCTTTCCAGATGCAACTAAACAACTCAGTGAATAACAATAGATAGAAATTAGCTCTTAATATTTGATTCAAACAACCCTTAAAGGAATTGAGTAGTTGAGTTATAATAATCAAGTAAAACCAAACTCATGCATAAACATCCAGTAAACCACTACAAGTAGAGTTGAATGATCCTTGTGGTAACCATTGACATGTTCTCACCAATAATTTGAGCAAGATAGAGGGTAGAATCATTCTGGATAAAGTAATATGTAAGGTCAAAAGGCATCATTGTGTACCCGCTTATGGGGAGAAACAGAACCTGTTGACCTGTAGGAATGTCTTTGATGCATGTAATGATAAAGGAGTTGATCCTGTTTCAGAGTAGGATCCAATGAGATCCAAATTGAAGATTATCCGGAGATTTAAATAATAATTTATCTATTTAGTTTATCATTTATTTAAGTTTGTCATTATCTTTTATTTTAGTTTGTTATTATCTTTAACTTGTTAGGTCTAGTATAAATATTCTGGCTTTCTTTAATTTAGGGAGCTTTTGATTAAGTTTTAAATATAAGAACATTATTCTTGGAACCTTTGATTCAATCTATCGTCTTTGTTTATCAATTGTTTTTAAGCCATTTGATTGCTTCCGTTCCTTCATCAATCACTCAAAGCACTAGAGTGATCCAGTGGCCAGGAAGGGGCCTAGAAGTGCCTACTTTCCCAGCTCTAAATCTTGGCTTTCATAGTGTGAAGTCTGTACTTTCCACATTTAGATGAATAGCCGTATGAGTGACAATAGTATGGATGTGAATCTTCATCCACACCCTTCGCCTCATGTATGCATCATTCACGAGGCGTAGGTGGCCTTCCCTCGATTGTTGTAACTTCGCAGGACGTGTACTTCTTCAAGCTCGTCTCCAGCATAGACTAGCCAAGGACTGCTCCAGAGGAATGCCAGCCTCTTGTTGAATCAACTCTTTTACTTCTCTTATGAAGAGGTGCTCAATAGTTAATGCAAAACCTTTCATAGATATTGTAATACAACTTTATAAACTGTATCAAACATTAAGTTAGGTTGATCCTAAAATGTCAGTTTACTAATAGTTTATAAATGGTTGAACTTGAAAGAATCCCATACAAAATAAGTTGCAACAATTGAGTGTCTCATGGCTTCGGCAAGGCTTTGTAGACCAAACGAAAATTAGGACGTGAATCATTGTGGTTTCTAGACTTGAAAAGCACAAAACATAAACGAATTGAAATACACATATCGTGAAATTTTCATCACCATCATAAAATGGTCAAACACCATATTTATAGGGGCATCTTGTGGAAGTGAACTCTCTTCTAGTGATTCTCATGTATGTCTATGAATCCAATGGATATAACTTGAAGATGACCAAAAATTCGCCTATGTGTTACAAAAGTTCTAAACAATGACATACAAATCAAATTTAGCAAAATTATATAACAGGCTTGCACAATCTGAAGTTACAAATCAAATTGAAGCTCGTCATGTTTACAAGAAAGCAAACCAGCTTTGCTATATAAGGCCATTTGACGAACTTACTTTTTTGATTTACTTTTTGATTAACTTTTGATTTATTAACTTTTGAAAATTTAATAAGTTGATAATTATGTTTGGGAAAAAGTTAATAAGTTGATTTTAAAAGTTTAATAAGTTACTTTTGGAAAGTTAAAAGAAGTAACTTTTGAAAAGTTAATTTTTAAAATTAACTTTTGGGTAAAATAAGTAATCCCAAACATGTACTAAAGCAGAGGTTATCGGCGAACATCAGGTCTAGATTTGATTTAAGCCGTTTTGATTGGTCAAGTTCGATTCTACTTGCGGATAAACTCACCGCTAGTAATATAATATAATATAAAAATTAAAAAACATTACATTGTTAAATAAAACTAAGAGTATCATATTTTACTTTTATATTATATTATATTTTAGTCATATCTAAGATCACGAGTCAGTAAAGACCGACTCATCATACTATGAGATCGAACACAAATTGATACTTCTTTACTTACATCCAACCTCTTTAATCATAACTAGTCGGTCATGTCTGTGTGTCGTGGTAACATTGTTTTGAATAAATTTCATAAAGAAAAGATATACTAGATATTGTACCCCTCCTCTCCCATCACGTGCAGTTTATTTATATATTTTAGCGTGCTCAAGTTGTTAGCTCGGGCTTGGCTTGTTTATAAACGAGCCGAGCAGAAACAGCTCGTGAGCCAAACAATTTTCTTAACTTCTTAAAACAAAAATAAAAAAATGATATTTCAAAGATTATAGTCATATTTTATATTTTCATACTTAGGTTTTTTATTAGAATATAATGGTAGTATGATTGTATGTTTATAATTTATTTATAATAAACCATAATTTTGGTTTACCACTTATATAAATCATAAAGTAGGCTTGAATAAAAATGAGTTAACGAGTAAACCGACGAGGTATGAACACGCTATGAGCCAGGGCTGACAAGCCGCAAAATTTTAAACAGTCCTACCCTGCATGTTGCAACTCAAGGTATTTTCATATTTTTTCATGCAGTTTGGTTCGAACGTATTAGGTGAACTAGTGAATACATTCATTTTATAACTTGAGAAAGATTAAACTACAAACTCTTGCAAATTAAATAAGTGTAAGAATGATCAAGATATGGACATGTGTTTTTTCTATCAATATTAGGTTGATGGCAAAATTGGTAATGTTTCATCTTCTCATGTTCCACTTTCTTTTAAACGTTCATAACTTTTACATACGATATTATTTTTAAAACAAATTTACACCGTAAAAAAAGCATATTTTATCTTTAAAACATGTATAGTGTTGATTAAAAAAAACAAAGTTTCTTTTCCATGTTTTTTAACTCATTGTGTGATTTTATCATTGTGTAATTTTCTTCATTGACGAGGATTACATAATTATCTGATAAGTAATACACAATAAGCTTGAAACATAAAAAGTTTACATCTTTCAGTATTATGTTATTTGAAAATCATCATTTTAGAAAATAAAATGCATAACTCAATGGTCAATAGACACAATGGGTAACGTAATAACAAATACTAGACTCGATAATTAGCAATAGACACAATGACCTGTTTGACGAGAATTACACAATTATCTAATCAAAATTACACAATAAACTGGAAAAAAATAAAAAATATACATTTTCAGAATTGTGTTATTTAGTAATTATTTAAAAAAAACACAATAAAAACCACATTGATCAGCATATACATAATTATTTGACGGATATTACACAATGAACTAAAATTATGCAATGATTGATGATTTTAACACAATCAGCTGAAATAATGTGAAAAAAATCTTATTTTATGTATCATAATCATACGCGTTTTAAAAATAAAAAATATTTGTTTTATGGTGTAATTTTTAAAAAATATAATATTGTATGTAAAAGTTATGATCGTTTAAAAAATGGTGAAACTTGAAAATGTGGTTAATACAAAAATAACTTTGGTCTATCATTTAAAATTTTAATTATTTAATATTATGCCATTGAATTATTTTTAGCCCTTGGATCTAATATCTAATGGATAATAATATTTCTCATCTTTTTTAATTTTTCTTTTATTTTTAAAATAACTCCACCCCTATATTTTTACCATTCATGAAACTGAATTGAATAATCGACATAACTTAAAGCATCTATTAAAATTTGGATTTAAAATATTTTTTAAAACATTTATTAACAAAGTGGTATTTCTATATGTACTTATCATGTATAATAACGTTATAAATAACATGAATTTAGCTATGAATTAGAGCATGCAAGAGCTATATTACAATAAAAGTATACATATACGATATGTGTTTATTTTTCCATGCAATAGTACAAGTAATCACTGCCATATTACAAGTTATTTATAAAAGCTAGTAGTTTTAATCACTTGTTTACCATTTGTTAGCCGTGGGTTTGTTAGTTATTTTTTACTATGCATGATCTAGATAGTGCTAGTAGTTATGTACTCATGGAGTCTTGTTGGCTATCTTAATAGCCCTTTGCTTTCATTATAATTATGAAGATTATGTTAATGAATTTCTAGTATCTCTCTCTCTCTCTATATATATATATACTCTTATTCTGCATTTGCTTTAAATCTTGACTAATACACAAGAGCCATATCAAGTGGATCCCTTTGTAATAGGAGAAGATGTAGTTATCAATGGTTGAAAAACCACTACATGCATTGGCGGAGGTAGTAAGGGACCATAGGGATCAACCTCCATCATTCTTTTTGTATTTCATTTAGAACTTTTAACACAAATGTTTTGACCAACCCCATTTCTTTTACGATTCACACTATTGGTTTATGTGAAAAACTATTATGACTCCATTTTCCGTAGGTTTATGAAAAAAATAAATATATAAGTTTTTTACTAAATTAAAAAATTACACAAAAAGACACTATTTTCATGTGACTAATGTGAGTCCACATCAAATGAACATCAATATTGCCCTAGACTTGAACCTAAAAGTCTTTAAAGATTAATTATCGCCCAATGAATAATTTAGAGTAAAATGCTATTTTCGTCCCTGATGTTTTGTTGAATTTGCCATTTCAGTCCAAAAACTTTTTTTTTTTGCCATTTCAGTCACTGTAGTTTACCAAATGTTACCATTTTCATCCACTCCACTAACACCATTAAAATTTCGTTAAAACTCCGTTAAATATGAAGGTATTTTAGTATTTTTGAACACCCTAATTATCCAATTAAAACAAATTAGTCAATTAATATTCAATTAAAACTAAAAAACAAATGAAACGACTAGTGAGACCAGACGCTTCGATTTAAAAGCTTCTATTAACTCTAACCCATGTTTTTCGATTGAGGTTTGCCGTGGGATTTCAATTAATCTTCACGTTTTGTTCGAATGTGTACCGTTATTTGATTAAGGTCTGTTGTGTGATTGATGTTTGTTGTTGACATTTTTTATTTGATTGAGGTATTTGATTGAGATCTTTGAACGTGACAATAGCAAACCTCAATAAAACAAAACGTGACAACATTAGACCTCAATCGAATAACAATACACATTGAAACAAAACGTGAAGATTAATTGCAATCTCACAGCAGACCTTAATCGAACAACATGTGTTAGAATTAATCGAAACGACCGGTCTCACGAGTCACTTCATGTGTTTTTTTAGCATTAATTGAATATTAATTGATTAATTTATATTAATTTGATAATAAGGGTGTTGAAAAAGACTAAAATACCCCATATTTAACGGAGTTTTAACAGGAGTTTTAACGGTGTTAGTGGAATGGATGAAAATAGCAATATTTAGTAAACTACAGTGACTGAAATGACAAAAAAAATTTTTTGGACTGAAATGGCAAATTTAACAAAACGTCAGGGACGAAAATAACATTTTACTCAATAATTTATGTATCTAACTCTGCGAACAAGATGTTTTTGGGGAACATTTTTCATAATTCCCCCCCAAAGACAAATACGAGTTGTTACCATGTGATTAGCTTCCATATATAAACAACATGGTGGACATAATAACAACACGCATAACAACTATGACTAGGGGTGTCCAAAATACCCGAACCCGAATAACCCGACCCGACCCGACCCGAACCCGAATACGCTAATTAGGGTCGGGTTAATCGGGTTAAAAAATATTATTCGGGTTATTCGGGTTAATCCGAATAACCTGAATCCTTATTAGGGTTGGGTTTCGGGTTTATTTTAAAATATATAACCTTATTCGGGTTAACCCGAATAACCCGAATCCTATTTTTATATATATATTCTTTTACAAAATTCAAAATAATACTAAAAGATAACTGAATCATGTTTTTATAACCTTAACCCGATCAACCCGACCCGACTAACCCGAACCCCGACTAACCCGAACCCGACAAACCCGAACCTTAATAGGGTCGGGTTACGGGTTAGCTTTTTAATTTAAAAAACCCGATTAACCCGACCCGATTAACCCTTAATAGGGTCGGGTTGACCCGAACAACAGCCCTAACTATGACCCATGGGTTTTCAAGAATTAAATTAAATGTCACACCCCTCCCGCCAATGAATGAATCATGGGAAGGTGAACGGGCGCAATATTATTACCACATGGTAAATAGATAACACTAACATTTGATTAAAGTCTTCATAATTAACATTCATCAGACACAAGTTGTATTTTGATACATATTATAAAATATTATAACACGTGAGCCTAAGCATTCCTAAGCCTATGTTGCACAACCTCTTTATGTGCCTTAGATGTGTCATCAAAAAGTGCTAGTTTTTCTAAAAATATGTCAACATAATATTAGTAAGCTTGTAGGTTTTTGACACTCAATAAAATCTTTAGTTGGAGCAGTTGTATGAGAATTCAATAATCAGTCAATCATTCATATAATCATATATAAGCATCACATAGTTTAGTTGATATGTATCTACATTAAGCCACAAACCACAACCTAAGTGACAGCTGATTAGTGCCCTGCGAAACTACCTACAAGTAGTTACAGACATAACCTTAGTTAGGAAAATAATCATTCAACACAGTTGAATGTGGATTTATGTGTTCCAATCAGTCAGGACAAAGAGGGTTGCCATACACTCATAGTACTATCTGTATTAATTTATATGCTACATCTAGTATTTAATTTGTCATGTTAAGTTCAGTCAGGGACGTATATTGTGATAATTAGTTAACTCAAGTAATAGATCATCAAGTAGACTAGTGTACGTACATGGAAGCAATATGATTAAAAAAAATTAGTTAACATGTTTCTCCTTGAAAAGTATATAAAAACAGTAAAAGAGAGGCTTTGAGAAACTCACTATAGTAGTAGTATAGTAAACTAAATTGTTTAGTAGGATATTCACCGAGCAGCACCAACATTATTAAGAGATACCATCATGGTTTAGTTCTTATTCAGCTAAAGTTGGACAAAGCAACCTTAACATCCTTTAGGTTGGTATATCATTTCATAAGTTTCATCCGTTGGGATTCTTGTCAAATTGTCGGGTGGTAAACTTAGATAACTTCATAGTAATTAAGATTTGGTGGACCACTTGTGACTTAGATGTGCCATGTGAGGCCACGGACGAGACGTGTAAGTCAACATTTTCGTATTGTGGTGAACATATTGTAAGGTTCTTGCAGTTTCGTTACGTTTCAGAGAATACTTTCAGTGACACTTGAAAGCGTTTATGTACATTTCTATTATATATGTATATGTATACATATACATATATGCATGAAAAGATTAAAATACAAAGTGGTGTTTTTGTGAGAAATATACGAAGTAATATCAACCATTGATCTAAGAAAATAAACGGCTCAGATTAGAGATGAAATAATGACACATAGAAGAGATCTGAAGGGATAAATTTGGAAATTGCCTATAATTGTTAACTTTTTATAAATTCCCGCAAAGTTTTTAAACGCATAAAACTTTTTTATACAACGTTATTTAAAAAAAAAAGAGTAAATTTCAGAATTCATCCTTTATCTATGTATTTAGTTGCAGGTTAGGTCCTTAAACTTTATTAATTACTCCAAACATCCTTTGTCTTTGTGATTTGCAACAAAATTGGTCCTTTACACTAACAATGGTTAGATTCTTTGTTAAATCACTTCTTATATGACCTTAATACCCATAATATCAAAAGAAAAAAAAAACAAAAGAATTAATAGGACCCAATTGTGTGTTAGTTTAAAAGTACAAAATAAAATAAATAACATTGTGAACACCATTGCCAATCATCATCTTCACATAAATCTATCTTCATATCCCCCACATCTTCATTTTTATGTATCTCCCTCACCATCTTCATAGCATGAATCAAACTAGGCGAATTTCAAGGTGAATATTTATGATGAAAGTATGAAACCCATTGTTATCCCGAAACCCTTCTTCCCTAAATTGAATCGATTCATAAAGTTGATCCAGAACACAAACATCAACCAAACATCAACCAGGTTATATTTATTTTCATGAGGAATAAGAACAAACGAATTGATGGAGATGATAAATTCCATGGTTTTAAGGATCTTGAGATTGTGTTTCATAGCCCCATCGACAACAGTTCGTGACGAAGAAGATAAACAAGTGTTGATGTTGGAGAATGTAGTTACAGTCGTTGGATAGCAATAAAAAGAAGTTGAAAAAGAAGATAAGCAAACAGAATCATTTTATGATAGAGCTCCCCAATCTTCAAAACCATATGGTAAGTATATTTTTTGCAATTGCACACATGCACGGGATGTGGAGAATTTTGGGGCAAAAAATGATCTAACTATGACTTTAATTTTAGAAATTTATTTAGAAACATGAAGGATGAAATCTAAATCGAATGGCGACTCCGTGTTGGAAGATCTTTGTTAATTAGCTTGGAGATGAAGATGATGTCTCTATTTTTATGTTTTTAATGATAAGGGTAGATTTGTCATTTTAAAATATTTTAACATAAAATCTAACCATTGTTAGTGTAAAGGACCAATTATCATACAAACCATGAAGATAAAGGATGTCTAGCGTAATTAATAAAGTTTAAGGACCATAGATGCAGATAGATACATAGATAAAGGATGTTTTTTGTAATTTACTCAAAAAAAATTGCACAATAAAATCGAGTATTTAGCTCTCTTTAATTTAAGTATAGTATTGCTATATTTTTTTAAAGAAATCAATATTTTTTTAAAAACGTCTATATGCTATGCGTATAACTTGCGTGATTATTAACTTTGTAATTATGAAAATAACTTGCGTAATTATTATATAACTTGCATAACTATAAACATAACTTGCATAATTATTATTTATTACTTGAGTAATTTTTAATTATGTAATTATGAATATAACTTGTGTAAAGATGAATATAACTTGCGTAGTTCTGTCAGTTGATTTTTGACTTTTTTGAGGTGTCATAAAATCATCTTCTTCAATGATGAAGGCATTTTCAACAGAATGAGTTTCAAATAGAAACTTGAAAGCCTCGATCACCATTGGACCCCAAGGTTTCTTGATTTCTCATCTAGCTCAAGTGCCTTAACATTTGCAATCATGGTGTCAAGGCTAGTACTGTTAAGATCAAAAGTGTTTTTCAGCATAGTTACACTCTGCTTCCAACTCTCAAGAAATGAGTGGAGCAACTTCTTGTTCACCTCTTTCCTTTTGTAAGTCACACCCATAATCTCATAATCATTCACCGGTTGCACGAGTTTTTCAAGTTGCTTTGAGGTAGATTCACCTTTGATATGGTGAAATGTTTCATACTAGTTCACCAACTTATTATTGTTATCTCACTAACCTCACTGCTTCTTGCACACATAATATGCAAAGCATCCCACACTCCTTTCGTAGTACTGTATCTCTCCAGCCTTATCAGAACATCAATATTTAATGTTTGTGTGAGGAATGAGTATTCCTTCACATCTATCTTGATCTTTTTGTTACCTTCAAGATCAAGATTCAAAGAAGGATCTTCAACAAAATTCCGTACATTTATGTACTTATCAGCATCAAGAGCAGTAGGAATATGTGGACTCTATAGATAGAAATCCAATAATATGGATCAACTCCTATGATGTGGTTCCTGAATCTGATTTTTCGTTGCTTAAATTCTGATTGATGTTTTAACACTGGTGGATTTGGATTGTGTCCAAGTTCCAAAGAACATAGTATACCCATGATTAATATTGCTTGATTTTAACTTTTGTTGAATATTATTAGATTGATTTTAACTTAGGTTAATTGATTTTAGATTGATTTTAACGTCAAATCAGTCCAATTGGCCAAACAGTCAACAATCTAGTCAAATTCAGCAAGTTTTGAAACAAATGCGATCAGACAAATGCAGTGAACAATACAAACCCACAAATGCGGTGAATAATACAATACTTGCATAAATACTCTAAACAATGTACTGAACAAATGTGTTCAATAGTAACTTACTAAATGCAATAAACAATACAGTACTTGGCAAATGCGATGAAAAGTGTTTGCTCAAGCAAATACGACGAAGAGTTCAGTATTGAACAAATGTGATGAACATTTGTTCAAGCAAATGCTATGAATAGTACTTGATATGTCCTTCAATTTTTGGTGAAATTTTTTGTGTTTTTCTCTAGAATTAAATGTGATACCCTTCAATTAGAAGCCCTTACTAATCTTAGGTCATGATTCTTACTAATACTCTTGAATTTGAGGTTTTTGGTTATTTTTTATGTTTTGTGGTCAATCGAATAGGAAACTTCAAATCATGGTGAACTTGTTGATGGATTGTTTTTTAATTTGAGTATTATCATCTGATTACAAATCAAAGGATAATCTGATTTGCAAATCAATCAATAATCAAATCAAAACGGTGGGTTTTGATTTGATTTCAAAAGCCAAGCCTCTGATACTAATTGACCGGGTGAAATACTAATCAATCGATATGCAGATTGATTTCAGTAATCTATTACAGCAGAATTACAATAAACACATATCAAACAACTCATATACCTATAAAATACTTTGTATATTGATAAACTTTTGATCAAAATACAATAGTAAACAATAGGATCTAAGGGTTACAAATGAGAAAGAAAATATTCTATTTATAGGTCTTGCATATGACATGTATATTTACTAAATTATCCAGACTACAATATTACATCAGAATGAATTAAGTCAAAAAGTATAAAACAGTTATATTTCTTTCTAAGTACCCGCATTAATTTTAGTTCATCCGTATTTCTTTGACTTTTTTCATAAATATTTGTTTGTTTATCCGCATTTGTGTCACACCCCAATCCATGACGGTTTCTCGTGGGGCATGAACATCATGGAATCACAGTCATTTATCGACTACTACATGATTTGGTAAAACATACGTTGCAAGCAAGTTTAAAAGTACATAATTGTTTTCAAAGTTAATAGAACTAATGTAAATTGCTTTCAAAACATGACAATTTTAGAAGTAATGTCCTAATAGCATGAATTACCCTAAGTGCAATGAGTTTCATGCTAGCTTATCCTAATGTAAACATCAATTTCCTGAGAAAACGTGCATAAACTATGTCAACATAAAGTTGGTGAGTTCACATGTTTTAAAGTAATAGTGGACCACAAGCATTTCTATGATTTGATTGTTGTACACACAATGCTAAAATATTATATAAGTACCACAACAGAAACTAGACTATAACTGTAATAGAATTTCCCCTGCCCATGCCTACCGTAAGCATTTCCCCTACCCATGCCTACCGTAAGCACAGGGGTTAACAAGCTAATAATGCACTCTTATAGGCATCCAGTCAAAGTTAGGGTAATTAACTCGGGTGGGGGTAGTCAAACCCAATAGTACTTTCCATGATTATCTCGCTATAGGGAATAAATTAGTGGTCCGATCACAGGGACTTCTTACGGTAAGTAAACAACTTATATAACATGTGAAATCATTGATAAGCAATTGTATCTATAAAAATAGTAATTTGCATGTAATCTTCCCTAAAATAAAAATAAATAAAAATGTGACTGTGAAACTCACCTAGTAGTGAGTAATCGAGTATGAAAACCGGTGAGTGTCCAAAATGCTCGAGAGATCCAACCTAAGCTCGCCCTACAATATTTAATGCAACTAATGTCTAAGTAATTGCTCATACGTGTAATGTGAGCACGTAACTATTTCATCTATAACTTAGTAACAAGTGTTTGACTCGACGACTCGTTGGTGATCAGGATGGATATTTATGAAATATATATATATATATATATATATATCACTTGGAAAATATTAATAAATTATTTTTGATTTGATAGTGTACAAAATCTTTTGTATTTTAAGGTTGACATATTGCTTGGGTAATTAAACATCATTTTGACTTGACCCGAGACATTACTCGAGTGTTTAATAATTAATTATATATATTTACATGTGAAGTTATAGTAATTAGGGTTTTGAAATAATCTCATTTTTCTTAAGTAAAATAATATTTGTATTATTTTTATTGAAGTACAATTTGAAATATTAATTCTAAGAAATTCACTAGCTTTCATATTTTTACAATCCATGTACAAATATGTATATATATTTTTACACATAAAGTATTATTTAATTATTTTCTTAGTAGAAATATTCTTTTATTTTATTTAACTTTTATGAATCTTAACATATATTAAATTAGGGTTTCTCCAATTTATTAAGAAACTTTGTTATATTATAAAAAAAAAATCCTTTGAATGAAATACTTAGTCACTTTATTCAATTTACCAACATGTCTTTACCCAACTTTTTAAGTGACCTACTAACTAATACTATAAGGTCCATATATTTAAATTTTAAGTCTCATGCCAAAATAATTTAATCATATGCCATCTTTGTCAAAAGTCATCTACAAACTACATTAACGCACCCATTAAACTAATATAATATTTACTTATGAAGTTCATACTTTTTCATTTAAATTCCTATGTTTATATATTTAACTACACTTGTAAACTTTATCAGCTTATCATCTAGTCATAACCCATATTTCATAATATCATATTACAACTCACTAATTAAATACAACTGTAGAATATATATATATATATATATATATATATATATGGGATTTTTCAAATGTAAATCAAGAGAAATTATGTAAACCAATAAACCAAATCTCCACCTTTGATTTACGAGATCAATGGCTCATATTTGTTTGACTTTTTGTACACGTGTTCTAAAAAAAGTATAACTTTTAATTATTTTATTCAAAAACAAAATGAGCCCAATCCTATATATATACATAAATCAAAGGTGGAGATTTGGTTTATTGGTTTACATAATTTTTATTGGTTTTCATTTGAACCCAATCCTATATATATATATATAGGGGAGGGTTCCAATGAAAACCATATTATAATTAAAAACTAAGAAAACCACATTTTCACCTTTGATCATTTTGATCTATGGTTGAGATTAATTAGTGGTATTTTAGTAATTTAATTAAATATTGTGAGTATTTAATAAGATCTTAAGGGCATAATTGGAATGAACATAAAATAATTAATTTGGTAACCACCACATATAATTAAATTGTTCCTAAAATCACTCAAATCTTTTCTCTTTCCTCTCACCTCTCTCATCTATTCTATTTTAAAAAAGTTTAAAAAAATCAAATATATTTTTATATTTTTTAATGAATGATTAGTTTTATTTTTTTCGGTTGACGTACATTTATATAAGTTTCATTTAAATATGTAAGTAAATCGCATTTACGTATATGTAAGGAAGTTGTATTTGCGTCTATGATCCTGTTGAATACAACCTACACTTATGTATATGTAGGTCACATTTACGTATATGTTCCTATTGAATATAACCCATTTTATGTATATGTAAGTCGCTTTTTTGAAAGATTTGAAAGCATGAGCTATGAAACATAAGGACTAGGTTACATGAATTAATTACTTATGGCTAACAATTAACAACAGAGTTACATACACATAGCCACGTAGTTACAATATGTAACCCATAGTTTTACATAATGTAACCATGGTAAAATGATAACAAGCCTATTAAAAAACCAAAGAAAATATTGCAACCAGAAAGATATGTAACAATAGCAGTGTAACAGCAGTGTCACGTATATGTAACAATAATGTTACGTACATGTAACACCAGTGTTACGTATATGTAACAACAGTACTAAGTATTTGTTTTGTTCAGTTTGTTCTTAATGACCTAGATACCATTTTTCATCCTATTGATCTTCATCTTCATAGCTATCAAACTTACATATACATACGTCATGAGTAAGTACATATATGTATCTTATCTGGATACCCATTTTCCATCTAATTCATCACCATCTTCATTGTGGTTACATATACATAACAGAGTTCATCATCATCTTCTTCTTCATCTTGATGTTACAAGTTCCATCCATATGTAACCCTACCCGCCGCCTCTCTTTTATGACACATCTTTATCATTATTGAATCAACATAAATTTTATGTTTACTACACTTTTTAAAAATTAAATTTAAAAGCTTACCTCTTGATTTTGATGTTTTTATACTTTTCGATCGCCATCTCTAAACCTAGCATCAAAGTCATGAGCGTTATCGATTCTTTATCATGTGTCATCTTCTACTCATCTGTGTCATCCATCTTTTGCTTAATTTATCGATTCTTCATCATCTACATTTATGCCTTGGTGAACCAACACCCAAGTCCACTCAAGATCTTTAAAAACAAACAAAAAAACATCCACACCATTAAATCATAAAGATCGATTGTAATATAAGCATGTATCGATGTAGGATGTAGTGTTTTTTTTTTGTTGAAAAGAAGCAAACAAATGAAGATGTCTCAAATATGGATTACCAATATGAACTCAGCATAAATTCATATTTTGAAGAATAAAAGATAAAAAAATGAATATGTTAATATGATTCAAAATTCAAATGGAATTGTTAATTGATTTGGTGAGATATACTACGAATGTGATTACAAATTCAAAAGTCAAATAAGAAGAATAATTCTATAAATAATAATATTTTCTAAAATAATTACATGTAAATTTTACTAAAATGCCCTTTGAATAAAAAATAGAATTAGATAAATATAAATTATTTGATTGGTTGAAAATAGTTTTTATAGTTTTCAATTATAAAAGTGGTTTTCATTTGATCCCTCCCCTATATATATATGTATATATATAGGGGAGGGATCAAATGAAAACCATGCTTATAATTAAAAACTGTGAAAACCATCACTACCCAATTACATAATTGATAATTGATTTAACATTTTAATTGTTTAAAGTATATTTGATTAAACTTCAATCTTATTTATTGAGGTCATTATATATTTTTTAGTTTAAACTTCAAGAAACGACAATGATGAAGAAATGACTTACGTATACGTAACTTGTAAGAGTGACATGTACGCAACTCGTAGTTGTACACTTGATAACACGTATTTACATATACATAACCCCTACATATACGTAACTCTTAATTGTACATTTTGTAATACATACTTACATATATGTAACCCATAGTTTTTATGGTTTTTATTTATAACATGGTTTTCAAGGGATCTCTCTCATATATATATATATATATATATATATATATGTATTTATATATATATATTTATATATATATATATATATATATATGTATATATATATATATATATAGGGGAAGGATCAAATGAGAACTCTTTTTTTGCGAGAACTCTAGGAACCAATGTGAGCCACTAGTTTTCAATGGCAAAATGTTAAATAATATAAACATAATATAAAAAATTATAAAACAAAAAATAAGATGAAAATAAAAAAAATAAATACACAAAAATGTTTCTCTCGTTTCCTTCTTTCATAAAAAAAATTAAAAAAAAAACTCGTTTTTTTTTCCGAAATTCGTTTTACACATGTGTAAAACCAGATTTACACATGTGTCAAACCAGATTTACACATGTGTATAACAGGATTTACACATGTGTAAATAACATGTAGGTGATTTTTAAAAAAATATATATATCAATATGGTAGGCATTGAAAGATAAAAAAAATACTGAATTTTATGGTGTAATTTTTTTGAAAAAATAATGTCGTGAGAAAAAATTATGAACGTTTTAAAAAAAGATGGAAATGAAATGTGAGTTGCATGTGACTTAATTTGTGTGGCTGAGATTAGTTCCTAGAATTCTCACAAAATAGGGTGGTTCTCAAGATAACCCTACCCTATATATATATTATATATATATGTATATATATATATGATAGGGTTATCTTGAAAACCACCCTTTTTTATGAAAACTTTAGGAATCAATATGATCCACACATTTTAAGTCACATGCAAGTCACATGTCATTTCCACTATTATTTTTAATGTTCATAACTTTTTTTCACGATATTATTTTTTCACCACTATTGCACCACTAATTGCACCACTATTATTTTAAGTCACATGTCATTTCCACTATTATTTTAGTCACATACAAGTCACATGTTATTTCCACTATTATTTTTATCTTTCCAACGAATACCATATTGATATAATTTTTTAAAAAAAATCATTACCTATTATTTACACATGTGTAAATTAGTCATTAAACATGTGTAAATTCTGTTTTACATATGTGTATTTTCAAGTATTACATATGGGTAAAATAACGTTCATAAAAAAAACAAGTTTTTTTTTTTTTTATAATTTTTTTTATATTTTTTTATGATAGAGGGAAACAAAAGAAATATTTTCATCATTTTACCTTTTTTATTTTATGTTATTTTTTGTTCTATAAATTTTTTTATTATGTTATCATTATTTACAATTTTGCCCTTAAGAATGTGTGGCTCACATTGGTTTCTAGAGTTCTTACAAAATAAGTTAGTTCTCATTTGAATCCTCCCCTATATGTATATATAAGTATTCATAATAATACTTGTAAAACATCTAAAGTTTCATAACCATAATATAACCTTTTTTGTAGTTTTTCTTAAGTTTTAACAAACCTTATGATTTTTTTACAAAATCACCAACTAGTAATCCAGTCAAACATAAATCTATGAATATTTTATTATTTAGTTCATTAAAATGTTTTGTGTGACATATTCTTCTTGAAACTCCTTGTTGATAAAAATATTATTTTTAACATGAATGACTCTTGTGAATGAATGTTGTTATATATGAACTAGTAGATAGAAAATCATGATAAAGTAAAATATATAAAAACAAGAAGAGGTTGTTCCCACATAAATCTAGCAAGAAAAGATTGAAGGATTGTTGTAGGATGCTTGAAAGCTTTAAAAATTTCTTGATCTTCACCCAAAGACACTTGGACACATAAGATTTGTAGAAAATAAGTTGGAAATAAAATTAGATGGTGGTGATGGTGCTTTGGCCGAATTTGAGAGGAGGAGAAGGAAGAAAGATGAGTGTGATGAAATGTGTAGGTGAAATGTGGATGAAGATGTTGCATCTTCAGCTTTTTAAATCCACACTAGATGCAATCACTACTTTATTATAATTCAATTCAAGGGGGAATACAAAAATGGTAATGGAGGCTCATGTCTTTCAACATGGTAAAAGCAACTTCATCAAACTGGAAATTCTTAAAATTCACATAAAGTCAACAAGGATTCTTGCATGGAAAAAGGAAGAAAAGAAAAAGTGAGATGATGGATGGTGGACGTTCAAGATGTGGGGGAAAGGGATTGATTTTCAATTTTTGTTAGTATTAGGTATTTGGGGGTATTTGTTGCACTATAGGTATTTATACATATTTTTACATTTTTACTTTCTACTTTTTAAAATAAATCAAAATATTATAAGAACTTATATAATATCATATTTTAATATTGATGGTATGTTAATGATACATCGTATATCTAGTAATCGCGTTAAAAGTATTCGTTTCGGGTAAAATATCAATTTACGCGTTTAAGTTTAGTTATAAATTTGAGCTTTTTCAAGGTACTTAATTTAGAATCTAAAGTACTTTGAAACACTTTAAAATATTTATTAGTACGTATATATTAATTATCACCAACGTTTGTGTGTCCCGGTTGTATCGTGTGTAAAGTGATAATTACGTCGAATCATTGATGCATGAAATGTTATACATGAAAATTTGCAATGCATGAAATGACTTCATATAAATGGAATTCAATAGAAATTGCATGTATGAAATGTGTAATTATGACTGAATCGGGTTGGGTACTGACCTGAAATTGCCGATTGTCACAATTTGACATTTGCAAATGACCAAAAACTTAGTCGCATTTGTTGGTTCATCTGCATAAGACAAAAGTGGATGACCAACACTTGCTCTTTTATTCTTCATTCGCATTACTTTACTCAGCCGCATATCATTCCACATTTGTAATATTATCCAATCAGAACAATCATCCAACGAACTGACATGCATGATCCTTTTAGGGTCTAACAAAAGGATTAAACTATCTGGGTTCCTATGTTGCTTAAAAATTTTTTAAAGCGCAATGAAGATCAAGATCACGAGAATGATATTTAGAATATTATGAATGAACTTGCACATAAAGGTGGTACTCTGAATCTAAATGAATATGTTAACATTGGTTTAACTTGGCCTAGTGAAATTGCAAATGAAGGTGTGTCAGTAAACTATCAAGTTTCAGATTATTTGATATCACTTGTATGTGAGATGCTATGAACAAGTTTACTTGTGACTCTAAGAAGAAAAGTCCAGTGGTACTAGGGAGACTTGGTGATCTACCATCCCGAGTGGATTGATGTTGCAAGAAGTGCACATGTTGTCTGTTACTTCGGTTAAATCTAACACTTTCCACTTAAGTTAGAGTTATGAATTCAACAAATTGTATTTGCTTAAAGTTGGTGGAGTATGAATTTTACAATCTGCATTTCCTCATTTTATGTTTTGAGGTTAAAAGGTTGTAATGTATGTCTTTTACTTTGAGTTTTTGTGTGGTTTTTTATTCTTGAGATCAATAATCTTTAATGGGTGGGGGTTGTATTGTTACGTGTCAATAAATAGAGGGGTTAAATGTAATAGATGATTAATATAGAGGTTTCAAGTGAATAGTCCAATTGTACACATACACACATGGTGAATAGCATGGGCAGCGATTGAATTGATTTGAGAGTAATCTCGATTGAATTGATTTGAGAGTAATCTCATTTTTCTCTTTATTATTCTTTCTCATTTCTCGCTCATACGTTTGATTACGAGTGTAACAAAGGAAGTGTAATGATTTTCCTCTTGTTTATGTTATACACTCTTTGTTTTTAGAAATACTCAAACCCGTAGTTTTTCTTTTTTATATAAAATTTGTTTTCGTCCAGATTTAAATTATCCTAGTTAATTGGCCTTAAGAGTTAAATTGAGTAGGTTTACATTTAGGTTTACCATAACTGCTCACCCTTACACCTAAATTAGTGTATCTAAAAATTAATAAATTAGAAAAACATCAATTCTTTAGTTTTTTTATTCTAGCTTTTACTTTTTCTTTATTAAGTTATTTATATAATTATAGCTTTTAACTTTTCTCTATTAAGTTATTTCATGTAGATATATTTTTAGAGTCAGCTAAGACACATACAAGTATACTTGTTAATTGCTTGTTTTCCAGAGCTTTCTATTTGAATACAAAAACATCATATTAATGACTTTGCATAAGGAGTTTGAGTATAGAAATTAAGGAAGTTAAATTTAAATAATACACAAATTTTGAAGACGACGAGATTGAGAAAACTTCAAACCTAAAAATATTTATAATTTCATTTACAAATAAAATGTAACATAAATTATTATTGTAATTAGTTATATTGTTTTTATTAGTATAAACGCTAAATGTGATTATTGCATTGGTTGTTTATGAAGCTGTATGTCAAAGGGTCCCACTAAACCTTTTTGTCTTGTTTTTTTAATTTGTCATTTTGACCCATTTGGCTACTATTAATGTTACATAACTTAAACATCAGTTATAACATAATAATCACTACTAAAGTCATTAATTACCAATATCAATCTGCATTTGGTAGACTTCATTGTGGAAAAAACCAAAAACCATAGTTGTGAACCAGAACATGGAAAAATTACATCTAGTTTTTATCAAATAAAGGCAACATGGATATAATTTCATCATCTTTTGAAAGTTGAGAAAAAGATTTAATGTATTTCCTCACTTCCCCTATATCATGACTATATTGGTCAGCATGGCTGCTCATCTCTTGAATGGTAGATGACAATCTTCGGACGTTGTTTTGAAGCTTATTAATTAGACTCATCGTTTCTTTCGTAAAACTACCAGGCTCAGCCATGCCTTTCACCAATTTTCGTAAAAGGATTCCATTGTACGAAAAACCCGGGATCTGAAACTCATGATCACAATGTGCTGTCATTAAAGAACGAGCAATCCCTAAAATATTTTCATTAGATTTTAACAGATGCCAGCAAGAGAATTCAAAGTTGTGTATTTCTTCTCTTTAGATGTTCAAAATCACCCATATACACACTCATCATACAGATGGCGCCTGCAACTAGGATGCCTGATATTTTAGCCAATCTTCTACGTGATATTTTGTCTGTGATCAGAAACCAGGGTGTGTAAGAGACGTCTCTGGGGATGTGATGCAAAAGATCAAGTCTTTCACAAACAGACAAAAACATTGTGATAAAATTATCAGAAAATGAAACACTTCGAGAGCTTCAAGATCATTGAGCTGCCGTAACATCTTTTAGTGTAATTGTCATCTCTACTTTTAGTAATTTCCTCCACTGCGAGATTTACCCTCAAACTGATCATTTATGTCTTTCAATGACTGTACGATTCAGTGTAAAGTACGGAAACTCCAAGGCTGATAATAATAACAATAAACATATTCTTCATATCTCCATTTTCCCTTGTATAAAAGGCTCTCAAAAACTTTTGATTTCAAGTACACCTTAGTGATAGGGAGGAGGCCATCATTGAATGTAGTTTTCTTTTAAAGTATAGCATGAATCTACCAGCTTATGGACAATGTTATGGATCTCCTCTCTCTCTTCTATGTCTCTCCATCTCTCAAGGAACATTATGTATTCCTCACGTATAAAGCGAAAACCAACTTTGGTCACGTGTATCTTACTATCTGCAAAAAGTTAATTTAAATATATATCTCAAGTTCAAATATTAAGTACTCCTTGGCAGAAAGGCATCAATTTCAGGTGACTGACCTGGCTCCATGTCAAATGAAACATTAAAATTGCCCCAGTAAGTTGAACCAACAAGTCTTTGAAGATCGTCAACTATTGTCCAGTAGAGAAGAATTTGTGTCTCTGACTCTGCCATCAAAAAGTTTATTGGGACAGGAATTTCCAATCTTTTCCCCCAAGACTAATATGAGCTGTTACCATGTGATAAGCTTCCATATAGCCATCAACATTGTGGACAGAAATAGCAGCACATACAGCAACTCCGACCCATGGGCCTTCGAGTAACGAAGATTTAGAACTTGGCAGCACAAACCCTGATGGAATTTCTCTTCCAGCACCAACTATCTCAAATACAGCTTCAGGCGTCATCCAATAGTTCGTCCGTAACTACATTAATCACAAGATTAAGTGGTTACTGTGAGTTGATGTTGCATTTTGCAAAAATCAAGATAAAGCCACTAGATGTGAGACTTGAGCAGTGTGTGTGGTGATTTTAATGTCATCGGGACGTTTTGGGGGTTAGGGTTTACCTAATACCAAATGAAAAGTTATAATATACATTGATACAAGTTAGGAGATGTGTAGCGTACACTTGATCAAAACTATTCTAACTTCTAGTTAAAAGAGACCTTGGTAGTTCAAGAGGGCGAAGCCATAGTTATGTGAAAACCAAAGAAAACCACGGAAACAAATAAATAACTCATAATTTTTTTGTTATTTTAATTGTAAAATGTTATTTAAGTATGTGATACATATATGTTGAGCATACATACGAGAATGAAGAGTCTTACGTATACGTAACACTATGTTGAATGAAAAATGGTACGTTACGTAACCTATGTGTGAAGTATATGGAAAACCATACTACGGTTTTCATTTGATTCATAACTTAATTTATATATACTCCACATATATATAGAGGTAATGATAAAAAAATTATACATTATGTGATCGTTTTCATTGGTTTTCTCTAGTTTTCTCATAATTTGTAGTTCTTTATCCTATATATATATATATAGATAGGATCAAATGTTAACCTTGTTTATTGCGATAACCCATTAACCCAACTAGTGGTCAACAGCAAGCCACGTCACTTTAAGTTAGAGTTACAGTGGTAAAACTAGTGTCACACGACAAACATTAAATTTTGTTTTCAATAGAGCAAGACTATACTCAAATTAAAAATATTAAAACGATCTATTTAATCGTGTAATTTGTTTTAAAAATTAACATCATATAAAAAAAATTAAGAAGGTTTTAAAAAATATGTGAAGTTTTATTAAAAAGGGAGGGAAATTTTGAAAATGATGAGAAAATCGTTACATCAATGGTGTAACGCAGTGTAAAAGTTAGTTACATTACATAATTGTGGTGTAAGCGTTTGCTACATTAAGGTTAACGAGTTACCGTAATAAACAAGGGTTACATATGTGTGTCTGTGTGTGTATCATGTTTGTATGTATGTGTATGATAGACCTTGAGGTAACTGTTTAATATTTCTTCTGCCATATAACTGTCACGTTTATTCACTGCCAATTTAGGACAGTTCAAACATGATACAGTGGCATGATTGTTGAAGCCTGATGCATGAAATTTAGATATATCAACCCCTTCTGCGGAAATATGGTAATTGAATCTACTTCGAGGTCCATAATCCATGTCTTCATCTACTATAGAAAGTTGTGGTAGTGACTGAAGCCTCTTACAATTATTCAAAGAAAGCATTCTCAAGTTTGAAAGGAGTCCAATACTTGCAGGAAGCGAAACAAATTCATTTCCAGATAGATCCAAAGTTATCAAGTGACATAACAAACCAATACCATCAGGAACCACAGATAGATTGCAATAACTTAGATCAACTTCTTTTAAATCTGATGACAATGTATCCAAACTGGGGTTTAGAAAGCATCGCGTTTTGAATGACAACCGGCATCTACTTACATTCAAGAGTCTTAGTTTCCTTAAACCATAAATAGAAGATGGAAGAGCTTTAATAAGGGTTCTACTGGCATCAAGATTCTTTATATCACACATCCCCTCCAAGTTTTCTGGTAATTTCTTGATACTAGTTCCATCCACATACAGATGCTCCACGCGCTTCATATTCTTTCCGAATTCAGGAATGTATTTAAGTTTTGAGCAGCCAGAAAGAAGAAGTGCCTCAAGAGCTTCCATTTCCATACGACTTCTGCCAAGGCTTTGAAGACTTGTACACCCTTTGAGATTCAAGTAACGTAACCTTTTATGGAGAAGAACTGATTCATGTAGCCTTGCCAAATTTGTGCAGCCTTCAAGATTTAATTTAACAAGATTCGATGCTGATGTCAAGTCTGGAATTTTGGTCAAATCCTTTGAGAAACTAAGTTTAATAGATCTCAAATTAGGAAGCTCCTGTAGTAAGAGAGTGAAATTGTGAGATTACTAACTTGCAGATCATAACTGGAAAAGTGTTAATGAGAGGCAATTACTTACTAAATCTTTCTTCCAAAGTGTTTTGAGTTGGCTAGAACACGTTTCCAGTTCATAAATGTGTTTTGGTTCAAAACTTGAAGGAAAGGACTTCAAAGAACATCCAAACCATTCAAGAATTCTTAGATCATTGGAAAGATACTCGAGTCCTTTAGGGAAGTGTACATTACTAATTTTGAGAAATTTTAGTTTTGTCATCTTTGAGAAACATGTAGGATCAATTATGAAGCAATCATTCACTTCACCCTTATATAGCTCCTGGTAATGACTTCAACAGTTTGCGCTCCCTGGTATAAACAAGCACAACAGTTAGTAACATAATTATTTATCCCTCTGCAGGAAAAGATTGTGTGCTGATTACTTAGAAGAGTCAAAAGAGTTAACCTATTTTGACTATTAAAAAGGGCTAAGAGCATTTAATATTGTAGTAATTCTAATTTGCAAATTCGTTACAACATCAAGATTTTAGAGCTTAAAATGAGAACAAATCCCTGTCAAATATTAATTTGAGAGATATATAGGATTTGAGTTTGTAAAATCAGATATGGACTACATTTTTGGAGTAGCACACATTTGAAATATAACTAAGATTGATGTAATTTCCTACTCGGATGTTTAAAGCCAATGTATCTTCATGTGACTTGATTGCAATGTGCTTCTCGTCATATCTATGTGATTCTGTGCGAACAATTTCCCAACACATTTGTTGCAGCAGATCATGCATCCACACGTTATCTTCAAGATTGATAGTTATAAGACACTTATTCATAAGATCAGTAATTCCACACTCAGAGTGCAAACCAATATTGGTTAGTATATCTTTTACCAAATCTATGTTTCTCCCTTTCAAGAAACATGCAATATATATGAAGACATAACGCTGATTTTTATCCAGTCTTGCATAAACTACTTCAAGCCTTCCAAGCACTTCTTTATCTGGATATTCTTTAAGTTGCATCAGCATATCTTTCCAGTAGTTTTCATTCTTCCCGCATAATAGCTTACCGTAAACATTAAGAGCTAACGGAAGACCGCCAGCAAGCTTCACAATATCATCAGACAACCTCTCATAACCATGTGTAGGATGGCTTTGATTGAAAGCTGATTGGCAAAAGACACTAAGAGCTTCATCACCTGTCATTTCCTCGCACAAATATATTTCACTTATTTATGAAGATTCAGCAAGTCTCTGTTTGTTGTGGTTACTATGATTCTGCTGCCAGGTCCAAACCATTCAAGCCCCCCAGCTAAATATGCCAACTGGTCAACATGATTTACATCATCCAGCATGATTATAACTTTAAAACGACGTAGCTTTGTGCCCAATAAAGTTTGTCCATCAATAACATTTGGAACACGAATGTTATTCTCCATTAAAATGTCTTCAAGGAGTTGTTGTTGTAGTTTGCATAAAGCACTACTATCATTTTCTTTGGAAATGTCCTTGATGTTTCCAACAAAACTACTTCTTCCAAACTTATTTTTAATCTTCTTATAGACAGCACCAGCTAAAGTAGTCTTACCGATTCCACTCATCCCACAAATCCCTATAAAAAGAACTTCATCTGATTCCATTCTCAAAATTCTTTCGACTTCATTCACTCGTGACTCGATTCCCACTACACTATCATTGGGAAGATCTCTTGGCATGATATCAGACAAGTTGCTTAAGACTTTGCTCATAATTTCATCTACGACATCCGCTTCTTCCCTGCAGACATGATAAGGTAACCAGAAGAATCATGTTAGTTGCGCTAAGAATGCTTAGTTCTATGACTTCTTCCAATTTACTTTAAAATGATCGATAATGTCGATAAAGAAAAGCTTGTAAAACTGCTACCTGTCTGCTGTCACGTGCACTCCCGAGATAGCCCCCACTTGTCTGAAAGCAGCTCTCCATGTTTCCACCTTTTGTGGTGCAATCTCATGATCGGCTTCATGAGCGGCAAATACTTGTTCAAAGTTGTTGCTTTGATGTCGTACGTCAGAGGGAGACACATGATAGAAAACAGGAATAACCGTCAGCTTGCCTTGTTGCATGCAATCAGCAATCTTTGCAACTTCCTCCAAACACCATTTTGATGCTGCAAAACTGTTGGATAAAATCACAATGGCAATTCTTGATGTTTCTATGGCCTCTAGGAGCTCGGGAGCTATGGGCTTCCCAATCTCAAGATCCTTGTCATCTTTGAAGGTTCTAATGTACTCCTTTTGAGTTAAGGCCTTGTATAAATGGCTGGTGAAACCCCTACGAGTGTCCTCACCGCGAAAGCTCATGAAAACATCATAACCTTCTGATACTGTTGTTGAAGATGATGGAGCATATTGCAGCATCTACAGATGTTACCACAATTAGCAGATTGAAAGCAGTTTTATAAATAGTCAACACCTAAAAGATGTTATCTATCAAGGATGAATATAAAACAGCATCAAAGTTTAATAATAATAATAATAATAATCTGGTGTTAGTATTGCAATTCATTTGTAAACTAGATGAACTCCTACATAATCAAATAAATGTATCTTAGTATGTGAGCCTTACAGATAAATATAGTGTTAGTGATAAGCCATTCGATATTCAGAATTATCCAAAGGGGTAAATTAGTTACAAACCGTGCAACAATATAGCAAATTGATAACAGAAGATGGTGGTGAAAACTGACCATGGTAGCCGTAGCTGGTGTCACCGGTGATAATGAGGGAAGATGTGAGGAAATAGCAGAGTTGGAAAATCAGAGTGATCAGTTACTCTACTTTTGGGGTTGGATTGATGGTTAAGAACATGGAAATTTCAGTGAAAGTTTCAAGGTCGTACGATGACTTTGTGGCAAAATGTCAAGATTATGGGTCACAATCAGTGTCGATGTATTACATTTGAATATAATTAAATAGGATAAATAACAAATGTTAATAATTGTTTATTGTAATAACCCGTTAATCAAACTAGTGGTACACAGCAGGTCACGTAATTATTGTAACTTAAAGTTACAGTGGTAAATTGTGATCCACAATGAACTTAAAAAAAATTTTGAAAAAATATAGCAAAAATATACTTAAAATAAAAATATTAAAATGATCCATTTAATGGTGTAATTTATTTAAAAAAATAATATCATACAAAAAGTTAAGACGCTTTTAAAAAAGGGGGAAAGTTTTTTTAAAATGAAAGGAAAATTGTTACATCAGTGGTGTAACGCGGTATAAAAGTTAGTTACATTACATAATCATGGTATAAGTGTTTGTTACATTAGTGTTAACGGATTATCGCAATAAATATGAGTTAACAACCGTTCCTACCCCTACTTAAATAAATTGATAAATAAACATTAAAATGCAATTGAATGTACACACCTGTATTGCTTTTGTACAACCTGAACGGCCTTCTCCCTTTAAATATCATTTTGGTTCTCTTTTCAACAGGGAGACCAGGTGTGAGGGGGCACATATGGCGGTGGTTATTTGTAGGCACAGGATCGTTTGTACAAAAGGGATTTACTGAAATGACTGTAAGCTATAAACAAGCTTAGGGGGTTTGGGCCCTTGTTTCGGCCAAAATCGCCTTATTTAATGAGTTTTTTTACTTTTAAAGTTATTTTTAACTTTTGTTAGACTTTGTTTAAGTACTAGTTTTCATCCCGTTTATATTTTGAGACCCATTCGGATTTTGTATTGTATTTTATATTTCTGGAAAACTTGGAAAGTTTATTAAGTTTCTTAAAATTTATAAAAATAATTTTCTCTCTATCACAAGTTAACAAGTATGTATTAGTGTGTGAAAATTTCTGATTCTCAGTATTCTAGCGAATCAACGATAATTAGAAGAGTTGTTGCTACTATTCATTGTGAATCAACAGGTTCACTTGTTATCTCGTTTTGTTTCTACATCAGGGAGATGGTGATGATGGCGCTCCAGCAGTCATTGGTGGTAGACGGATGATGCCTTTTTGTTCTTTGCTGAGGGAGGCGGGAACGATGACGTGCCCGGCAGCTGTCATCGGTGGCTACAATTAGAAGAAGACGTCTGAGGTTGGTATGAGGGTCGACACAGCAATAGGCTATTGGCATTTTTGAGCTGAAGACCTAATTGTTTGAAGAGATACAAAGGGTAGAGAAACCCTATTTTGTAAAAAAAAGATAAGGTTATTCCAACTTCCATTATTGAAGAATTCCATATGTTAGAGTCAGGCAAATCAGATGGTTTCTTTGAATTTGAGTTATGTACAAATATCGTATTATTTATTGGCTAATCAAAGTTGGGTTTTAAAAATTGAACTGTGTATTATTTATGGTTCTATTAAAAGGCTAACTCTGAATCGGTAAGAGGTTAATGTATTTGTTTCAAGAAAATACAGTCTTTTAATCATTTCATTCAGCTCTGAATGATTAAGCTTCCATACAATGCTCAACCAGTAAGAGGTTAATACGGATATTTTTCATAACACATCAACCATCTCTCGTTGTCGTTCCTCTCGTCATCCATCCAAGAGGGGTCGCGACCCCCAATGCTCGCCGGAACTGAACCCTCTGCATCACGAGCCTCCCTCCATCGTGAAACTTAACCCGACCACCTCTAACACCTCTATCATCTATCGTCGATACACTCCTCGCCGGAGCTCATCTCAGGTTTCTCTATAGCACCCATCACCGCCGTCCCTTCTTTTCTCCAAAAGGGTTTCTTTACAACAATACAACACCTCTTATATAAAACAGAAGAACCTATTAGTAAAGATTGATTAATGGTGATGGTATCTAAGAATTAAGAAAAAAGTAAAGGAGGATAGATACAAAGAAGATAAAGAACTGATGATGATAGTTAGGAAAAGAAGTGATGATGATAGACACAGAGAAGAGAAAGAAGTGATGATGATAGTCTAAAGGGTAAAATAGTCATTTGAAATAGCTATTCAGAGATTCAACCAAATATCACTAACTGATTCAGCATTTATTGGTTTAAAGTCTTTTGACCAGTAAGATCTCTTAATGATACAGTACTTATTGGTTCAGATTTTGCCAAAGAGCTCCTTAGTGTTGTTTGAATGAATGTTACTGTATGTGTATGGTTCTGAACTGTATGTGCTGCTTAAATGTGGTTATTGTAGATTAATATGTATGTATGTGGGTATTGCTTTAGTGTTGTTTATAATAGTGTTTTGATTTCTTCTTACTTTGTGATGTTTTTTAGTTTAATTTTTTATCCATGTTTTGTAAACAAAATGAGTTTTTTTTTTTTTTTTTTTTTTTGTTGTTGCTTGAATGAATGTGTGGTGGAAGGTTTGTGCTCCTTGAATGATGTTATCTTATATTTATCCATATGTATAAATTTTTTGTATGTTGTTGGTCTCCTTTTAGTGGAGTATATACCCTTTTTATTCTATTAGATAGTTGTTTTATTGTTCTTAATCTGTTAGTGTTGATTTGTTTTGATTTTGAAATGCGGTTTGCATTATTGGTTGGGTTTGTAAAGGGCTTGTAGCTCCACAATGTAATTTAGAGATTGTTTATCTAACTTTTGTTGTTGCTTGACGAATAGTATTCTTGTGTGTCTCTTGTAGTTTAATTGTTTGTTAATACATGCCATAAGTGTTTTAGAGGGTGTATGTTTTGTTTGACAATAGCTTACAGTCTGTGTGAAAAAGCAAGATAAATGTATTTGTAGCAAGACTCCTTCATAATTATGAGTTAACCACAACAAGAGAGGACTCTTCTTTTGCAATCTTTTGAAACCAAGTGTTTTGTAATATCAAATGCAGATTAAACTAATGTATGTATTTGTACCTCACAATACACCGGTCATTGCTATTTGCTATGTATATAAATGTTAACCTGTTACAATATGTTTAGAGACAACATGTTCACAAAACGTGTTGTCGTCGCAACGCGCGACAAACAAAATCCTAGTTACTTTTACAATAATGTTTTACAAAATGTAAATGAATAGTGTTATATTATTATTAATAATATTAATAATGCGCAATGTAACACCTAACATAGATTAGTTTCGCATTTTCATTTTTTCTTCGAGTAACATACCAGCGTCACGTTAGTTTTCTTTTCATTTACTAGGTTTTCTTATGTTTCTCTTGGGGTGTCGTCATATTTTTCCCTTTTCCCTATATTTTCAAATTTAATTTATTTTTAAAATTCGTATTTATATTTTATATTTATAATTAAATTAACTAAAACGGAAAATTAAAATATTAGTTTAAAAAAATACATCATAATATAATTTAATAAAATAAAATAACATCTAGTACGTGAATTGTCATCCCCAATGTTGAGTATTTTCACGCTTTCTTTGTAGAACAACTTCTAACATCGTCACGGAATACATCAGGTGGTCTTTTAAGATGAACTCTACGTTCGTTTGTTGTTGTTCTTCCAACACTTGTTGTCGTATAAATCCAAACCGAACTTGTTGTTCATCTAGCATAAGACGAACTTCTCGTCTAGAAGTCAATAAAGAAAGGTTTAGAGATCAGTGATGCTCGGTGAAAATTCATCCGGGCATGGGTTTTCTCCAATGTCCAAAGTACTCATATTGCATTCACTATACTTTAAAAAACATACAATATAGCTTTTAAACATTAAGTACAAATACCTATCGGATAAGTCATAGAAGTAATTTTTTTAAAACTTTAAGGTTCTTTAACTTTATTAAAACCTATAGTACAAGTTTTTAATGCATAGTTTATTTTGTGTTTTAATACATGTTCTTTCTTTTCTTATCATGGCCCCACAAGTTATCTATATCTACGCTTTACACCTTTTCTTTATTTATTTGTTTTTTTGACACATTTATAATTTTAAATTTTTTTGGTTTTTCCCTCTTATAAGTTTTCAAATTTAATATTTTATAAAATTTCAAATATGTCGTAACAATGCACTATTATATACATTTCGCTGTAAATTTATTCAAAATTAAGTTGTACGTCACAATATACAAGTTATTGAAACACAAACACACAAGCTGTCATTGTAGATTTCATTATCAAAAAGTGCATCCACGGCTTCTATTAGAGAATCAGACACTCAATTGGCTTAAAAAGCATACAACAAAGCTTTTAAGCTTTAAGTACAGGTACAAAAATAATTTTCTAAAACTTTGAGGTGGTTTAATTTCACTAAACCTAAAGTGCAATTGCATTTAACCTATAGTAAAAGTGTTTAATATATAGCTTATTTGTCTTTTAATATATGTTTTTTTTTTCTTTTCTCTTTACGGCCTCTCAAGTTATCTATATGTACACTTTATACCTTTTACTTATTTATTTAGTTTTCCTGACACATTCATAGTTTTTAAATTTTTTGTTTATCCTCTTATAAGTTTTCAAATTTAATATTTTATAAAATCTTGAATATGTCATTACTATGTACCTATTATTATATATGTTTCCAATAATTTAATTCAAAATGACGTTGTATGCCACAATATACAAGACATCAAAACAAAAACACACAAGCCGTCATTTTTTTATTTAAGTTTTTAATTATTTCTATTTCTTTTCTCTTCGTCCTAGAACTGTTTGTTTTTCATCGTCTTACGCCCCACCTCCTTTAACGTGCGGGTTCATAGGGCGTAAAACAGGGTCTCTTACTAGTTATATATTAAAACAAACCAAGCATTGGCTCATTGATTCGGCCACCTTTGCAAAAACAAACTTGTGTGGGTTTGAAGCCTATCCAAGGTATTCCATTTATTTGTTTTAGTTTTGTTAAAACAAATTTTATTTTAACTTTTACTTATTTAAATTAATTTTCGCATATTTTTATATTTTTCATAATTTTAAAATACAATGTTTTCTTAAATTTTATGTATAGATTAGATTATTTTTATGTAAGACCATGTTTCCGGGAGACATCACAGTTGGTCAATCACAACACAGAACAGTTTACATCATCTTATTTTCAAGAAAACATTATAGTGAAAATTTTAAGACATTCATTACATAACTAACTTGTTGGTAAATAAAATATTTTGTTAAATAAAATATTTCAGGCATAAACCAAAAATTCAATCATTTAAAAATCAACTCATCATTTCATAAACTAGCATGTTAAACTTTAGATGTTGAGAAGCTTGAATCCCGTGCCCACTCATCCTTAACCCGTTAACTCGCTTGTCATCTAATATGCATTAAAAAATCAATGTTACTGAATAAGTTGGAGTTTTATACATGGTAAAACAAGCTTTTATACTTTCCGTACATAAACACACAATAACCATACATACATGTTCACATAATCACATAGCTTTCATCACATTCATTATCTTCTTTTATTCTTCCATTCATTCATTTATTTAATTATCTTTTATTTTTTTTACATCTATGCTATTACTATACCTATAAGAGTCTTGAGCATAATTCTCATGGTAATAGTGAGCAACAGATTCCACAGCCATGACCATACAATCGGCACAAGTGCAAGACCACGTAACATTTGGTAATGACAACACGTGTCAACCCCGTATCAGGCTCGAGCGTAAAAGTTGTCCTGAGTTGACCATGCATAATTGTAAATCAATGCCATTCCATTGTCATTGCTTGCAAGACTTTCCATCCGTAATTGAGCCCATGTTTCATTTCATTAGATTTCATTGTCATTCATTATTCATTAATCTTCCACTTTGTTTTATATAATACTTTTCATCATTTCTATCATCATATTATACATTTCATACCATATACATATACATGCATGAGGTGTAAGCTATCATAAAGGTAAAGCATGTAGGAAGTCACATCATAATAAAAGTCATCTCTACGTCAAATTAAACCTTGGTCAACTATTTATCAATGATATGTGAAGAATATATATTAATTATTATGAATAATTATTACAATTTAGTTTCAAAAAGGGACTACTAAACCAAACCTCACAAAAACGACAAGTGTATCGGTCATGATATAGTGTAGTTTAAGCACGTCCGGATATCAAATCCAAAGACACTATCAACGACTCTTAATAATAAACTTTACCGAGTTTTAACCTAATTATGAAATTGATACTTTTTACTTAAAATTTATAGAAAATAAATTTGATTACTAAGAAGACAACTCTTTTGTAAACAACTAGAAATACTCATTGAAATCAATGATGGAAAGGCAACTACTTAGATTAGAAAATCCTATTGTCTTTTTAAACTATCATCGAATTTAGACCTAATGGTAACCAAATGTTTAGATTACAACTACTTTGGAATAAACTAAACAAGCTAGATCTCCTCCTAGACTCACTAAGCCATTTAATAAGTTCCTAATAGTCGTTTGAAGCTCGTTTGTTTTAATTAAACTAGATCACCCCCGGTCTCATCATTTTTAATATGTTAATGTATCCATAAGCTATTTTACCTCCCCGATCTTAATAACACAACACCCAAAACCCATTAATGAATTTTAAGATGTGGGATAATCCTATTCAACATGATTAAAGACTCAAAAGCACAAGTTTTAAAGTTAATTAGATAAAATTCACTCCCATGCAATTCTAACCTAATTAAACAAGAAATCTTTGTAAAGTTGACACCTTTTCAACTCTCGATTTCAAAGTTGGTTAAAACATTGAATTAAATTACGGTTAATCCCAAATCCCATGACTAATTATTCCTAACTTAGTCACATAATCATCACAAACACAAAGTAAGCGACTTTAACATGCTACCCTATTCAACTAATACAAAATCCATTGAATAACCAAGTATGAGGGTCAATCATCAATCAAGTATCAAACAACATCTAAGATCATGCATAAAATTGAATTTTCTAATAACATATAACAATTGAGTCAATAAACCAAAAAATAGAAACCGACAATATAAGTAGAGGCTATGTTTTATATTTTTTGTTTTCTTATTATATTAAATTATTTACGAGGGTAGTTTGGTTAGTCTAAACTAACTAACAGATCGAGAAACTTAACACTGCCTATGCACATTCTTTGCACAGTTAGGCCCTCTTCAGTACTATTTTTAAAAATAGAGATCAAACGTGAAATATATGCAAACCCCAATGACTACCTATGTGATATGTTATCTTTGTTTAAGGAGCATGTGAAAACTTCAAGCCTGATTCTCTATCTAATCTAATTTGCAAATGAAGTTGTAATTAATTATATTGATTTTATTAGTAAATTCTAATTTGTTTGTTACATTGGTTGTTTATGGAGATGTTGGTCAACTGGTCCAACTAACCTATTTAATTTGTTTTCAAGTAACCAAATGGTGGACATAAACAACAGGACATATAGCAACTCCAACCCATGGGCCTTCAAGAATTAAACCCTCAAAACCTGGCTGCACAAATGCTGATGGAATTTCACTTCCAGCACGAACTATTTCAAATACAGCTTCAGGTTTCATCCTACAGTTCATCAGTAAATACATATATGACAAGATTAAGTATTTACTGAGGGTAATAGATCTTAAATTAGGTAGCTCCTGTTACAAGAGAGGGAACAAATTGTGACTTTTCTACTTTGCAAATCATGATTGAAAAACTATTAATTGGGGTATATATACAGACAAGTACTCACTAGATCTTTCTTCCAAAGTGTTTTAGGTTGGCTTGAACACATTTCAACTTCATAAATGTTTTTTGGTTCAAATGTTGACGGCTGGACTTTAATGAACAGCCATACCATTCTAGAATTCTTAGATCATTGGAAAGATACTCAAGTCCTTTACAAAAGTGTACATTACTAAGAGCATTCACAATCCGTTCCCTATAATTATGTGAGTGTATTCTCTATATTATATGGTATGGTTATAAGTGGTTGTGAGTGAAGAATATGGGAAATTTATTGTTCAATCTGTATTTTTGGGAAACACTGTTCAAAACCCTATAATGTTTTTAATATATTTTAAGTGGTTGTGAGTGAAGAAGAAAGAAAAAGTCATGATAAAGTTAAAAAGAAGAGAGAAAAAGTCATGATAAAGTTAAAAAGAAGAGAGAAAAAGTAGTGATTTTTTGTATAATTTATATGGATAAAGATGAGGAATGAGTTGTGAATGCTCTAATACAGAGAAATTTCAGGTTCGTCATCTTTGAGAAACATGCAGGATCAATGAAACGATCATACCTTATAGGGATCCTGGTTAATGACTTCAACAGTTTGTGCTCCCTGGTATAAACAAGCACAACAGTTAGTAATATAACTATTTCTCCCCACTGCTATAACACATTACATGTTGGTGACTTACAAGTGTCAAGAGAGTTATCTACTTTGACTATAAAGAAGTGCTAAGAGTATTTAATGTTGTAGTAAATTTTGACTTTCAAAAGCATTACAACATCAAGTTATAGAGCCTAAAGTGAGAACAGTTACATGTCAAATATAAATTTAATTTACAGATTCAGAGATGGATCAGTTTTTGTAAAGTTACGCGCATCTGAAGAATACTGAACTTGATATAATTTCTTACCTGAATGTTTAAAGTCGATGTATCTTTACGAGACTTGATTGCAATGTGCTTCCCATATCTAATCTGATTCCTTATGAAGAACTTCCCAACACATTTGTTGAAGAAGATCATACATCCACAGGTTATCTTCAACATTGATAGTTATGAGACACTTGTTAATAAGATCCGATTTTCCACGGTTAGAGCGCAAACCAATAGTTTTTAGTATATCTTTAACCAAATTTATGTTTCTTCCGTTTAAGAAACATGCAATAATATTGCTGCAATATATATGAACACATAACACTGATTATTATCTAGTCTTGGATAAACCTACAAGCCTTCCAAGAACTTTTTCCTCTGGGTATTCTTTAAGTTGCTCCAACGTCTCATTCCAGTAATTTCATCCTTCCCGCAAAATTTCATACCATAAACATTAAGAGCTAATGGAAGACCGCCAGCAAACCTAACAATATCATCAGACAGCTTTTCGTAACCATGCGTCAGATGGCGTTGATTGAAGACTGATGGGCAGAAGAGACTAAGAGCTTCATCACCTTTCATTTCCTCACACACATATATTTCATTTATTCTAATGAAGATTCAGCAAGTCTCCGTTTGTTGTGATAACTGATAACTATGATTCTGTTGCCAGGTCCAAACCACTCACGTCACCAAGCTAAATAGGTCAACTGGTCAAGATGATTTATATCATCCAGTACGATTATAACTTTAAAACGACGAGGCTTCGTGCCCAATAAAGTTTGTCCATCAATAACATTTGGAACACGAATGTTATTCTCCATTAAAACGTCTTCAAAGAGTTGTTGTAGTTTGCATGAAGCACTACTATCATTTTGTTTGGAAATGTCCTTGATGTTTTCAATGAGACTACTTTTTTCAAGCTTACATATTTTAATGTCCATATAGACAGCTTCAGCTAGAGTAGTCTTACCGATTCCACTCATCCCACAAATCCCTATAAAAGAACTTCACTAGAGCCCATTTGCAAAATTCTCTTCACTTCATCCACTCGTGACTCGATTCCCACTAGACTATTAGGAAAATTTATCTGCATTGTATCAGGTAAGTTCCTTAAGATTTTACTCACAATTTCACTGACGACTTCTGCTTCATCCCTGCAGATAACAAGCATGAGATTAGGTCAACAGTCGGCTGCGTTAAGATCTTAAGTTCAAAGATTTTTTTTTTCCCAATATACAATGATAAAGGTCTAAAATATAAACGCTAGTAAAACTGCTACCTGTTTGGTGTCACATGCACTCCCGAGACTGCCCCCACTTCTTTGAAAGCAGCTGTCCATGTTTCCACTGTGTGTGGTGCAATTTCAGGATTGGCTTCATGATCCGCAAATCCTTGTTCAAAACAGTTACTTTGATTACGCACGTCAGAGGGAGACACGTGGTAAAAAATAGGAATAACCATCAGCTTGCCTTGTTTCACGCAGTCAGCAATCTTTGCAATTTCCTCCAAACACCATTTTGAAGTTGCAAAATTGCTGGATAAAACCACAATGGCAATTGTTGATGTTTCTATTAACCAAATTTTGACAAACGACGATAAAAGAAAAACATTAGCAGATGGGTAAGTTCACTCTTCCTTTTCATCAAAAGGATTATTTGACCCATAAACATTCATAATCAGATAACTTTAGGTAGAAGCAACTTAGCCAAACATTAGGAGTCGAACACTTGTAAGTCAATTGGACTATAAAAGTTATATGAATTTTAGCTTACATGGCCTTAAAAAACTTCCAAAATATGAACGGAACCTTGTATCACTATCATGGTGACATTGTTGCAAGCTATGCACTATTCTTCATCAATATCTTTAATCACTTTGTTGTTCTTAGAATAATCGCTCTGTATCTCGAGAATCAATTCTGCATTTAAAAAATACCATTAATATGAGTACCTTCAAACACGTTATAGCCTTGAAATGAAGGCACATATACATCGACTACCGAAGAAAAAAAACAGAATCAATGACTATATACAATCAAGACCTTCGTAAATATATAAAACCAGATGATGAAAACTTTATTGATATGAGCGAATGATATAAAGAACACCCACAAATATAAAACTAATTAATCGAAAGCTCAAATTAAAACATTATCAAACGATTCTTGAAATTTTAGAATCGCTGAGAAATATAGACAGTGACCGATTATTCACTCTAGCTCCATGGCTCATCTAGCTCCTAAATTAAAAAAAAAAAAAAAAAAAAAAAAAAAAAAACAAATCAATCAAGATAGATTCTGGTTTATGCTTCCAACAAAAGTCGAAGCTCCATTTGATGAAATCAAAGCTCCAGTCTTTTATGAATCTACATCTTCACCCATATTCATTTGCCAGTTTTGAGAGAATTAAGGGAGAAGGGTTTCTAGTATATGATGAAATGAGAAGGATTTGTGTGAGAGAAATACCAATGGCAAAGTGCGGAGGGGAGAATGGAGAACGTGGTTAATCCAGTGAAATCAAGCAACCATCAATAACTACTTCTAAAAAGGTGTAACCGTCTACTTAACACGGTTTGCATTTAATATCAACAAGATTCAACAATTAGAAAATCTCTTCTGACAATGAAATACATAATGTGTGAGATCAACAGGGTCTAATAGATTGAAAGTTTGCTTAAGATGGATCATGTTTGCTTGTTTTCCACTTCATCTAATTAAAACATAATAATCATATTATCATTGTTTTAAAGAGTACCTTATGATTACAAAAACTAAGGAATGTATATTAAAACTCATACACTTCTTTGTTCTAATTCTATAGGCAAAGTTGTTTCGAAAATGATTATGTTATAAACATTTTTATCAATAAACTTGAATCTTGATACGTAGAGTTGCCCATAAAATAATATTTTTTTTAATTCTGTACACAATGTTACATCGAATTTAACTTTTATCAAATAACGACAACATGGATATTATAGCATCATCTTTTGAAAGTCGAGAAAAAGATTTTACATGCTTCTTGGCCTTTCCTATATTACGACTATATAGGTCAGCATGGCTACTCATTTCTTGAATGGTATGTGACACCTTATGGATGTTGTTCTGAAGCTTATCAATTACAACCATCATCTCCTTCTCCTTCTCTTTGACATAACAACCAGACCGACTCATCTTGTTCACCAACTCTTGTAAAAGAATTCGATTGTAATAAAATTCTGGGATCTTCAACTCATGATTACCATGTGTCTTCATCGTAAACCCTCCATTCTTCATGGGATGAACTGTAAAAGTTTTTAACAAATATTGCAAAAGAGATCTCAAGGTCGTGCATTTCATCTCTAATTTCGGATGTTCAAAGTCACTCATAAATACAACCGTCATACAGATAACACTTGCCATTAAGATGCTTGATATTTTAGCTAGGACCAACACTAGCACCTTCTCTAATTGAATGATACTGAGGTCGCTTCTGATGAAATGCAGTAATTGAATTATTCTCCTACGAACAGGAAAAAGAAGTTTGATAAAATTATCAGAAAATCCAACACTATGAGCAGTTTCAAGATCATCAAGATGCTGTAGCATCTCTTTATAACTGTAATTGTCAGCTCTACTTCTGACCACAATTTGCTCCAGTGCCAACTTTACACTCAACCACCCATCATTTATGTCTTTCACTGACTGTATGAAATCATTGTAAAGTACCGAAACTCCAAGGCTGATTACATAATAATTATAAACATTCAGTTTACGCCTCAATGGACTCCCGCATCCACTTATAAGACTGCAATATTCTGACTTGATTTCAAGTAGACCTTTAGTGATTTGGTAGATGCCATCCAAGGAACCTACTCTTTCATACTCAAAAATGAAATCTATCATCTTACCAATACCATGATGGAGGTCTGAATCATCTTCACAAGCACCCATACAGGGTTCTAAACCCCAGAGAGAATATGCAGGATCAAACCAATTTTGATGGTCAACAAAAGCTTTATGTTGCTTAAGGCGCATTATGTATTCCTTACGTATAAAACCAACACCGAGTTTTGTCATGTGTAAATTACTATCTGCAATAAATTGATTCAAAGTCATTAAGTGTGCGTTAAACATCTTTACTTCAAATATTATGTAATATTTATTTCGAAAAAAATATGTCATTTTCATGTGACTGACCTCCTGGGTCCACGCTAAATGAAACACCAAAATTTCTCTTCTGACTTGAACCTACAACTCTTTGAAGATCATCAGCTTCTATCCAATAAAAAACTATTTGTGTCTCTGCATCTGCCACTATGAAATTTATGGGGACGGAAATTTTCCATTGTTTCCCCCCGAGACGAATATGAGCTGTTAGCGTGTATTTAGAATCCATATTGACATCAACATGGTTAACAGAAATAACAGCACATATAGCAACTCCGATCCATGGGCCTTCGAGAATCAGACCGTCAGAACCTGGCTGCACAAACCATGATGGAATTTCACTTCCAGCACCAACTATCTGAATTACAGCTTCAGGTGTCACCCAATATTTCATTCGTAGCTATATAAATGACAAGATTAGTATAAATCTACACATAGACACACACACGCATATAGATGGATGGATAGATAAATATAGAGAGAGATAGAGAGAGATGACAGATCTCAAGGTAACTGTTTAATATTTTTTCCGCTAGAAAACTGCCTCGTTTCTCCACTCCCAGTTTAGGACAGTTCAAACATGATACGGTTGGACAATTGTTGTGGCTTGATGCGTGAAAATTAGATAGATCCACCCCTTCTGCAGAAACATAGTAATTGAATCTACTTCGAGGTCCATAATCCAAGTCCTCATCTACTAATGAAAGTTTTGGTAGAGACTGAAGCCTCTTGCAATCATTCAAACAAAGCATTCTCAGGTTTGAAAGGAGACCAATACTTGCAGGCAGCGAAACAAATTCATTTCCAGATAGATTCAAAGTTATTAAGCGACATAATAAACCAATACTGTCAGGAACCACAGATAGATTGCAATAACTTAGATCAACTTCTTTTACACCTGATGACAATGTATCCAAACTGGGGTTTAGAAAGCATCCCGTTTTGAATGACAGCCGGCATCTACTTACATGCAGGAGTCTTAGTTTCTTTAAACCATAAATAGAAGATGGAAGCTCTTCAATAAAGGTTCCACTGATATCAAGATTCCTTAAATCATACATTTTCCCAATGTTTTCTGGTAATTTTTTATTCTAGTTCCATCGACATACAAATGTTCTAAGCGCTTCATTTTCTTTCCAAACTCAGGAATATATTTAAGTTTTGAGCAGCCCGAAAGAAGAAGTGCCTCAAGTGCTTCCATCTCCATACAACTTCTGCCAAGGCTTTGAAGACTTGTACACCCTTTGAGATTCAGGTAACGTAGCCATTTATGGAGAAGAACTGATTCATGTAGCCTTGCCAAACCTGTGCAGCCTTCAAGATTTAGTTTAACAAGATTCGATGCTGATGTCAAATCTGGAATTTTGGTCAAGTTCTTTGAAAAACTGAGTTTAATAGATCTCAAATTAGGCAGCTCCTGTTGTAAGAGAGGGAAATTGTGAGATTGCTACCTTGCAAATCATAACTGGAAAACTATTAATGAGATATACAGACAATTACTCACTAAATCTTTCTTCCATAGTGTTTTAAGTTGACTAGAACACATTTCAAGTTCATAAATGTGTTTTGGTTCAAACATTGAAGGCAAGGACTTCAAAGAACATCCAAACCATTCAAGAATTCTTAGATCATTGGGAAGATACTCAAGTCCTTTAGGGAAGTGTACATTACTAATTTTGAGAAATTTTAGTTTCATCATCTTTGAGAAACACATAGGATCAATTATGAAGCAATCATTCACTTCATCCTTATATGGCTCCTGGTTAACGACTTCAACAGTTTGTGATCCCTGTAGACACAAGCACAACAGTATGTTAGAAATATTGTTATTTCCCTCTCAGCTTGTTGGTGAATTACAAGTGTAAAGGAGGTATCTATTTTGACTATTAAAAAGTGCCAAGAGTATTTAGAGCTTAAAATGATAACCGTTCCATGTGAAGTTTAAATTTGAGAAATATTTAGCATTTGACTATTAAAAAGTGCTAAGATTAATTTTTTTTATTTCCTGCCTGATTGTCTAAATTCAATGTATTATCTGGAAAGCCATCAAACAAACCTTTGTGCTCAATGAGAGTGTATCTATGACATCTTCATGATACTTGATTGCAATGTGCTTTCCATCACATCTTTGAGATTCCGTGCGAAGAATTTTCCAATACATTTGTTGCAGCAGGTCATGCATCCACACATTATCTTCAAAATTGATAGTTATGAGACACTTGTTCATAAGATCAGTAATTCCACACTCAGAGTACAAATCAATATTGGTTAGTATATCTTTTACCAAATCTTTGTTTCTCCCTTTCAAGAAACACGCAATATATACGAAGACATAACGCTGATTTTTATCCAGTCTTGCATAAACTACTTCAAGCCTTCCAAGCACTTCTTTATCTGGATATTCTTTAAGTTGCATCAGCATATCTTTCCAGTAGTTTTCATTCTTCCCGCATAATAGCTTACCGTAAACATTAAGAGCTAATGGAAGACCGCCAGCAAGCTTCACAATATCATCAAACAACCTCTCATAACCATGTGTAGGATGGCTTTGATTGAAAGCTGATTGGCTAAAGACATTAAGAGCCTCATTACCTTTCATTTCCCCACACAAATATATTTCATTTATATTATGAAAATTCAGCAAGTCTCTGTTCGTTGTGGTTACTATGATTCTGCTGCCAGGTCCAAACCATTCAAGCCCCCCAGCTAAATAGGCCAACTGGTCAACATGATTCACATCGTCCAATACGATTATCACATTTAAACCACGTAGCTTTGTGCCCAATAAAGTTTGTCCATGAATAACACTTTGAACACGAATGCTTTTCTTCATTAAAATGTCATCAAGAAGCTTCTGTTGTAATTTGCATAGATCAGTGCTATCATTTTGTTTGGAAATGTCCTTGATGTTTTCAATGAGACTACTTCTTTTAAACATACATTTAATGTCCTTATAGACAGCTTCAGCTAGAGTAGTCTTACCAATTCCACTCATCCCACAAATCCCTATAAAAAGAACTTCACTGGAGCCCATTCGCAAAATTCTCTTCACTTCATCCACTCGTGACTCAATTCCCACTAGACTATTAGGAAAATCTATCTGCATTGTATCAGGTAAGTTCCTTAAGATTTTACTCACAATTTCACTGACGACATCTGCTTCATCCCTGCAGATAACAAGCACGAGATTAGGTCAACAGTCGGCTGCGTTAAGATCTTAAGTTCAAAGATTTTTTTTCCAATTTACAATGATAAAGGTCTAAAAAATAAAAGCTAGTAAAACTGCTACCTGTTTGGTGTCACATGCACTCCCGAGACTGCCCCACTTCTTTGAAAGCAGCTCTCCATGTTTCCACCGTGTGTGGTGCAATTTCAGGATTGGCTTCATGATCCGCAAATCCTTGTTCAAAACAGTTACTTTGATTACGCACGTCAGAGGGAGACACGTGGTAAAAAATAGGAATAACCATCAGCTTGCCCCGTTTCACGCAGTCAGCAATCTTTGCAATTTCCTCCAAACACCATTTTGAAGTTGCAAAATTGCTGGATAAAACCACAATGGCAATTGTTGATGTTTCTATGGCCTCTAGGAGCTCGGAAGCAACAGGCTTCCCAATCTCAAGTGTCCTGTCATCTTTGTAGGTTATGATGTCATTTCGAGTTAACGCGTCATATAAGTGGCTGGTGAAACCCTTACGAGTGTCCTCCCCTCGAAAGCTCATGAAAACATCATAACCTTGTGATACTGCTGTTGAAGATGATGATTCATATGGCATCATCTACATAAAACACCATAATTAGGTACTGCAGATGAACTACAACATACCAATTGACAGAAAATTGGACGCATAATCAAGAAATCAGCAGATTAAAAGCGGGTTTAATTACAGTCAATACCTAAAAGATGTTATCAGTGAGGTACCTAAAAAAAGCATCGAAGTCTAATTGCAATAATCGGGTATTAGTAATGCAAATCGTTCGTAAACTACATGAAACCCTATCAACAACCACTAAACAAAGGATGTATTGATAAATCGAATGTTAGTGATAAGCCATTTGATCTTGAGAGTCATCCAAGGGGCAATTATCATACATAAAAGTATATGAACAATTGGTGGTGAAAACTGACCGTGTGGAAGGAGGTGTCGCCGGTGTAATTCACGGCAAGCAGAGTTGGAGGTGAAAGTGACGAGTATAAGTGGAGATGGTTGCTGGTGGAGAACAGAGGAGTTTAATACAAAAGACGATAGAAAGTTTTGGGGTCTCATTGTATGTATACTTTTTTGCAAAGGTTGGTGGCAAATGTCACCGGTCAAAAAACCCCCTCAACTTTCTTTATTTGATGTTTTTTACTCTAAATTTTTTATAAAACTTTAAAAAATGTTACTTTGACCCCCTTAAGTTTTTAAAGTTCTGGATTTACCTCTGTAAAATATAAATTCGAGTCCAATACGTCAACGTTTTGACGTAAATTTTGTTCAGAAATAAATTAGGTCAAATATAAAACGTTTTAATGCTTATTTTTATGTATGCTTTGAGTTGACCTACGTTTCGACATTAGTTTGTTTGGGAACGCGTCGGGTCAATATAATACTTTTTCATTTACTATACGTTTGGACGTAAATTTAGTTCGAAAAAGGTCGGAGCGATTGTAAATCTATATTTCGACATTAATTTTGTTTGAAAACAAGTCAGGTCAAATATTAAATGTTTTTGTTCAACGGTATAAATTCAAGTTACTCTATGTATTGACGTAAAATTAGTTTGGAAACGAGTCGGGTCGATTGTAGTCTATACTTTATTACGTCACGTACAATGTCGCGGCAACGCGCGACGGGTAATAAACCTAGTTACTGTTTATTCGCAAAACGCAGTAATGCCAACCGATAAGGATAACAATAAGTTTTATGTAGGGTGGTGCTGGGGACACCGCAGGTGTTTTCTGAGAGAAACCGGATCAAACCGTCACGTTTTGGCCAAAATGTGACGGTTTGAAAACCTAGAGGTGACGGCTAGGTCAAAGTGTCACGTATAGACTGACTCCTGACAAAAGTACACTGATAAAAATGTACGGTTCTGAAACAAAAGGTCACGGTTTGCCCTAACCATGACGGTTAAGGTACGAGGTAAGTACCACTTTGAACCGTCACGGTTTGGCCTAACCGTGACGGTTTCTCGTCCATTTCATGGTATATGCACAACACATTCATGTTTTTTTTTATAAAAATGTTCATTTTTATATAAAAAAAAAGTATAGAATCCTATACTTAAAACCATACATAGTTATAACACAAAAGTAAACACTCTACTATAGATATTAATATTATAAAAAAAGTACAGAATATAACACAAAACCAAAAATTAACATCTATAGTAATCAATTTTATTCAAAAAGTTGTATTGTTTTAAGTATAGTATTCTATACTTTTTTTATAATATTAATATCTATAGTATAGTTTTACTTTTGTGTTATAACTATGTATGGTTTTGAGTATAGTATTCTATACCTTTTTTTATAAAAAATCAACATTTTTATAAAAAACATGAATGTGTTGTGCATATACCATGAAATGGGCGAGAAACCGTCACGGTTTGGCCTAACCGTGACGGTTCAAAGTGGTACTTACCTCGTACCTTAACCGTCACGGTTAGGGCAAACCGTAACCTTTTGTTTCAGAACCGTACAGTTTTATCAGTGTACTTTTGTCAGGAGTCAGTCTATACGTGACACTTTGACCTAGCCGCCACCTCTAGGTTTTCAAACCGTCACATTTTGGCCAAAACGTGACGGTTTGGTCCGGTTTCTCCCAAATTCCTTACGGTGCGCCTAAAGTTTCCCTTTATGTATTCGTTAGCATTAATCTACTCAGTAAATGTTTACTCACATTCTCAATTTAAATTTTTTTTTTTACAACGATCTCTTATTAACTAAGCGTTAACTTTCGTTAGTTTTTTTTTTTATTTTTTGATAAAAACATTGAGCCATTTTTCAAGTACTCCGCCACCCAGCATCCACCAAGTCCGTTTTTTGGTGTCTAACTTCAAACATCATCTGAAATTTAGCTCGAATGAATTATGTGGTTCAAATCAGAAGGTGGATATTGACCGGTTTTGGGTGCAGAAATTGCAGATTGACGGACCAGATAATTGATTTTATCTTTCGGCTTAGTGTTTGGCCATATAAACAGTCCACATGATCAAAAAAATAACGGGGTTAACTATCAGTTAGTAAGAGACCGTTGAAAGAAAATAAAATAAAAGTTAGGGGCGTTTGTAAATATTTCGTAAGTTGGTATTAATCCCGGCCAATAAATTAAAGTTGGGAATATTAAAATCCAATAACCCAATTATTTAAGATATGTAAATTTTATATTTAGTCAGATAGATTATCATTGTGTGATGTTCATATAACATCTATGATTTTACAGTTTGCGAAATTATAGTCATGATATCAAGTGTTTGTTGAAATGTTATACCGGTGGCGCTCGATATTAAATGGTAATTAAGTTTTTAGTTAAGTAGATGTGAAATTAACAAATTTTCCTTTAATGTTAAATGAATTGAAGAAAATGAATTTATCTATACTCTGTATATATACATATCGGGAGGATAGAACAGTCATTTGACAAAAACTCTTAAAATTAAAAGTTATACCACTTTTATAGCTCTTGGTACAACTCCTAAAGCATAACACTCTCCTAAAGTTTTGAATTCCCTCAAATTTTTAAATCCCCAAATCTATCTCTGTACCTTTTCTTCTTCATATTCAAATTCAAATGCCTCCCTCAATCTGCTTCACATTGATCGATGTCGAAGTATCAACCAAATAAAATGTAAAATGTGTGTTACTATTCACCTTAACTAGTTAGGGTAAGTAGGGTTGTCGATCCTCGTGGAATTAGTGGTCGGTGTATTGTGAATCGATTTATATGAAAACAAATAACCAAATTACTAAATTACTTAAACTAGTGCCTCTTGGCTGTAAAGATTGAATTTTTAGAATGATTATCAAATTACCTAAGAAAACAAATTGGAAAGATTCAAACTTGATTAAGAAAACAATTATAAGAAAAAGCAACCAACTTCGGATCTAGGTTTAGTTTTCGGTAATCGTTTAATTCAACTTGATGGAAAATCCTTAATAGGGATTCTGAACGTGTAATGATTAAGTGATATCAATAATCAAGACTTAATAGGTCTTAATACACAATACCAATTCAATTAGAAACCAAAACTTGCAATCATGTAATTCCCAAAAAATTAAATGACATTCAATAAAGGTTAACCAAAATCATTGTTTAAATAATCAAAACATAAGTTAAACTTATAAAAGAACTTAATAGGTTCTAAAGTTTAATCCCAACAAAGTTAAACATAAACGAAAACCTAATCACTCAAAACCTAAAACCCGAAGTCGATCACGAGACGTTTAGCCTTGCATCTTCATGGATTCGGCAACAAAATCGGATTGGAACATGGATTTGATGGATTGGAATGAGTTGGAGAAGTGGAAGAATCTTCAAGAATGGCTAAAGTTCGTTCCTTTTTGCTTCCAATGCGAATTAGGGTTTTTAGAATTGATAACCCTCCTTAAATATGATCAAAATCCGGAAAATTATACCAAAATTAAGTAAACGACGTAAGTTAGGGACGTAACTTACGTCCTCCCCCTAAAATATGTGCTCAGCCTCTGTCTTACGTCCTAAAAACTGCTGTTTTTAAGAAAGGACGTAGCTTACTTCCTTTAGGATGTAAGTTACGTCCCAGGCTAATTCTGCATCAATTTCTTCATTTTCTTCATCTCTTTTCATCCATATATCATCCAATCTTCGTGTAACCCTTGAATAAATCATTTAAGCTCAATAAACCTACAATTCAAACATAAAACAAAGTGACTACGCTCAATAGAAAAACAACGTTAAAAGCATACATTTAAACACTTAAAACACATACGAAACATGAACGTATCACATCCCCACACTTATCATTTGCTTGCCCCCAAGCAAACTTGATCATAACACTACAACTATTATTAGACAAATACGATCCAGCCATGCATTCACCTTCTGTTAGCTACGGTCCTAAGTCATGCCTAACTCACTATTTCATATATCAAGCTTTGTAATCAAAGATATCACTCTTTGAAATATGATCTATCTAACCAAGCCTAACAAGCTTTTTAATCTTCCCTATGCATGTAGTGACACCTCTCATAAGTTTCACTCCTCTCGGTTTAGTATCTGGTCTAGCAAAAGATGTGCTAGTATATCAATGTAATACTCTCAACCAAGAACAACTCATAATTACCATAAGCTTACATAATGATCGCAACTCCACCAATTAACACAAACCATGCACACATCAAAAGGTCTTGAAAGGTTATAATGTAGGGCTTAAGGTTTGGGTGCGGATAAAGGATTTGAAGTGGCTAAAGGTGATGAAATCAAAATAAGTATGTTGAGATCTTCTAAACATTGAAGCAGCACTACACAGTAAACTTGGGTGATTTTTAACCCAATTCACATTTTATTACCACTAAAACAATGCATTGACATTATGATCATATCAACCCATTATTTCCTTAACATATTTTTTTTCTTTTTCTTTTTCTTTTTTTTTTACTACTTCTAACAATATTATATCCAAGTTTCAAGCAATACTTATCAGATTTCACCACACAGGTTTAAAAAGTAAAAAGTTTGAAAGGCTAGTGGGTTGATTCGGGTTGAGACAAATAAAAAGGTTGGGGCTCAAAGTGGCGACTAGGGGATCATTTTAGGATAGGGTAATACAATTGAAAATGCTAGTACAAAGGTTCATCCTAATGCCTTAATCATTTATGAGCAATAGTTTGGTTCATGATCTCGAAACGCATCAATTATGTAAGTTCTAAAATAATGCAATTGTTCTGGTAAACACACATGAAAGGCAGAATGAGCAATCAACCTATTGATGTTCTAGCTCATTTATGGGCTCAATTCTCACAAAAAAAATGGGTGAATGGGTTAACGATATGAAAACATGCATAAAAGTCCATTATCTAGCTTGTTACCCTCGGTTAGACATCTCTATCAATTATCAGGAATCACTTTTCAAGTGAGCTAACCATGACTAAGGCCCACTGCTTGTGCATAGGTTAAGCATACTTTCACGATTTATCTTAAAAAAAAATTAAGCTTTAGGGGCATTAAAAAAATTGTTGTTGTAGATTTCAACCTTCCCCTTATCCCCACACTTAAACCATACATTGCCCTCAATGTATCTTGTAACTCATTATCGTGAAAGCATAATGTTGCTACACTAGAACCCATGTAACCCACGACTAACATCCCCTACTATGACCCACCATGACAACTACTATTTTAAACACATTCCCTTAACATAACATTGAGCATACCACCAAATACAAAACAGCAAATAAGTGTTCCTAAATTACCACACACATCATTTAAACTACTAACAAACTGAAAACATAAAGCATAGTTCTACGTTATTATTAAGTAGAAAAGAGCACATGGACCTGATCATAGGATCAGCGAGTGCATCAATAACCACCAGATGGTGGCCCTGGGTACGGTTGCCCAAAGATGCTCTCGAAGAACCCTCTTCTGACATCTCCCATGTCGAATGCATCTCCCCGATTAGAGCTCGATCCACTTGTGTCGTCTGTTGGTGGCATTGTGACTGGCAACCACACAGATGGTGTGGATTGTGGGTAAAATGGTGCCTGCTGAGTCTGACTAAAAGGCATGAGATCAGGTGACTGCCAATCAGTAATAAGGGGTGTCTTCGTGTAAGGTCGTCCATGCATGTAATCCTCTCGGTGACGGATTTTCTCTCTGTACATGTAGTCTTGGTTGCGGTAGAATTCCTGTGAATACATCATATGCTGCATGTACAACCTGTTTCTTTCTATCTCTTCAGTTTGTCGATCAAACATCCTTTGTTCTGGCTCTGCCCATCTTGTAAACCCAACAGGATGAGCTTGAGCAACTGCAACCCTCATCCTGCGCTGGTATGGATCATCATCTTCCACTTCTTCATTCACTGGAGCCTGTCTTTGCCTTCCTTCTTCCCTTAGAGTGTCACCTTCTCTTATACCTGATATTCCCTCTATCACCTCAAGATATCTCCCACTCTTCTTATTAACTAACTTATGCGTCTCCCTGCTCTCTCATATGACCAACCTGATGGTAGATTGCTTATTTTGAAAGGAACATGGGTCACCTTCTTTTTCGCGGCTCGACTTGGTAACACATTTTGCTTTTTGAAAAATTTGGCTAACAACCGACAATGCGGGATAGATTTCCTGTCAGATTTCTCTCGCGATTCCCAAATACCCCAAAGGATCAAATGCCTTGCAGATAAGGCTGGCTTCCGGTGACTAATGCGTGCAGTACCATCACCTCATATAATCTCACCTTAGCCTTGTCACCTAACCTAGGTAACACATTTTGGTTCAGAAAAATCAACAACAGCTTTGGAAGTGGTTTCAAGTTTGCCCGATCGAGTGACCATTTTGCAACATTTATTCCTTCAGGCACGTGAAACATCTCATGAATCATGTTTCGCCACACTTCTTCTTTAGATACTTTACACGCTAGCATTGCATCAGATGGATATGTGTATGGTGATCCATCAGCTGTTCCTGTGTCAAAGTTTGCAATTCGATTCAAGTTAAAGAATGACAAGCTCACTGTTTTACCATTTACCTTCCCGATAAGTTGGGTTGTAGATGGAGGAGAATTCCCAGGCTCCTTTTTCAAAGTCGACATCCATTCCAATATTGCATTCACATAAATGTCCTCAACCCCATCATTGTTGAAACTTAAGTGTTGCTCCCATCCAAGTCGTGTGAAGCATTCTACTACTCCAAACCTTTCAAAATCGGGTCGATAAATTTGACGCTCACAGATCATTAGCTTGTCAGTGGACACTTGGCTCTTTTTCATTTTCTTTAAGTACATTTCTGCTTGCACATCCTCGCCTTTAAATGATGATAAGCGGCGGTTCTTTCTCCAAATTGGAAGACCATCATCTTCATACTCTTCTTCATCAGGATCCACTTCCTCCATGGCATCCGCGTCTGATTCCCCCTCAGAATCCAACTCCTGCATTGCCACATCTTCTTCTTCAGAGTCTTCGATGTATGTTACTTTCACCCTCTTGGTTCGAGAAGAGGATGCAGCCTCCTTCCTTTTATCCTTTCCTGTCGGAGCATTAGTTCGCGCCATCGATCCTACAAGAACACAAATCACCATTAATACATCATTATTACGCAGTAGAAAAACTCCTTTAGCCCAAATGTACCATTTTCAGTCACAAAACAGAGTTCATTGATAAGTTGATAGCAATGGTGTCAACTACATGAGTCTCATACACCTATATTACCCATGTAAAGAGTGTTCTTAACTTATCCTTTCTACTCTTTCAATTTCAAGCCATGTCCTTTTAACATACATTCTTAATTGTCACACACTTCCCATAACTATAAGCATATGATTCCCATACCCACACTCTAAGCATATTCATTACATCAATCATGCAATAATGCTTCCTAATCAATGAAATCAAGCAATGATGACATACCTTGGTAGTTTAGAGCGTGTAATGTGATATGACTTGAAATTTGACGAAACTCCCTAAAACTCCCTCAAAATTCGTAAGTTTTGCCTTGCCAAACCCACAACCGGTTGCAAATCGGGGGAAACTACTCCGTGGGTTTTGTAGCTCTTGAAAATCTAAGCAAAATGCATATAAGGATTGCTTGATTTGGTTAAGAATTGATGGGGCATCGGTGAAGGGTAAAACTAGGGTTTTGGTGGGTTGTGTTGAAGAAGATGAAGAAGAATGAAAGAGGAGAAGAGAGAGAAGTCGAGATTGAGGTATATTGTTGAAAGGTTCGGAAGTTTTGAGTGGTTGGGGTTAATTGATCTGATTTTTGGACTGTTTAAACCGAGTTTTTGGAGCAGGTTGTGACCAGACGTAAGCTACGTCCAAATGGACGTAACTTACGTCCTCTTCTGTTTCCTGATTCTTTGCTTTTTGGACGTAAGACAGTGAGTTAGGACGTAGGACACCATCAGGACGTAAGCTTACGCCCTATAGGACGTAAGTTACGTCGTTTTGACATTTTTCAATTTTTTTTTGGTGGTTTAACTTGTGTGCACCTCCACCCCTTTGGAAAATTTAAAGTTGCCCTCAACTGGAATCTATTGTAAGCATACCTGGGTGTTATGTTCGTACGGAGAGTGCATCAAGCGTTTACGTGTAACCTGTTAAACCAACATTTAAACTAATAACAAATTAAAATGAAAAGAAATGAATAAACAGAACCTCGGGTTGCCTCCCGTTAGCGCTAACTTTTTCAAGTCGTCAGCTGGACTTTCTTGAAATTTCAGGCATGCAAATCACCAATCGGTGAACTTAGCACTAAATTCACCATCGCGTCTAATGTCGGGTTTAACTCGACATCTTCCAAATATGGTTTTAGACGATGACCGTTTACGACTTGCCTTAAATGGTCATCTAGATCTTCAACCAATGTCGCCATAATTCCTAACACGCTTAATCACATACGGTCCCGTCCATTTACTTTTAAGCTTACCTGGAAAAATTTTTAAACGTGAGTTAAATAACCATACTTTTTGACCTACCTCAAATGTCCTTCGTTTTAATTTAGCGTCATGAAGTCTCTTCATCCGTGCCTTGTATGCGCTAGGGGTCTCGTAAGCATCATCCCTTAACTCCTCCAGTTTAACCAAACTTAGTTTTCTTTGTTTACCTGCAGCATCATAATCGACATTAACCTCTTTCACTGCCCATAAAGCCCGATGAACCAATTCAACCGGTAAATGGCATCCTTTGCCATACACTAATCGATAAGGTGTAGTACCAATAGGTTTGGTAGACCAATCCTTACGGTCGGTTCGTACTGTTTTTTGTAAAATTTCTTTAATCTGCATGTTTGATACTTCTACTTGCCCACTCGTTTGTGGATGATATGGTGTTGCCACCCGATGGTCTACACCATATTGTTTAAGAAGTTTTCGAAAATTAAAGTTTTAAAGTGGGATCCCCCATCACTTATGATCACACGGGGAATACCAAACCGAGAAAATATGTTGCTTTGGATGAACTTACAAACAACAGCATGATCATTTGTTTTGGTGGCAATCGCTTCGACCCATTTGGATACATAATCGACTGCCACTAAAATATATAAATTACCAAACAAATTTGGGAATGGGCCCATGAAGTCAATTCCCCAAACGTCAAAGATGTCAAAAACTAGAATTGGCTGCATGGGCATCTCATTCCTTTATGAAATGCTACCCATCTTTTGGCAATTTACACAATTTTTAGCAAACGCATATGCATCCCGAAATATAGTAGGCCAAAATAATCCTGCACATAAAACTTTATGTCCTGTTTTATGGCCGCTAAAGTGACCACCACAAGCAGAGGCGTGTACAAGCCCTAAGACATCCTTAATTTCTGAATCTGGCAATCTGGAATGCAACGTCTGATAACTTGATCCGGTCCCACTTTAAAGAGATCTGGGTCATCCCAGATATATTGTTTAACCTGTGCTAAAAACTTCTGTCACTTTTATTTTTGCCAATGTTCTAGAATGACACGTGCAACATAATAATTAACAATATCAGCAAACCAAGGTAATTCAGAAACAGTAAACAAATGCTCATCTGGGAATGTCTCGTTAATTTCCAATGTGTTATCTTGATCAGTGTTTACAATCCTAGATAAATGATCTGCAACAACGTTTTCACTGCCTTTCTTATCCCGAATCTCTAAATTAAACTCTTGTAGCAACAAAATCCATCTGATTAGCCTCGGTTTTGCATCTTTCTTTTCCATCAAGTAACGCATGGCACTATGATCCGAGTAAATAATGACCTTGCTCCCCCAAATGTAAGACCTGAACTTATCAAGAGCATAAACAACTGCAAGTAATTCCTTTTTAGTAGTTGTATAATTTAATTGAGCCCCATCCAGTGTTTTACTGGCGTAATAAATTGCCACCGGTTTCTTATCTACCCTTTGTCCCAACACAGCCCCAATTGCAAAATCACTAGCATCACACATTATTTCAAAAGGTAAAGTCCAATTAGGTGCTTGTAATATTGGGGCTTCAACCAACTTTTGCTTTAATGTAGTAAAAGCTTTAACACACTCATCATTAAACACAAAAGGCACATCTTTTAAAAGTAAGTTGCAAAGTGGTTTTGTAATTGTGCTAAAACCTTTTATAAATCTCCTATAGAATCCGGCGTGTCCTAAAAATGACCTAATGCCTTTTACATTCGTGGGAGGTGGTAGTGTAGAAATAATTTTGATTTTAGCATGATCAACCTCAATTCCACGTTTTGACACTACATGACCTAACACAATCCCTTCTTGAACCATAAAATGGCTCTTTTCCCAACTCAAAACCAAATTTGTTTCAATACATCTTTTTAAAACCTTTGTTAATTGAATTAGACAACTTTCAAAAGATGGGCCGAAAATTGAGAAATCATCCATTAAAATTTCCAAAGACTCCCCAATCATATCCGAAAAGATACTCATCATGCACCTTTGAAAGGTGGCTGGGGCATTACATAGTCCAAATGGCATTCGCCTAAATGCAAAAGTGCCATACAGGCAAGTAAAGGTAGTATTTTGTTGGTCATCAGGGTGAATTGCAATCTGATTATATCCTGAAGAGCCATCTAAGAAACAATAAAATTTCTAACCTGATAACTTCTTAATGATTTGGTCAATGAAAGGAAGTGGAAAATGATCTTTAGATGTGGCTGCGTTCAACTTCCGATAGTCAATACACACTCGCCACCCGGTGACAGGTCGAGTGGCAATGTGTTCACCATCTTCACCTCTCACAATCTGAATGCCTGATTTCTTAGGCACAGTTTGAGTAGGACTTACCCATGTACTATCAGAGATTGGATACACAATCCCGGCATCCAACCACTTGAGCACTTCTTTTTTCACCACCTCTTGCATATTAGGGTTAAGCCTTCTTTGAGTGTCTTTGAAAGGTTTTGAGTGTCAATGGAAGGACTAATACCTTTGAGATCCGCAATTGTCCATCCTATCGCTGCTTTATGCTCTTTTAAGACATTCATTAACATCTCTTCTTGATCACTTTCCAAATCTGATGCAATGATAACCGGAAGGGTTTGATTGTCTCCCAAGAATACATACTTTAAGTGTTTGGGAAGTTGTTTCAATTCTACTTTTGGTGGACTCTCCAATGATGGCTTTAATTAAGAATCAATGTGTTCTGGTAGAGGCTCCACCTGATGAGTCCATGGTGGTCTTCTTTCATGCACAGCAGACACTTCATGTTTCTTTTCTTCTTCATCCAACTCATATGCATGTTCAGCACCTAACCTGTCACAAATAGCACACATCTCCTCGATGTGTTTCTTATTTCTATGAGTCTCACACCCGTCCATAATGTCCGCCATAAAGCATTCATTATCAACAGAGGAGTTAGTTGCTTTGTCATAGACATTGACACTTAATTTACGATTACCAAACATCATGTCAACTGTTCCATCTCAACAATTAATTTGTGCATTAGCAGTTGCTAAAAATGGTCTACCAAGTATGACATTAGATTGTTTGGTTTTGTCAAATGATGCATAATCAAGAACTAAGAAGTCTACAGGATAGTAAAAGTCATCCACCTTGACAATGACATCGGTTACTATGCCACGGGGGAGTTTCATTGTGAGATCGGCCAACACTATCGTAGTATTAGCTTTTTGTAAAGGACCAAAGTCATATTGGTCATATAAACTCCCCGGTAGAATACTAACACTAGCCCCAAGATCGAGTAACGCCCGAGCAACTTTAAATTCACCAACTTGAATAGAAATAATGGGCGCTCTTGGATCTCTAAGCTTAGGTGGAAGATCACCTGATAAGATTGCACTTACATTTGCTGGAACATCAAGTTTCTTAGGAAACTTGTGAGTTTGTTTTTGAGTTCACAAATCTTTTAGGTATTTAGCATAAGTAGGAACTTGTTTTATTGCGTCTAAAAGAGGTAAATTCACTTTAACTTGTTTAAAAATTTCCCACATCTCTTCTTGTTGTGGACCTCTTTTATTTACTACCTTTTTTGGTTCAATTAAAGCTGAGGGATAAGGAATGTTATTATTCTCACTTGCTTTATCTTTACTTTTAATTACGTTATCTTTTAAAATCGGTTTAGTTACCTCTTGAAATGTTACCTTCTTTGTTGATTTTGTTGAAACAAGCTCCTGTTCATCTTTACTATCACTATTGACATCTTCCACCACGCCTTCTATGAAGGGTGGTGGAGGACCAACCTTATTATCATATACTTTACCATTACGAAGAGTACTTACCTAATTGATTTGCACGTTTCTGACATTCTTTGTGGCGGATCCTTGATGTTGAGGGTTGATTGTAGTGTCACTTGGCAATTTTCCAGGATTTCTTTTGATTTGAGCCACGTCCTCTGCCAATTGACCCACTTGTTTGTTTAATGCTTCAATAGCTTTGTCTCTTATTTCATTTTCCCTCTTGTTCTCTTGCATGTTTTCCTTCATCATGTTCATCAAAGCATCCAACTTTGCATTTGTAGATTCTTCCCCAATAGTTGCTCCAGGTTGAGAATTAGATTGGTAACTTCGTGATGAGCTACCTTGCTGCCCTCCATGGTTGTAACTCCCTTGATTATTTCCTTGAGCATATGAAGTTCTTTGATACCCACTTTGATTATAATTCCCTTGTGCTCGGTTATGATATGTTTGAGCACCTTGATTATTGCCTTGGAAGTTAGGGTTCATCTGATTTGAAGCATTTCCATACTTAAAATTAGGATGATTTCTCAACCCCGGATGATAAGTATTGGAATTCATATCGAATTGTTTTCTATCTCCATAAACTTGATTAACCTCCTCTCTTCTTTCCATTATCACTTGACAGGCATCAATGTTATAACCTAACTCGCCACACTCTTCACATACATCATACCCCACATTTGCAACCTCCTTTGCACCCGTTCGCCCTAACCTTGCCAATTGTTTCTCTTGTGCTGCAATTCGCTCTTTAGTCTCATAATCGACAGTGGTTGATTTTGCTTAATTTGGTTTAGATCGTCTACTATCAGAGGCTTGTGCCTTAGAGTTTCTACACATCCTTTCTAAAAATTCCCAGTTTGCATCTTCATGATTAGAAAGGAATGTGCCATTGCTTGTGGAATACAAATACTTCCTTTCCTCGTTTGTCAACCCAACGTGCAATTCCGTGATGTGGACACATACGGATAAGTTCCTTAAACCTTGTGAATGCTTCATGAAATTGCTCCCCTGCTTGTTGTTGGAAGGATCGGATAGCATCTCTTGCATCACTAGTTTTACCCATCGAATAGTATTTATCCAAAAATGTTTGTTGCATTTCTTGCCATGTGTGAATACTATTGTCAGGTAAGGTGAGAAACCATTGTTTAGCTCTATCTTTCAAAGTGAATTGAAACAATCGCAACCTCACTTCATCTTGTGTGAAATGGTTTCCACCAATAGTGCTACATATGGCATCAAATTCAGCAAGATGCACATATGGTTCTTCTGTTGCAGTGCCTCTAAATGCAGGAAGAATAGTGAGATAATGAGGACGTACATCAAAAGCTCTTCCTCTACGATTTGGAGGTGCAATAGGGTTTTGGTTTTCAGAAATAGCCGGTTTGAAATGGCTATCCACACCTTGTGCTTGAGCTCTTTGAGGTCTTCTTGGTTGGTTGACATTATTATTATTCCTTCGTGGTTGATTGACAGGTGGTGCATTCCACCCATGATAATCATTCCCCCAATTGTTATTTCCATTATATCCGTCACCTCTACCGAAATTTCCATCCCAAGCATCATAATTGGCATCATTATAAGGCTCTTCATTGTTGTTCCATTCATCCTCATAGTCTTCATCACCCGTGTGAACACTATGCATGCTCACACGATCAAACTCATCTCCTTGGTTGAGGTTATTGTGATTCATGTTATTGTTGGGTGGTGGTTGGTTCTGGTTGTTGTGGCGGTTGTTATTTGGTGGTGGAGGTGGATTAGGGTTTTGATCTTGGTTATTAGGAGGGAGGTTTGGGTTTTGAGGTGGTTGGTTGTTTGGATTATCCATGTGAGTTGAATTAGATGAACTATCAGCTGCTTGATCAATAGCTTGTGAAATTGATGTAGTCGGTAACCCTGATCGATGAAGAACATGATTATACCGTCCTGATTTCTCTATCTCTGGATCGAATACTAACGGTGATTTCCTACCCGAATATCGAGTATGCATGCAACTTGTCACCTACACACTGAAAAACACCAAGCGTAACACGAAAATAAAAACAAATTAATTAAAAATAAATAAACTAAAATTTAAACAAATCAACTAACAAAACACCAAGCGCACCGATTCCCCTGTAACGGCGCCAAAATTTGATCGATATCGAAGTATCAACCAAATAAAATGTAAAATGTGTGTTCCTATTCACCTTAACTAGTTAGGGTAAGTAGGGTTGTCGATCCTCGTGGAATTAGTGGTCGGTGTATTGCGAATCGATTTATATGAAAACAAATAACCGAATTACTAAATTACTTAAACTAGTGCCTCTTGGCTGTAAAGATTGGATTTTTAGAATGATTATCAAATTACCTAAGAAAACAAATTGGAAAGATTCAAACTTGATTAATAAAACAATTATAAGAAAAAGCAACCAACTTCGGATCTAGGTTTGGTTTTCGGTAATCGTTTAATTCAACTTGATGGAAAATCCTTAATAGGGATTCTGAACGTGTAATGATTAAGTGATATCAATAATTCAGACTTAATAGATCTTAATACACAATACCAATTCAATTAGAAACCAAAACTTGCAATCATGTAATTCCCAAAAAATTAAATGACATTCAATAAAGGTTAACCAAAATCATCGTTTAAATAATCAAAACATAAGTTAAACTTATAAAAGAACTTAATAGGTTCTAAAGTTTAATCCCAACAAAGTTAAACATAAACGAAAACCTAATCACTCAAAACCTAAAACCCGAAGTCGATCACGAGACGTTTAGCCTTGCATCTTCATGGATTCGGCAACAAAATCGGATTGGAACATGGATTTGATGGATTGGAATGAGTTGGAGAAGTGGAAGAATCTTCAAGAATGGCCAAAGTTCGTTCCTTTTTGCTCCCAATGCAAATTAGGGTTTTTAGAATTGATAACCCTCCTTAAATATGATCAAAATCCGGAAAATTATACCAAAATTAAGTAAACGACGTAAGTTACGTCCTTAGGGACGTAACTTACGTCCTCCCCCAAAAATACGTGCTCAGCCTCTGTCTTACGTCCTAAAAACTGCTGTTTTTAAGAAAGGACGTAGCTTACTTCCTTTAGGACGTAAGTTACGTCCCAGGCCAATTCTGCATCAATTTCTTCATTTTCTTCATCTCTTCTTCATTGAATAAATCATATCATCCAAACCGTGCAACCCTTGAATAAATCATTTAAGCTCAATAAACCTACAATTCAAACATAAAACAAAGTGACTACGCTCGATAGAAAAACAACGTTAAAAACATACATTTAAACACTTAAAACACATACGAAACATGAACGTATCACACATACAAATACCGTGAAATCGGACTTTTTTTTTAAATGGGGTATTTAGAGATGGGGTGTTGACAAGAGATGTTTTTTTTGTTGGAGTTGTACATTAGGGGTACCCACCCCTGTCATGGACGGGTATTAAGTCGGTCAACTAAAGTAGATGTGTGTCATGTAATGATGTCAAATCAATGCCAGAACTTGCCCCCGCCATGAGCGAGTTCTCCGCAACCATTTTCAACCACATATTTTACCTAACAATGAACCTCTATTCATCTATATATAAACAAAAAAATTCACAAATATCACTTACCACTCAACCTACTACAACTCTTTACTTAATACTTTTCTTTCAACTTCAAATTTAATATATCATTTTTTAATTCAAAAAAAAATAATGAGTTGGAGAATTACACCGGTCAACTAAATAACAACTTGTTATTTTTAAGTGGTAAGCATAGAACTGATTATTATTTTCGTGATCCAGAAAGTGTTGAAGGAATTTATTTTGTGAATATATGTGATGCAAGTGGTTTTATTTTTTGAGCGGATTTATAGGTGATATTGCAAGACTTTTGTATACATGTAGGTAAATATGTGGTTTAAAATTGTTATGGAGAACTCGCCCCTGCCATGGGCGAGTTCTGGTACTGATTTGACACCTATTCGAGAACTCGCCCATAGAAGGGGCGAGTTCTGTACTTGATTTGACTCCACCCTTGATGAATGTGACAGTCTATACTTGATTTGACTTCACCCTTGATGAATGTGACAGGCAGCAGTTGACCAACTCAGAACCCGCCCATAACAGGGGCGAGTACCCCTAATGTCCAACTCCAACAAAAAAACACCTATTGTCAACAACCCATCTTTGAATACCCCATTTTTTTAAAAAATTCGTTAAGTCGATTTCATCAATTCCATTTAAAAATAAAGAAGGAATTCATCATGTCTATTTCTAAGATCTCCCGACACCGATAATCTTGATGTATTTCAATTTCATCAATTTGGAAACCTAATCCTAGATCCGGATCTCTAAAGCACAAGATGGGTTCAAACCCTGAGCTATCTCGATTCCATTATAAAAACATTCCATTTGAGGATACTCTGTTCTATGAGAATCAGACTCAAGTCGTGCACAAAGGTGTGTTACAGTATCTGAATTGTTTGATTAACTTGCTACTTAGCTGAGACTGTCTTTATGCATACTTTTATTGGCATATACATGTTGCATGTAGTTAAGAAATATGAGATAGAAGATGAGGCCTATGTTATACTTTTTGGTTGCTGAAAGAAGAAACTCACAAATTTGAGTCCCGATACATGGATAATCTTATTGGTAATTTTACTTACTTTTGCTCCTACATGACAATGGCTTTGAGCTATCTGAACTTCATGTAATCATGTGTACATAGATTATTAGATGATTATGTTGTAATTTTGGACATAAAATAATTATTTATATGTATTTGTCATGTAAATAATTATTTATTTATTGGTTTAAATTCTCGTTTTATAACGAACTATACCATGTCCAAACTAAAGCTAATATGAATTAGAATCGATGCTCGAAGTTGAGTGGTCGGAATGAACAAAGTGAAACTTGGGTGATTATAATAGGAAATTATTGAAATTTCTTATATAATGCTAATAAAGCCATGTATTGATTAACATGGATGTTTTATGTTTTGACCAAGTCTTTTAATAAATATTATGAATGCTTTTTATGGTTTAAAATAAGCATTAAACATGTCATAAATGAAATAAGAGTTTTAATTTGATCTCATAAAACATTTCATAAATCAAATAGAAGTTTTGGTTGTGAATCATAAAACTCACTTTAATGTGAATTCTTTAGCATGAGTATATAAAAAATCTATTTTCTTTAGAGTCAACAAGTTTTATAGAAATTTAAAGATGGGCATTCTTTAAATTGTTCTTCCTACACCATCATCTTTAACCTTTTTCATATAACATCATAACACATATTTTACCCGTGATCTCTCGGGCCCGAGGCACTCTCCGCCAGTACATACTGCTTTGGTTGTTGTACCCTGGGAGACAGACATGTTGTCTTGAGTAGAGACGCGAAATTTGTTTTAAGGGACCCGTGTCTAACACGATCCTCAGCCACAACCGTCAATCTTTTGTTTGTTAATTGTTGCAGTCAAGAGGTATAGTTGAAGATTCGAACGTGATGAAGACTCAAGTCAAGAATACTATATGAATACTCGTTGGAGTATATACTAAAGATGGATGTTCAAATCAAGTTTGGTACATAAATATTGTTATATTTATTTTACTAGTTGTATTTGTAAACGGTATTGTACTAAAATATTTCCCATGGCTAACGAGAGTATCGTTAGAATTACAATCTTATAAAATAAAAGTGAACCTACTTCTTACAGATTATATATTTATATATTACTTTGTGACAGGTGGTGAAAAAGAATCTGAACGTTAAGGCTAGGAACTACCTTCGATTGTGAAGGAATTAATCAGAGACATGACACACGTCTCAGCAGAATGAAGTGCAGGTTTTGACAGATCCATCTAGAAGTGGTAGAAAAGTTTTCAGATTTGAAAATGCTTGTGTTTTAATTTCAGCCATGGTGCTAGCTACCAAATTAGGTTGTACATTGGGTGGGCACAAGCTACAAATATAACTATAATAAAAAGTTGATTTTTTTATCACTATCACTTTTGATGGTTTTTTAATATAAAATTAACGATAATGCTTTATTGTTTCTCTAGATAGAATGATTTAATAGTGTCATGTTTTATAGTTTAAGTTTAATAAGTACTATTATGGTATGATGATGATGTTGAGTGTACATTATGGAGTGTCACTACTGTTTTGATATCAATTACCTTTAATTTTTTTGCTTAAGGTCTAATGTTTTATGTGTGGAATATGACTCGTTTGAGGAATGTGTATGTTTTTTCTTGATGTTGTCTTATTTACACATATGGGTCGGTATATGTATGGTTTCTTGTGCAGTCCTAATCGTATATTTTGTTTCCTCTTTTGGCAGAATGTAGTAAATTTAGATATGTGAGAGCTGATATGTGTGTATATGCATGAGAAATGATATAAATAATGCAATCCATTTTCTCAATCTGGGTTTCCTTTATTTTCTCAACCAGGTTTCTCTTTGGTAGACTTTTGTGAGTATGTTTCTTGTGCACCAAATGTTGGCAAAATTTTGGTGCACATGGGTTCTTACTATTAGTTTTTAAATGCTTTAGGTGTTGCTCATTTTGTATGCACACTACTTTATACCAAATGGACGTCAAAACCTTTGGTCTTAATATGGATGACATTTATTTTATAATCTCTAGATAAATTTATTCATTTGACATGAAACATAACCCAAATTCATCTGTTTAGAAAATTTTGTCTCCACCGTAGCAACGCGCGGGTTTTCTACTAGTATAGGGGAGAGATCAAATGAAAACTATGTTTATAATTAAAAATCGTGAAAACCACCACTACCCAATTACATAATTTATAATTGATTTAATTTTTAAATTGTTTAAAGTATATTTGAGTAAATTTCAACCTTATATTTCAAGGTCATTATATGTTTTTTAATATAAACTCCAAAGAACGTCGATAATGATGAAAGACTTACGTATACGTAACTTGTAGGAGCTATATGTACGTAACACTTAGTTGTACACTTGTTAGCACGTATTTACATATACATAACCCATACATGTATGTAACTCTTACTTATACACTTTGCAACACGTACTTATATATATGTAACCCTTGGTTTTCACGGTTTTTAATTATAAACATGGTTTTCATTTGATCCCTCCCCTATAGGGGAGGGTTCCTGAGTAAACCAATACGGAAACCAATAACATAATTCATAATTTTTTTGTTATTTTAATTGTTAAAATGTTATTTAAATATTTGGTATATATATATATAGCATACATACGAGAATGAAGAGTAACACTATGTCGAATGAAAAATGGTTATGTATACGTAATCTATGTGTGACGTGTATTTAAAACCATGCTACGGTGTTCATTTGATTCATACCTTATTTATATACACTCACACATATATATAAAGGATAGTGATAAAAAAATTCATAAAGTGTGTGACCGGTTTCATTGGTTTTCTCTAGTTTTCTCTAGTTTTCTTATAACTTTGTGGTTTTCTTAAGATCCCTCCTCTCTCTCTCTCTCTCTCTCTCTATATATATATATATATATATTGTTAATTACACGATTGGTCCATGTGGTATGTTCATATTGAAGTATTGGTCTAACTTTTAAGAAATTATATTATTGGTCCAAACTGTTTGCCAAACCGTAATACGATTGGTAATTAACACTAACTTTTGTTAACTTTCTTATTTAAGTGAATGTGAAAAAGACAAATATACCATATAATATAATAATAATATAATTTATTTAAAACCCAACCACCCCCATCCCCTTCAATTAAACCAGGCATAACACTCGCGCACCAACCCCGCCCGCGACATCCGTCACCACCCTCCTCTGCTGCCGGAGACAACCACCGCCACCACTGGCGAAGTCAATTAATCACCACAAAAATTAGATTTGATTGCCACTAGCTTGGCACCACAATCCTTCCCATTCATATCAGATCTGTTCCGACGCCACTCAAATCGGATCTGGTCAAATGATTGGATGGGGAGGCTGAGTAGAGAAGAGGTTGATAGGGTGGAATTAGGGTCTTGACGGGTCTTGATGGGTCTTGTCGGTCTCGCTTGATTGTTGATTTGGGACTTAAAATCTTGGATTTGACCGGATTCTGGTGGATATGTGGCCTTTAGCCGCCAACAGTGATGATCAGTGGTGAGCAGGTAGGGAGATGGTGATGGTGGTAGCAGACTCGCAGTGGTTGATTGTGGTGATATGATGGATGGTGACGATGGAGATGGTGTTTGGTTGTCGGTGGTGGGTTAACGTCGCTGGTGGGTTGCTCGTGGTGATGGTGGGTTGATGGTGATCATATGTATATTATCAATATATATATATATTTATATATATATATATATAATTGTTTAATTAAAATAAAGTGGGGCCCATATAAATTAATTTATATTTTATATATTTTGTTTTTTAATTAAGGGACATATAAGTCTTTTAACATTTACTTAACCGATAAACTTAATAGAGGTTAGTGTTAAGCACTAATCATGTAAAGTTTTGGCAAACACTTGGACCAATGATGTAATTTCTTAAAAGTTCCGATCAATACTGCAATATGAGCATATCACAGAGATCAATCGTGTAATTAACTCATATATATATATATATGTGGACCCCACTATTTTAAGATTAAAAAATAGACCTAATATAAAGACACATAAAATGATATATTGACACCCCGTTATTCGTCACGTATAGTACTACATGTGACATATAGCTTCTTATTTCCAACACAACCTAGTGGTGGTCAAACCAGTCATTCAAGCAACCTTATCCACACTGTGTAGAACCATATATTGCACATAGATTTTTAGATGATAGATCGTTGACCCTCACATTCGTCATTTGTAAAGACTATACGCCACGTATGGCATTATATATGTTGTATAGGTTGTTCATATATGAAACATACAAATACTGTATGCCACATAGAGATGCCACCATACAACAAAAGAAAAAAGTTGTACGAGGGATGCTATACACAACGTATAAACGCCACCCATACGACAATCATAAGCTATACATGGCACATAGTGTTATACTTCATGTATAACTTTTTTTTCTAAAGACAGGTTCTCATGCGAATTATTTGACGCCACAATAGGCCCCAATGGAGCCGCCACAACACCTGTAACATTCTCGACACATTTATAGAAATGTAAGACTGCCTGAATGTGTGAAGACATTGTTATTGGAGGTTGCTCGAACCTTGCAACCTTAGAGTCAACAGATCGGTTGGCTGGAGGATCTTATACATTAGCACATTCGGCTCAAAATGATGTGGGCACGGGCTGCTGGTATCGAGCCTCCTAAGTTGCCATTTGACACGATAGCATTTATATGCATCATAATTTGGTGTCTGTTTTTTGTATTGTTATTTGAGTTGTATGTTTTTATATGTTATTATACATGTACAAACCTATGTTATAGGGATATTTTGTCCCATTTTGGTTGTTTACATTTAAAATGGGTAATTATGTTAATGTTTGTATTGTTCTGTTGGTTGTTTATATAAATTACAAATTTTGTATTGTTCAATCGATTGCTTACTTAAATTACAAATATTTGTATTTTTTGAAGTGAAAATTATAAAATAAAATAAAATAAAAGAAGTGTTCATTTGAAAAAAAATTTTAAGCTATCATATAAAGTGTTTAAAATTATTTTTATATAAATGTTTATTTAAAAATGTATAGTTTTATAAAAAAATATTTGTTTTTAATTTTTCTACAAAAGAAAAGCTATATTAAAAAAAACTATATGACATATATAGAACTATACTACTCGTATGGACACTATACGTAACATATAGCTCTATACTTCACGTATGGGTTACATTGAGGACCAAATCTAACAAATTTGAGAAAAAAGTCTTACGTCGCGTATGGTGCTATACCCATCGTATAGTCTAGCCGTCTGACACGAATAACACCATGCGTTAGAGAATTTAAGGTTTCACCTATACGTTTCATATAGTGCTATACGAGGCATCCCCATCCTGAAACTTTTTTGTTTGTTAGACACGTATCCTTTTTTCGGCAACTAGGGGTGTAACGAGCCGTGCTGAGTCCTAGTTCGTGTAGGCTCAAGTTCGGCTTATTCTGACCTTAGAAAGTTCGAGCTCAATCTTGACTCAACTGCAGTTTTATTTCTAAAACTCGAGCTCGGCTTATCAGATTTTTTCAAGCTGTCAACTCGGGCTCAGCATGTTTATTATTAAAGTCTTTTATAACAACTTTTATATTTATATATAATTATACTTTTTATATTTAACATAAGATATATTATTATTTAATTACTATTATCATAATTTTGACTAGTTTACACCTATACCGACAACAATGGTTCTCTCCCTCTTCTAATCCACGTCACTATCCACATATTTAATTTGCAACCTACCACCACGTAATTCCCCCATTGTCCACATATCACCATCATCAACATTTAATTTGCAGACATTGTTCGTCTTTCAGTCGAAAGAGCACCAGAGACCATTATATTGGACAACCGCCAAGCACCACCTATCAATTGCAAAATTAAAACGTGGTGCTTAAAAGAATATTTTAAACTCTTGTTATTCACGTATAGAAGAGAGTATTTTTTTAATATGATTAAAAATGAAGTTATTGTTAACGTCGAAACTCTCTTTTGTATATGTATTTTTATCAAATAAAGTTAATTATTTTGCAAATTAAAAAATATATATTAAACTAAAGTCGTTGAGAGAGAGAAGTTAGACTACTTAAGCGGATAATTATTAAGTTAGTGAAGTGTGTAAGTGTAGTTTTTATTACAAAAAAATCTGTGATCGATCTCGAACCTAAAACTACCTTTAACTACTCTCAAAAGTTACGACATCATCCTTACCCTAAACTATTCAAATATTTCTCTAAATATATATACATGTATAATTTTATTAAATAAAAATAAAATACATAACTAAACATTGGGTGTTCAGGAGCTACCTATATACATGTACCTCATGTGTTTTTATCTCTTGATCTAAAAGGGAGTTGATTATTGTATCACAATAGATATTTAGATTGACTTTAATCATATCTTAACAACTTAAACGACCTATATGTTAACTTCCTTGCTAACCATTTGGTTAGATGATTCACAAGATTTTACATTGTATGAATAAACTCAACTGATATCATACCATACGTGATAAGCTCACGAATCCAATATATTATGAGTATCAAACTAAAAACCGAATATGTAATTTGGTTTTTGGCTTAATCAAGTTGTAACTAAATACTAATAACCCCTATTGAAAATAAAAGTATGGTGAGAAGCCAACGTATTTTATAACCATTTTTCATTTTGTTTTACTCTAAATCCTACACACGCACACGAGGGTGACAAAATTTGGTTTTAATGTCCAAAATCTTTTAACATGTTAATAATCCCGACTTGCAAACACAATGAGTTTTGCTCTTAGTCATATTTTTTTCTCAACCAAATTATTCAATATAAATTATGTTAAGTTTTTCAATTTAAAACATTTCAGAGGTTTTTGAGTTCTTGATTTAAATATCTATTTGTTTTATTAATTCCTAACTGTTCATTATACCATTAATATTGTGATGAACAATGTTTAATGAAATTCAATGCTTTTTAGTTAGCATGGTTAAATGATTTGATAGTTTTCTTTTGATATCATCATAAAACTAAGATCTAACACAACAAAAAACTTTTCAATAGATTTTATAGTTAATTTTTACAATGGGAATTTCACTCATACTTTCTATGATTTGACCAAAGTAAGAGTTTGTCTTTAAAAGTGTTAGTGTTAAGTTTTTGCATCTTATGGTTTACAATTTGTCCCAATAAACTACTCCGCCCTAACACCATCAATTTTGTTTGTTAGTCAGCTCCACTTGCGCCTCATATGAGGGGCATTATTTCATCTTCCTCCTTTTGCTAGCGTGCAACTTTATTTATCACAATTGCTAACCTATGACCTCGATTTCATAACATCCTCTTCCTTTCTAAGCTTTACCCTTGATTATTTCATGACATCCATGATTTCATTTTTTTCTAACTTGATTTCATTGTGTTGTGAAGAATCAATTTGTTTAAGAAATTTATTATGTAGTAACGATTAAATCACCAAATCAAGAAGAAATGATGCCTGAAGATATTGATCTGGTGAATAAGAAGAAAAGGATCGGTGTATATTTTGAAATATTCTTCATTTATTCAACCATGAAGTAAAATAAGAAATTTTAATCTATCATAATTGTCTACTAAAAATAAGTTACTTACACAATTACTAAAACACCCTTTGAAAGTAGTAAATATAAATAAATAATGAAAAAAATATGATTGGCTAAAATTGGTTTTCTCAAAACTATTTGGTTTTTTTAGTATCCCTTCTCTATATGTATATATAGGAGGGATCCTAAGAAAACCACAAAGTTATGAGAAAACTAGAGAAAACCATTGAAACGGTCACATAATTTATAAATTTTTTATCACTAACCTCTATATATATGTGTGAGTATATATAAATAAAGGTATTGAACAAATGAAAATCGTAGCATGGTTTTACATATACATCACACATAGGTTACGTATGCGTAACCATTTTTCATTCGACACAGTGTTACGTATATGTAAGTTTCTTCATTCTCGTATGTATGCTCAACATATATGTACCAAACACTTAAATAACATTTTAACAATTAAAATAACAAAAAAAAAATTAAATTATATTATTGATTTCCATGATTTTCTTTGGTTTTCACATAACTATTGGTTTTCTCAGGAACCCTCCCCTATGTATATATATTTATATATATGTATCTATAGGGTGCAGAACGAATGTTAACCCTCCTATTATGATAATCGTGTTAACTTTATTAAGATCAATCAAAATCATTATTTTTTTGGTAGAATAACATCATTACACATATAAATATATATTATTTTATGTATATGTGTAAATTCGTAATCGTAAAAAAATTACGACTAGTATAAGTTGCTTACACCAGATAAATATTTATACAGGTCTAAGTAACTTACACTAGTCCTAGGTTTTTTACGCTTATAAATTTACACATATACATAAAAGAACATATATTTGTATATGTATAATGATGTTATTCCAACAAAAAAAATTAATGATTTTGATTGATCTTCAAAAGTTAATACGATTATCGTAATAAAAGATGGTTAATCTTCATTCCATTCCCTATATATATATGTATATATATATATGTATATATACAACTGAAAATTACATATAAAAATTTCAATCCGATTAATCCTAATTAATCTCGATTAATCGCTAGTCAATACTTCATCGCTCGACTGACGCCTAGTGATTTTTACAACATTGATGTCGCTTTGTAGGTGAAGGTTGTGTCCTTAAGTGACAACAAACTTGCGTTGTCTAAGAAAACAATATAACGGTTGATATGGAATGTGGTCGGACATGAATACGATTTGCGGACATGAAACATAATCAAGGCAGATGCCAACAATTTAATATCACATGGAATGTAACAAGTTAATATAACGCCTTTATAGTTGCATCCACATAAAATAGATGCATCTCATGCAAAAATGTCAATGCATTCAAAAATGTCTAGAAAATTATAAACCACATGTAAACAACTTCCAAAACTAGCTTCAATAACAAACATGGTTACTGGAAATCATAGGACATCAATATAATTTCATTACATCACCCCTTGTATAAGCTCGAGTTATGTGATAATGCATTCCTCTGTCCAAACTCACGCAACAGACGATTCAACTTAAAGGAGCATGTATTTCAGCGATCAAAACCGAGGAACTGCATCAATCTTCCACGATAAAGATTCTATTTTAAAAAATTTTAATCGGCATCTCCAAGGCCATCACTTCCATCTCCTCTTTTGGAAATTGGGGCGTAGTTAGAATTAGGGTTCTTCCTCTGCGCAAGCGATTTCAGCATTTTTCCTTAGAACTGCACCAGGTGATGGATAAGGTCGTTGTTGAAACAGAGGACCCTACAAATTATCACTGATTTAATAGTCTGTTCCAAACTCGTAAATTTATGGTTTTTTACGTAATGTCATTACAATTGTGGATGATTCCATATACCCTCTCAAAACCTGGCCTAATATCATGTTTACCCCACAAAAGATTATAACAACAAATATGCTTATTTTCAAACTTATGATATTTTTATCCTTCCCTTAAACCTTGCATTAAGATATAGGAGAGAGGGTGATGGATAAATGTCATTACCATTGCGGATGATTCCACCATAAATTTTATTTAATGAAAAGGATAAATATGAAATTTTAAGGTATTTGGAATGGGTAAAGTTGCCACCAGTTATGTTAGATACAGGTGATTAAAATGAAACAACCAACTAAAAGAGTGCCATACCGTTGCAGTAGTATCTGCAGCTCGTGGCTGTACTCCTTTCAGGCCAACCACCCTGAAAATCATCCAGCATAAATTAACACACAAATTGGAGCGATACTCACAAGATATAGGGGATTTGCTTTTAGTAATGGATAGGTGTTCCTCCCCAAGTGGTTGAGGGACAAATGTATAGATTTAAGAGTAGGATTTGAAGGTGTTTGATATAACATTCTAAAAAAAAGTAGGAGCTATGAATATATTCATTGACTGAATAAGTGAATAAAATTAAACGGCAAAGCATACCAGCCACCACGCGGAGCATCTGAATATGAACTTGGGTCCATTGGATCCAACTCATCATCCTCAGTGTGAGCACGTTTTCTGCTGTCCTTTTTATTTCCTTTTCCTGATGGGGGTTTTAAGCTTGACCTAAAAACCCAACAATTAAATATCTATAAATGATAAATGGATACTAATAATCGTTGAAGCTTATGTTATAAAAAGCGCCACAGCCCACAGGTTAAATATTTATATGCAGCTGCTAAAATTTCTAGGTGATATATTCACATATGCGATGCACACTTGTTTTATAAACGGGTTATATATTTATATGTAAACACTAAACAATAAGATGATCAAAAGATCGTGTGAACCACAACAGCGCTGGAAACCTGGTAAAACAAAGAGAAAGTTGCAAGAATGGTCAAAAAAACACTACAGGTTATAAATTTTGAATGTTTGGAAAAACCAATGAAACATAAACCCACAACTAACCTAGGTTTCTAGAGCACATGTGCTTTTAAAAGCATTTGGACCTTTAAAGAAGATAGTCCATTCAGTCCATCAAAAACACATAGACTTATAAAAAAGGGTACAGAAGATAGCGCGGTACATTAGGCCAGATAATGTGCAAAAGTGTGCCTCTTTGAAAAGCCCTAAAAAGCGCATGTGTTTCCTTGTTTCATGTACATCATGCGCCTGGGGAACCATATAAGATTTGAAGATTGCCTAAATGCGCCCGTGGCTCCGGAATTATAAAATTCACGGGACCGAGTACGGACCTAAGAATAAGATAAAATTTCAGAAAAAAGTATAATACCTTGGCTTAGAATTAGTACCATCATTGGTCGCTTGATACTGACTTGCTGCAATCATAGACAGGTATTGACGTTCCGGAAGGTTGAGAACCCTAAATACAATGCATAAATTATTAAACAAATGAAAACCGGACATGTTTTGCATGATAGACGTTCACATATACTATTGCAAGAAAGTATTAATGAAAGTACCGCGTGCAATGACAGCAATAACCCCATGACTGCACAAGGCCTAATCCCCAACCACCACAACCAGAGCATTTATTTTGCTCTAATGAGTGATCACTGGATTTAGGATTAGCAACATCTCTAGAATCCATCTTGACTTGTTGACCAAAGGCTGACTTTTGTGATGAACCAGGATGTTCCCACTGTGATATGTTGGTTTTTGAGTTGAAGTAATATTTACATCCTGTTTAAAATGAAAACTCTTATGTCTTCTGAACATAGAGAAATTAATAACATCCAGAAAATCAGAAGAATACTATACAGTTATAAGTTACATACCACTTGTCTCATCCAGTACCTCTTGCCAGTCTTCTAAAAGAACTGAAGATGATTGTGGGTGTGAGTTCAAGGATGGCCCCACAGGCTTTTCCCACTGACTTTTTCCAGATTTTTCATTATAGTAGAACAAACAACCAGTTGTTGGATCCCTAGATTCAATCTACATAATAGAGAAAAGAAAAGATAGAACCTAAAATAAGCCAGAAAATTATTAAATTAAACAACCGTAATATATAACAATTTTTACGCACCCATCCTGGTGGTAATGCGGAAGTCACTGTGATTTCAGGTGATTGCTTAACTTGATTCTTCAACTTCTCCAACTTTAGGTGGGAACAACATAATCAACAATGTAGATGATGTAAGTAGTAGATAAACTGAAAAGTGTTTAAAAAAATATGAAACCAACTTACATTATCAGATGGAGCAGTATCATCCTTCGCTGGCTCATCTTTTAGAATTCCCCTAGCTCTCAACTTGTGCTTTAGGAACGCCGGCAAATCATTTGTAGTAGTTTTCTGTTTAGACAGCTCAGAAATGTTTTGGCCATTGCTTCCTATGGTAAAGACCAAACTTCAAAGAGAATAAGTTTCTAGATTTGCATGTATGAAAACCATAAATATGAACATTCTATTATTTAATCCATGGGTTTACCAGGTGAAATAGTGTCGGTCCTCGAAGCAGTGTAATAAGCACCCCCACCAGGTACGCCATACCCATTCCCAATCTCCACATTAGCTACAAGAAAAGAAAAAACTCAGCATAAGCTCCAAAGAGTAATGATGTCTGATAAAAATCTGTAACAAATAGCTAATATCAATAATGCAAACTATAGATGTATTGCAGCCTCACAACACCCTTAAGTTAATGTCAAATAGTTTCAAGGTTGGGTTTGGAATGAACAAAAGTCATAATTATATAAATTGCCTAAAACGAAAACTTTATGTTTGCTTCAAATATAAGTGTCAAGGACTTATCATGAGAACCTTACTGCTATATATATCCCATGTAAAGAATGAATCCTTAATGTTCCAATTAGGAGTTGTCATGATTCATGTGAACATTAATGATGTAGTGCAAACAAATTTCATCTTCATAATCATCTATTAATTCACTGGACCAATTTATCAATTAAAACAAACTATTCAACAAACCTTCTGAAGAGGCAGGCTTGCCACGCTTTAATGCCATCTGAGAACGATGATCTGTTGTTATCTTCAGTAGATGTTCCTATGTGCAGAAGTTTGAATGACAAGTTTAAAGAATCATTCGTACGCATCGTTAGCTATAAAATCTTGTTTATGTAAAGTTGTAAACACCTTTATAGCATTAGGATCATGTCGTCCTGAGAAAATGTCTGAGTTCTCTTCATGTGAACCAGTTGCAGGACTAGCTTCTCTAGTTTACCGGGAAACAAATTTTAAAATACTATCACATTATGAATCTGTCTCATTGGTTATTACCATGAAGACAGCATATCATACCTTTGATCAAGTATAACTTTCTGAGTCACAATTTCCTGAAAATAAAATATTTTCTTCTGATCAGCAAAAGAACCCATAAATGATAATAAGTTGATAGAAGTGAGTAAACATAAGGGGCATATTTGGCATACTTGTTCGCGTAACACAGCATCCTGGGCAGCAGTTTCAATATCATGACAACCTAATGCATTGTACGTGTTGAAGAAAAAGATTATCATACTGGATAGTGGATACAATCTTCAAAATGTGTTCTTTAATATTTTAATTTGTTCACTTAAACCTCTATGTATGTAATAAGATCCTATTGGTATTCTCTTACCGGTTTCCTCTTGTGCCTTTGAAACACGATCTTGTTGAGCGTTCACTGGAGCTGCATAGGGCGCAGGTTGAGGTGAGCTGTATTGTGGATGAAAGTTTCCAGAGGGAGGAGTGTGGACCACATTAGAAGAGTAATTATGATAGAGATTGTTTTGAGTATAGTAAGCATCTTGTTGAACATTAACATAATTTTGGAAATGCTGAGGAGGATGCTGGGCAGATTGATTTGAAGAAAATAATTGTGGTGAAGAATTCGGTAAGCACTGAACACCAGGAGGGAGAGGTTGGTCATAATTGTTAGCCATGACCTTTGAATAATAAAACTACTGATAGGCGTCAAGAATTCGGTACGACTGAGTGATTAAGCAGACGGAGGCAACAAAGCTGCAGAATTCAACTGCAAAACAGTTTCAGAAATAAGGTAAAAGACATGATGACATAGCTCTAAATATACATTCAGCAAGTTTTAACCAAAACAGAATATCATCAACACCAAAACTGCTTAAATTAAGTATGCCAACCCCACCAGCAATTTTGCCACATAATCACAACTATCAGAAATATCATGAAACCAAATTGTACAGTTAATTTCTCAGTATCATTCAAGGTGATTCGCTGAAAAATTCCTACATCATACCATAATATGTTGATTTGCATACAAAATGGGAAAAACCATGATTCGTAACATACATTAAAATATAGGAAAATTATCAATAACTTGTTTCTACTTGCTCAGTTCACCACTCCCTTGCACCCCGAAGCTAACTACCTCAACCCTTGTCTCTTTGATTCACACAAGACCTTGCTTAGGGTTACTTTTTCACCAAAGTATCAAAATTGCAACCAATTTAACTGCTTAATTTGTACCTACTTACATAAAACTAAACATAGAGAAGATTAATAACAAAAAACACATTATATCCAAAAAAACCATAAAAAAAAACTAATGTTAATCAGTTGCACTTTCCAGTACTACCTGTAAACTTCATCTTCATTAACAAATTTGTCTTGTGACGCTCTAAAGTCGTTTATCCGCAAAGTAAAGTACTAATTTCAAATTCAAGCATTAACGACAGTTCGAAAGGAGGAAATAAACCCTAGGGAAGGACCTAAGCATTAAACGATTTAGAAATTATTCGTAACAGATATCGAAGCAGCAATATTTGAGCAGATGATTGGAAGAGATGATACGAAACAAAACCTGGTTGATTATCTGAAGCAAGATTGAAATTTTCCGTCAAATTTTACGCACAAGTTACACTGAAATCGCCTACGAGACGATTTGTTCGTATCAGTAAGTTACAATATGGATCCCTGTACAATACCCTGAATGTAAAAGAGGAGAACTTCTGACCCTTCAAATTAAGTAAACAAACATTAGATTTTAATAATTCAAGGTATCAGTAAGAAATGAATGAACATGAACAAAAAAATTGTGTTCGTTTATAAACTGTTCGGCGGGAAGTTCATGAACGTTCAAGTACATGAACTGTTTGGCGGGAAGTTCGTTTATGTTCGTTTATTTAGGAAATGAATGAACATGAACAAAAAAATTATGTTCGTTTAATTAAACGAACAAACATAAACACATGCTTTGTTCGTTCGTTTATGTTCATGAACGTTCTTTTATGTTCGTTCACATATGTCCGTTTATTTATGTTCGTTTATGTTTGTTCATTTATGTTCGTTTATTTATATATATTAATATATTAATAAAAGAGTATTATGTGTTAATATTTGAAAAATAAGTGTACAAAGTTATATTAGAAACTCATAAGTCTAGTGAGTTTTAATTTCCACTAATACGTCAAAAATCCAAAATGGTAATTTAAGAATTTTTTTTTTGTTCATTTTTTTTATTTATTATGGTTCATTTATGTTTGTTTATTATTATTCATTTGTGTTCATTTATGTTCGTGAAATATTTATTTAGCTTCTTAACGAACAAACATGAACGAACACGAAAATTTTTATTTTCTTAATAAACGAACATGAACACAAAATCGTGTTCGATAATGTGTTCGTGTTCGTGTTCGAGTTTGATAAAAGTTAAATGAACAAACACGAACATGCTGATGTTCATGTTCGTTTGGTTCATTTACAGGCGATAATAATCATATTATAAATTTTATCAGTAATATTTTTAACTTTTACTTTTGTTTTTAGTAATAGTTCTTTAAATATAATTTTCAAATATTTATGCTTAATTTGCACTTGATTTACCTCATAATAACGATTATGAATGGAATAAAGTAGCATGCAAGAGAAATCGAACGAAAATAAATGTAAATCGAGTGTGAATCTATGATAATTATGCTATTAATATTGTCATTGTTAATAAAAGTAAAGGTTGAGATTATCACAGTCTAAATTAATAGTGTGAATTATTATCGTTTAATGAGTAAAAGTTAAGTTTATTAAAATTTAGTTTGTTGTAAATAAAATAGACTTTAATTATTAAAACTCATTGTAATTAATAAATATGATTTTTTAGTTACAGAAATTGGCATATGTTTAAATTCAAAAGTGTTAGATAATATATTACAACTAGAACGTGTAGATAGAATTGCAAACGACCAATTAAAAACGAATTATTAAAATTAGCATGCAAGAAAGTGTTAGATAATATATCCTCTCGATTTGAGACGCTTAGAACGGTATACGCAAACCCTTGAGAGTGTTGTCGTTAGCCTTGCACTTGGGTCTATGTGTGTTAGGATGAGATGGAGGGCCGGTCCTGAGGATTTTAATGCCCTGAACGAGCGGGAAAAAAAGGCCCCTAGGCTCTAACGACTTAAATTATATAAACTAATTTTTTTTAAATGAAAACAAATGTTTTAGCAATAAACATAGCAATATCATAGTATTACAATTACATACCGTAATAGTTAACCAATAACTCGTGAAGCTCTCCTAGCATTCTTGATAGCAAATTGGTTTAACATCTTCGTAGTTTATAGTCTCTAATATTTCGCTTTCGATAGCTATCATCGCCAATCCGCTAAGTCTTTCTTGGGACATCGTGGATCGTAGGTAAGATTTCAATAACTTTAACTTTGAAAAACTCCTTTCTGCAGATGCCACCGTCACTGGAATAGTCAACAATATTCTATATGCAATGCTTGCATTGGGGAAATAATTGAGTAATTTGGTTAATAAAATGGACTCAAAAAATTATATTTGGTTTAAACTATAATTGGGTTAAGTTTTTAATTGTATTATATCTTATAATTTTTTTTTTAATTATATATATAATATATATATAAAATTTTGTGCCCCCTGAGCGAGTGGGCCCGGGACGGGAGTCCACCCCGCCCCTCCTCAGGGCTGGCTCTGATGAGATGGATTGCTACTTTCGGGAGTCCTCGTCGATTCACACTTTGTAGAGGGTGACCAATTACTCAAACATATCAAAAGTGTATTTCACCAATCACAAAAGAGAGTAGGCACAAATGACATGCCAACCAGGCACATATTGTGCCTTGACTTGGTCCTTGTTAGGGTGTTCATCGAATCGAGTTAAATTCAAGTTAATCAAATAGAATAAGTTGAATTTTGAAATTTCCAAACAGGAAATCGAATTTGAAAAAAATAAGTTGACTTCAAATCGAATCGAATCCAAAACTTTTAAATAGGATTCGAATTCAATTTGTATTCAAAAAAAGTTCGAATTCAAATCGAATTTGAATTTATGCTATTCATATTTAGTAAAAATATAATTAATCGAACAATATTTCAAAATTTATTCGAATGTTCGAATTTTAAATGCTCAAAATAAATAAATAAGCATAACATACAAATAATTCAAGTTCTAAATAAGTCAAAAGATACCAATTAAGATTTAAAATTTAGATTATATGTTTTTTGAACTTTTAATTCTTATTTTCTCATATGCATATTTCTATATTAATATATGAAATAAATAAGTGTAAGTGTGTGCATTTCTAATTTCGAATCGAAAATCACAGATTCACAATTCGATTCGAATTTGACAATTTAGACTTAGAATCAAATCGAATTCACTAGTACAAAAAGTTATATATGGTGCAGACCTAATTTTTTGAAGTGGCGGGTAGTCTAAATAACCACCCCTTATAGCCTTTTGAAAATTTAAATGAGTACAGATTGGGCGAATCTGCCTCTTATGTTACCTTTAGGGTGGGTATTATTACCGCCACTTATGCTACCTTTAGGGGCGCTTTTAGGGCGCCCCTTATAGCCTTCTCAAAATTTACTCAAAATTTAAATGAGTACAAATTGGGTGAACCGCCCCTAATTTTACCCTTAGGGGTGGTTTTGGAACGCCTTTTAATACTATATATATTAAACAAAAAAAAGTCATCTTCCTCATTGAAACATTTCCTGCAAATCAAATGTTCTCTTAATTTTGAATTTCAAATCGGGGTTTTTCTTTCAAAATCTCCCTATTAAAGGTACAACTTTCTCTATTGACGTTTCGTTTTGTTTTGTTGTACCTAATGATGTATTTTATTGTTAACTTTTGTTATTTATAGGTAAAAGTATTATTATAGTTTTTTTGGTAAATTGATGTGTATATATTTGTGCATGTACATGAATGCGTGATTATATATATAAATATGTGTGCATATGTCGGATTGAATTAGAGATGCAAGCTTACCAAGTTGTAGATAAGTATGCACAAGTAAAAGATGCAAGCTTGCCATACTTTGACTAGTTAAAAAAACACATAAACTTGATATGCAATTAGCTAATGTTCGTACATAAATACACAAATCTTATATATACTATTAGCTAATATTTGCATTCATGTTTATGTATGTAATATATGTGTATGTGTATATGTATATGTGTGTTTGGATAATATTTGTAAATTAGGGATAAACCTTTAGAGTATACCCGTTCAAAATTTATCTAATAGAGATAACTTTTGGATTGTCCCCATTGAGACTGCTTTTTGAATATTCTATCTCATTAGGACGTGTATACATTTTAACATGTTTGACTATTTAAGAAAAAATCAGCAGTTTTCTCCTATACTCCTTCTGGTTTGCGTTTTATACACATTCTTGGGGAGTTAAAGGGAAATGCTGCTGATTTTTTCTTAAATAGTCAATACTTTAAATGTATACATATGAGATAGAATATTCAAAAAGTGGGTTACGATCCACTGCTGTCGATTACCGGTTACTTACAATTACATCACTTGCTTGTTTTTTACTTTTTAGATGGATCGTGATGCTTGGATGTACAAAAGTTTGCATTCATCAGAAATCTATGCGAAAGGTGTTCAAAGTCTTAAAAAGGCAGCTGAATAAAATCGTTTGAAAACAGGAAGTCGAAAAATTTGTTGTCCTTTTTCTGTTTGTAAAACCTTTCAATACTTTGAGGAAATTGATAGCATAGAGTATCATTTGTTCCGACGTAGGTTTATGCATGGATACCATTGTTGGTTAGAGCATGGAGAATCAATTCTTGAGTTTAATACTTTATCGACCACTTTACACATCAATGATAATACATACAACAACGGCTCATTAAATTTTAATAAAGATGATAAGCTTCCAAATGAACCCACTAACAATTACAATACTGAAATGTTACATGACATGAAAACTAATATGAATAAGGTCGAACAAGAAAAGTTACAACACATATTTGAAGAAGCAAAAAACCCTTATATATCGATTCTAAACATAAAAAACTTGATGTTGTGTTAAAGTTGTTTAAACTAAAGTCTGAAAACGGATGGAGCGATAAAAGTTTTACAAGTCTATTAACGCTTTTAAATGAAATTCTTCTCGAAGACAATGAATTACCAATTTCAACATATCAAGCAAGAAAGTTGATGTGTCAGATGGGGTTGGAAGTTGAAAGAATACATGCATACCCAAATAATTGCATCTTGTATAGAGACGGGTACGAAAATAAACAGGAATGTGATAAGTGCGGTGCATAGAGGTTTATACAAAAGAAGATTCGGATGAATGTGATGATGATGTGATAAAAAATGGACCACCGGCTAAAATTTTGTGGTATCTCCCTATTATATCGAGACTTAAAAAGATTATTTTCAAATGAAAAAGATGCAAAATTGTTATGTTGGTATTCAAATGAAAGTGTAATTGATGGAAAACTAAGACATGTTGCGGATTCACCTCAATGGAGAATCATTGATAGAAAGCATCCTGAGTTTGCGAACGAAAAGAGAAGCATACGGTTTGGGCTTAGTTCAGATAGGATCAATTCATTCGGTAACATGAGTAGTCGTCATATTACATGGCCAGTTCTTTTATGCATCTATAATCTTTCATTGTGGCTATGTATGAAACGAAAGTACATTATGATGTCGTTGTTGATTCAAGGTCCAAGACAACCTGGTAATGATATTGATGTGTATATATCTGCCTTGATTAAAGACTTACAAAAGCTTTGGAATGAGGGTGTGGACGTATACGATGCTAATCAGAAAGAACAATTTACATTGGCACCATGATTTTTTGCACTATAAATAATTTTCCAGTATATGGTAACTTGTTAGGATACGGTACCAAGGGTAAGAAAGCTTGTCCCATTTTTGAAGACGAGACACACTCGATCTGGTTAAAAAATTGCAAAAAGCTTGTATACATGGGACATCAAATATTCCTTCCAGAAGATCACATTTTAGGAATAAAAAAGATGAGTTTAACTGTGAGTTTGAGATTGGCACAATGAGGACAAGTTTCGATGCATTTTCACGAGTTAAAAATCTAAACAAATGCCAAAGGGTGGGAAGATCACGTGTTAAGAAAGGAGCGTTGTGGAAAAAAAGGTCAATATTTTGGGATTTACCTTATTGGAATGATTTAGTGGTCAGATATTATCTAGATGTTATGCATATAGAAAAAAAAAATATATGTGATAGCTTGATAAGCTTATTATTAAATATTCTAGGTAAAACTAAAGATGGAATCAATGTCAGAAAATACATTAAACTGTTGTAAATACGTTAAGAACTTCATCTAGAACTATGTAACGACCGTACTTACCTGCCACCTACTTGTTATAATACAACAAGAGAAAAAATAAGATATTTTTATGAATGTTTGCAAGGTATTAAGGTTCCATCAACTTATTCTGCAAACATTAAAAGACTGGTGTCATTGAAAGATAGTAAATTACTTGGAATGAAGTCTCATGATTGTCATGTTTTGATGACACACATGATTCCTATCGCGATTCGTGGATTGTTACCTGATGACGTCTGACATACTATCACAAAGCTTTGTTTGTTTTTTAACAACATTCACTCAAAGGTGTTAGACGTAGAATCCTTGACTCAATGGCAAAAGGACATTTATGTTACCCTTTGTGAACTAGAGATGTACTTTCCACCATCATTTTTTGACATAATGGTTCACCTCACATGCCATATCGTAAAAGAGATTAAGGCTTCTGGTCCTATAAGAAATCGTTATTGACCAGAAGGTAGTATTATTGAAGGATATATTTCTGAAGAGGTGACTCACTTCTGTCAAGGTAACACCATCAATCATATTAAATTATATAAATATATTAGTATTAACATACACTATAATAATTTGTTTATATTTTTAGACTATATGGATGTCATCAAAGGTGGTGGTGTTCCTAAGTCTCATCATTCGGGTCGACTTGGTGATCAAGGAGTATTTAGTATCAAAACAATCACCCTATCTTGCAAAGACATAGAAAATGCACATTTAGTGGTCCCAAAATAGATGACATGTCTTGATCCATATGTTTGTGAACACATGGACATGTTACGATCATCAAACCTGGGTCAATATGATGAGTGGTACATTACAACTCAAAACAAAGAGTTGTCGGACCGGATGAAACAGAGGGTAACAGAAACTGATGTCGTTGATAAAATTGTGAAAAAGTTAGGAAAATGTCCAAGCTGTGTAGTTAGATCTTATCAGGCGTACGACGTTAATGGTTATACATATTACACCAATGATCAAGATAGAAAAAAGTGCAGTGCAGAATAGTGGAGTTACATTAATAGCATCATCAACCGAATTCGAGAGACAACGTGGTGATACCTTGAAAACCATCGCCAAGAACTCCTATTACGGTGTTATACAAGGGATTTGGGGATTGAACAATGATGTAGGTCTTACTATTCCTGTGTTCAAATGTAAGTGGGTGTGTAACCGTAAGGGTGTCCAACTTGATAAATATGATTTTACACTTGTCAACCTTACGACCAATGGCTATAAATCTAAACCCTTCATTTTGTCAAAACATGCCACACAAGTTTTCTTTGTCAAATACACTAGCAATCCACTATATCACATCGTTTTGCAAAGTGAACGATGTATTCTTGGTGTTGACAATGTCAGTAACGAAGAGGAATACGACCAGTTTGATGATTTACCTTCATTTGCAGTAGGTATTGAAGAGCTGGACCATATCAACCGCACTGGAATTTTACATGATCATGTTGATGGGGTTTATCTTACTTAAGAAGAAATTGTTATTTGTTAAGATACAGTTACTAAAAAAAATGTATGTAAATATGTTGTTTATGTAAAAACTTATTTTGATCGTTTATTTTTATATATGGTTGTATTAAATTTATATATGTTTGTATTAAAAACTATATACAAAAAACCCATCAAAATCCAATACCCGCCCCTTTTGATCCCTATAACCGCCCTTTAAACCCCTTAAACTCCTTAAACCTGCCCCTTAAAACCTTACAATACCCGCCCCTTAAAACATCCATAATCGCCCCTTATTACCCTTAAAACTAATGCCCGTCCATTAAAACCCCATAACCGCCCCTTTTGATCACATAAAAACCAGAAAACCCCTCATTTGATTTCCCTCCCAAAGATTTCTTCCACCTCCCTACCCCCGCCGCTTCTTTTCCGGCCGCCTCCCCACCCCCGCCTCTTATCCTCCGGTCGCCTCCCCACCCACACCGCTTCTCCACCACCGCTTCCTCACTCTCGTCGCTTTTCCTTCGGCCCTCCCCACCCCCTCTGCTTCTCCTCCAGCAGCCACCCCACCCGGTTGTATCTTGTGCAGGGGAAGAATCGTGTTGCATATCTTGCATTCTTGAGTTAAGGTGGTAATTTTTCTTTATAGTGATCTATAATTTTGAAGCTGTATATATAGTGTTTGGTATATGGTGGGGCTGTTGATTATTAAATTTGTATTGCACGTGTTGTTTATTAGATGTGTATGGGTGTGTTGGCATTTGTGTGGTGGGGTAATGGCATCATTGATTTTGGTATTGGATATATATTGTGGTGCTTTTGTGGTCCACATTGGGGTGACATGTGGCGGCACCACATTTATTCTAACCAAAATTTTCCCGCTTTACTCTCGTATTAAATAATTACCTTAATTATCAATAATATTATTTAACTTTTTTTAAAACAAAAATAGTTTTTTTAATAAATTTAAAAAAGATCTTCTTATTAATGTTATTTCTAAAATAATTTTTATAGAATAAGAAATTTTTACAAAAACATCAAACTTTTTCTAAAATTAGTGCTTTTAAAAAGTTAATTTTTTATAAACAAAAAATAATTAAAATTAAAATTTATAATAAGAAAATTTGTAAAAATGATATATTCAATACGGTTTGTTTTGAAAAAAATTTTTATTATTTTTTTCGGAAAAGAAAAGTTTTAAACCAAAGGTTTAAAAAGTTGATATAATTATTTTATTACATATTGTTCTTACTATATGTAATTTCAATTATATTTTATCGTAAAATATCGTTTTATACTTGATAAATTTTTATTATATTTAATAATTTATTTGTTCAAACCGTGTAATAAACGGGTTATTAAAGCTAGTATAATACTAAAAAGTAACTTGGAGGATACTTGACACATTTCTAGGTCCCCTAAGTTTGTTTTTACGCCTCTCTCTCCTCTTAAATAATTATCTAAATTAAAAAAGATTAAATAATTTTTATTCTTTTTTAGATTACAAATATTTTTTAATAAATTGGGAAAGATATCTTTTTATTAATATTATTTCTTCAAAATTTTTCTACTCTAATAAAATTATAACTAATAGAGACACATGGCATCACCACATTCTTTCTCTCTAAAATTTCCCTACTAATCTCTCCTATTAAATAATTATATTAATTACTAATAATATAATTTTATTTTATTTAGATTAAAAATAGTTTTTTAATAAATTAAAAAATAATTTTTTTGTTAATATTATTTTCAAAGAAATAAATTTCTATAACATAAGAAATTTTTTTAAAAATATGAAATATTTTAAAATTTATATTTTTAAAAAGAAAAATTTTTATAAAATAAAATAATTAAAATTTGGAGCTTTATAAGGAAATTTTAAAAAATATATTTTTTAAAATGGTTTATTTTGAAACAAAATGCTTTTTTTTAAAACAAAAACAGTTTAACAACAAAAATTTAAAAAGCTGATATCATTATTTTATTACTTATACTCCTCAGTTATACGTAATTTTAATCATGTCTTATTTTAAAATATTGTTTAATAATTAATAATTTTTTTACTTTTTAAAGCTAATATATATATATATATATATATATGTATAGTACAAAGATGCTCAACTAATCAAAGATATAAACAATAGTAACTTAATACTTCTTTTATATTGTATAGGACTGCCATCAGTAAAAAGAAAATATGGTTCTGCTTCTTCTTCAAAGGAGATTCCAAAGGATAAAATAAATTTATTTAGATTTAATAAAAATGGTCAATCGACGGGGACCATGGCTCAAAAATTTAAGTCTTGGTATGCTACTAAACTGAAGCATACATTTTCATATCATATTCCTATGTCTAAATTTGGGGCTAAAGATTTTGAAAAACTATGGTTACAAGCTAAGGCACATGATGGACTTTGTCAATCAATGTTCAACATGCTTTCCCCATCCGTGTAAGTTTTTGTATATTTATTAAACATAATGGTAGATTATATACTTGCAATTTTTTTATCTATTTGTTTTTAGTTATGAAATACACAAGGGATTATTCCAACGGAAGAGCTTGATGATTTAGTTTTACAATTGATGGCGGAAGTGATTGACAAGAGTTTTCGTTGAAACGGTGATGTTTTTGATTAGTTTATGTTGATTTAATGATGTTATCTTAGGAACTTTTGGTGTATATACGTGCTTTTTGTCTAAATGCCTTATATTGAATTGATTTTGAACATTTGATACACAATGTATAATATACTTTAATATATGAAACATTTGATACGCAATGTGATAATTTTTGGTTAATTGAGCGGTTTGTACAGAGAATTATTTCTGGATATTAAATAATAAAAATATCCCCCCCCCCCCCCGTCTTTTAAACAAAAAGGGCGGGTTTCATAAGGGGTTTCAAAAACCGCCCCTTTTTGATGTACATAATGGGGCGTTAAAACACCGCCCCTTTTGCTGGTCATTTAGTTAAGCTATAAGGGGGTTTCAAAAACCGCCATTTATAGATGTACATGGGGGGGGGTGGTTTCAAAAACTCGCCCCTTATGAAACCGCACCATATGATAAAATATCATAAGGTGTGTAGCCATATGGGCGGGCTAAAAAACGCTCTGATACCAATTGTTGGTAGAGAGGGATCAAACACAAGTTTTACAATGGATGAATACAGAGAATTTATTCTTGTAAGTATGATTCATCTTATTTGAAATGAAGGTTTTACATAGTATTTATAGGTACAAACTTGACGGGTTATCCACGGGTCCTAACCGGGTTACACTAAACTTACCTATACTAAACATAATTATACAATTAAGATGAATCATACTTGATGTTAAAAATAAAAATATATTGATGTACCTTCTTATAAATGAATTGTAATTGTAATTTCTCTATCTAATGTTGCTATAAATGCTTTTCTTTGCAGATTTATGAGGTTATATTTTTGGAACTCATACGACTTTCTTACCTATACTAAACATAATTATACAATTGTCACACTAAACTCATAATAACAAATAAATACACTAATTTAGTTTAACCTTCAACAAAAATTTGTCCCAAAGTTTAGCCTGTATTTCTTTCATTTCTCTTGTTCAATCTCTGAATATACCAACATTTTTCGTATTTGTGAATCGGTTAATATAGTTATTTCTGGCTATTTGGGCATTTTTTATGCCAAAGAGTATCATAGTAAACAAGTTTTGATAAACCATTGACATATAGAGGGTAGAACCACTTATAACTCTTGGTAACAGTTATATGTAAATACATTGCTTCATGCATTGCAAATCCATCAAACTATAAACTTTTAGATCTTTCAAATACCCAAGAAAGAACCACATAATCTCAGATGCATATGTATATATATAAGCTATTTAATTAAGTTTTTTCACCGTCATACTTATTGTGCATACACACGAATATCTATCTATATATATAAAAGGTCCTATTCCCAAAGAACGCAATCATTCTGCAAAAAGTCAAAAAGAAAGTCGTATGAGTTCCAAAAATATAACCTCATAAATCTGCAAAGAAAAGCATTTATAGCAACATTAGATAGAGAAATTATAATTACAATCCTTCTACTCTAATAAAAGAGTAAATGGGGGTGCCACGTGTCAGCATCACAACCATTCTGAGAGAAATTTTCCCGCCTCTCTCTCCTATTAAATAATTACCTTAATTACTAATAATATTATTTTAATAGTTTTTAATATTTAATAAATTAAGAAAGAAATCTATTTAATAAGGTTATTTCTAAATAAATTGATATTTTTAAAAAATCAATTAAAAAAAAATCAAAATTGGGAATTGTAATAAGAAAATTTTTAAAAATGACATTTTTATACGGTTTGTTTTAAAATAAAATGTCTATTTAAAGAAATTATAAAAACAAAATGTTAAAAAGTTAATATCACTGTTTTATTATTTTAGTCATATCATATCTTATAATATCATTTTATAATTAATAAATTTATTATATTAATATTTTATTAATTCAAACCGTGTAATACACGGGTTTACTAAAGCTAGTTCATTTATAAGAAGATATATCAATATATTATTATTTTTAACATCAAGTAATGTGCAACATCTCATTCCATCACTCTTTTCACTTTCAAATATTTAAACCATACCATTTTTGTGAGGGTCAAGTACCATACGACTAGATCATTATGTCATGAGTATACAATGTAAAATAGAGATAAATAGGTAAAAAAAAAATACAAGTCAAATCTTATAAAAGGTCTCTAAAATCTACTTTAACATCATAGATTGCTTTACTAAAAAAATCTGATTAGCTTTCTAATAATGATTATTGAAACTTTTTATTAATACGTAAATTTATTATCAACTAAAAAAGACAATAAAAATGTGACTGCTTAGCAAGCCTTGTTTTGGTCTAAACCCACATTACCTTGTTATATATATATCCAACCACTCACGTGATACCAAAGTTGTTATTGTAACAAAGTGAAAATTACATTTCAAAATGGAATTTTGTGTAACAATATTGAGGATAATTCAAAGGGTAACATCTATCTATGATCTTTAAGTTTTAACCAAAGTGGCATTTTTTTTTTACCAAACAAGCTAAAGAAATTGAATTCAAATCCTTTGTTTTATCTTAAATTTTCTTATGTTCACATAAAAGTCACCAATCAAGAAATCCAAAGTTAAAACTAATTTGAATGTTTGTAACATGACGGATTTGAAAGATATGAACGTAAGTACCATAGATGTTATGTTGTGCACTGGTTGATTCCTGAAGGTTGGGTTGAGTTGGCTGGAGGTGGTACGGGTACGACTGCAGTTGAAGCTCAGGAAGATTTGCAGCAAGTTGTAGAACACTGTTGTGATGTTCTTCTGATCCATAAAATGGAAATTGTTCAAATAACTGATGTTCTTGTCCAACAAGCTTCAACTCAGTCATTGCTACTGCTTGTTGCTGGTTAATCTCCTCCTGTTGTTTACCCATCAACTGATTCAAAAAGTAATTAAGTAATGCCCCAAAAATTGTAGAACTTTATGTATAAAGTATACTTATTAACACTTACCCACTGATACATATCTTCATTTTCCTTCTGTAATACCTTTTCCTGCATAAATTTGCAAAGAAAATGTATAAAAAATTTGTATTTAGAGGCAATGTTTTTAGAACCAAACTTGACAGCAAACCGATGTATCACTTGACATGTACGTTTACTGGTTGGACCGGATTTAAAAACTATGTAATAAAATATGAAAATGTTATATGTTTTGATGTGAATTTGTAATTTTAATAATATATGAGAGACCTATTTAAATTTAGATTTGACATGGATAAAATGCTAAATTAATAAAAAATTCAGATTTTGAATAGAAAATATATAAAAAAAGTTAAAAAAGTTTGAATCTGGTTCAACCACCCGATCCGATTCATCTGATCACGGAACATTATTTAGAAGCCCCTTTAATGATGTAAGGTCACAAAAATCAAACTACCGTCCGTTGAAGATTGTCCACCTGCTGTTGCAGAAGCTGAAGCTGCAAAAATTCAATTTCAATTTTGAATCTTCAAGATCAAAACTTTAAGTGATTGATAATTGGATGATATATATTACACAAAATCACACAGAACTTAATTCACATATGACAAACATAAAAAACCAAAATTAATAATATCTAATGACTTTATGATCATGTAACTTATTACTGAATACTATAGTCAATAAGCATAAATTAAAGGTGGTGAAAAATCTTAAGATAATATCAACAATCATTTGTTGATAAGAATATATATGTTACATTTTTTACTTCAATACCTTTCTAGCTCGAACCTTCTGCACCGAATATTCCAACTGTTGCTCTAGTTGATGAAGCTCCTCAAGCTGTGCTGAGCTCAGATCATCACCTTTGTATCGTTGGAGACTTAGTTGAAGGTTAAGTGTCTCCTTCTTCATTCTTGTCAACTCCCTATGCATATGTTCCTTAAATTCTCATCCCAATAATATTCAACCAAGTTAAAGTTTATCTTAAACAACTATTGGGTTGTAAAATTCAAGTTGTTTTAAAAAGGATTCTACTGATTAATTACCTGAGTGTTTGGCTGAGGAATCCGAGAGCCAGTGGCTTTCAAATACTTGTCGATGATTTCGTTCATGCTGTAATGTTTGGACCAGAAGTTAACACCAGATCTTTCATAGCATTTAAACAGATTTTGAAAATTAAAGTTTTTTTGACAGATATAAAGGAAAATTCAGAAAACCCTAATGAAATACCAACTAGAGCTTAAAATGTTTGTGTGTGTGTAAGAGAGAGAGAGATTTATAAACATCTACTGATCATCATTAACATGCATACAATGATTTTATGGATCTTTACAACCATTTTGATGTAAATCAAAAGTTTTTTTATACCTTTTTCAGTACATCATTAGATCATATCTAGGGAAATTAAAGAAAGCAAACCCTAAAAAAATTTCAACAAAATTAAAGGTAATTAGAAAGAACCATCAAGATTTTATTTTTGAGTGTTCAAAAGGTGATTGAAGAGTAAATAAAGGAAGTTATTGACCTGAGAGGGTGAGTTGCATACTCATAGAGTTTCCCTTTGCTAGAGAACACAATGAGGCCAATCTGGGCATCACAAAGCACAGATAACTCATGGGTCTTCTTTAGAAGCCCCGCTCGCCTCTTCGAGAATGTCACTTGCCTGCTCGTATTGTTCTCGATTCTCTTCACTTCGATCTTTCCTCGTCCCATCACTTTGTGATTTGTATGATAACTTGTTAAGCCAAAGGTTACTAAATTTAAACCTTCAAAGATATAATGAGATCAAGATTATAAAAGAAACGAATGTGTAGATCTATGAGTATTAGCTGAGATTTCTTGAAAGAAGCAGACTAGGAGAGTTAAATGGTGTGAACGTATTTGGGTAGTTAAAAAAAAAAAGATAGCTGTGAAGAAAACCCTCATATGGCAATTAATGTATACCCAAGAACTTGAGTGGTGTACGAGGAAGCTCTTCTGAGATATTGAGAAATTACATTCCGTACTAAATTATTATTATTATTTTTTTTTGTCTTTTAATTACATGGATTATAGTGTTTAAACAAAGAAGAATGTTTCAATTATTTTCCAAAATAGAACATTTGATTTGTAAGTTTATAACTGAATAAGAAATTTTGGTAGTTAATTAAAGGGTTAATTATGTTTTAACTCCATAGGTTCCAATAATTTTGTTTGAATCATTTAACTTGTTAATGTTTTAAGCATTGTGCGGACCTATCTTATCTATTCATTCTAATAAAAAAAAGGTTTTTGAAAACCACATGGCGCAATTATAAACCACTTAAATTTTATTTTTCCGCTTCTCTTTTCTAATAAATAACACATTAACTGCTAATAATATTATTTAATTATTTTTCATATCAAATTTTTTTATTAAATAAAAAAATCTTTCTACAAATGTAAATTTTAAAGAAATAACATTTATAAAATAAGGAATTTTTTTAAAAAAATATCAAACTTAAAAAACAATATATTTTAAAACTTGTGTTTTCTAAAAAATAAAATTCTTATGAAAAAATAATTAAAATTCAAAGTTTAAAGAAATTATTAAAATGATATTTTTTTAAAAATTGTTTTTTTTTTTTTGAAACTATTTGTTTAACAACCAATTTTTTTTAAGAAAAACAAAAAGAAAATTAACAAAAATTTATAAAATGATAATTTTTTTTTATCACTTATAGTTAATGTCAATAATATTTTATATCAAAAGATCATTTTATGATTCATTAATTTCTATTAATAACTATTAATATTTTATTTATTCCACTCGTGTAATACACGAGATATTAACTTAGTATCTTTTATTTACTAGTTATACCTTTTTCCTTTTTAAGTTCTCTAGTAAATACAATGTAAACTTTTATTTTATTTTTGTTTTTTTATTGTCGATCTTTTATAAGAAGAACAATAATAACTAAGTGTTGGGTGCCGCACACTACGGAGGTGAAATTGTCGTTGTTAAATACGTAAATTAAGCTATAAAGTTAAGGTGGTTCCGCTTTGAATATTGATATGTAGATAATAAAAAAAGATTGTCACGAGGTATATTCAAAAATCATAAAGAAGTTGCGTTGTTGTACAAGAAACATGAAAACACATTTAAAAATAGGGTTATTAGATTTTAATAATCCGAATTTTTATTTATTGGCTGGGATTAATCCCAACTCAAGAAATGTTTACAGCACACTCTCAACTTTAAACTTATTTTTCTTCAATGATCCCTTACTAACTGAGAGTTAACATTGTTAGTTTTTTGATGACGTGGACTACTTATATAGCCAAAACACTAAACGAAAAGTTGAAATCAACCATCAGGTCCGTCAATCTGAAACTTACGCTTCCTGAAATCCATTAATTTTCTCATCCTGATTTGAACCACTTGACTTGTTGGAGGTAGATAGACCTAATAGAAGTTGGGCGGCAACGAAGTTGAAAAATGACTTAAAGTTTGCCTCATTTTATTAAAAAAAACTAATGGTGGTTAACTCTCAATTAATAAGGGATCGTTGTAGGAAAAAAAAAAGTTCAAAGTTGGAGGTGTCCGTAAATATTTACTGAGTTAGGATTAATCATGGCCAATAAATAAAAGTTAAAATTATTAAAATCCAATAATTCTTAAAAATATTGTATAACCAAAATATAAAACTATGAGCAAACCATGACCTACCTAGATTTAGCTATCTAAAACTACTATTGGATTAGACCCGCGCTTTGTCACGGTTTAATTTTGAACGTATACAAGAACAACATAATGATAGTTTTTGAGGTGATTTTAGCTTCGGTGAGCTCAAGGATATAGACACTTGGATTCTCATAGATATTTACACATGCTTTAGCGATCAATTACTATACTATCAATTACTATACGATTCAAGAGAGAGAAAG